>JAAAWK010000562.1:0-494986 GCA_022496015.1 Hordeum marinum
ACCCTGGGGTTCGTGTATCATGGAAATCGCTCACGGACCTCTAATCTGTGAGTAATAGTCCACGAAACGGGTCAGAATCGGCAAAAACCACGAGTGTTGATGACCGACACATAAACGCACTCTGGTGTTCGTCAATGATGGAATTCACTCCGGGACCCCCAGAACAGTGGGTAATAGTCCACGAAACGGGCAAGAATCGGCCAAAACTGCAAGTCTTGATGACCGACATGTAAACGCACCCCGGGGTTCGTCAATCATGGAAATCACTTCGGGACCCCCAGAACAATAGGTAATAGTCCACCAAACGGGCCAGAATGGCCAAAACTGCAAGTCTTGATGACCGACACGTAAGCGCACCTTGGGGTACAACAACTATGCAAATCGCTTCGGAACCCCAAAACATAGAGTAATAAGTCGGGGAAGAGCCTAGAATCGAACTAACCTAGGATTATTGATGAACGATACATAAACTCACCCTGGGGTTCGTGTATCATGGAAATCGCTCACGGACCTCAAATCTGTGAGTAATAGTCCACGAAACGGGTCAGAATCGGACTAAACCACGAGTGTTGATGACCGACACATAAACGCACTCTGGTGTTCGTCAATGATGGAAATCACTCCGGGACCCCCAGAACAGTGGGTAATAGTCCACGAAACGGGCAAGAATCGGCCAAAACTGCAAGTCTTGTTGACCGACATGTAAACGCACCCCGGGGTTCGTCAATCATGGAAATCACTTCGGGACCCCCAGAACAATAGGTAATAGTCCACCAAACGGGCCGGAATCGGCCAAAACTACAAGTCTTGATGACCGACATGTAAGCGCACCTTGGGGTACAACAACTATGCAAATCGCTTCGGAACCCCAAAACAGTGAGTAATAGTCCATGAAAGAGCCCAGAATCGAACTAACCTAGGATTATTGCTGAACGATACTTAAACGCACCCTGGGGTTCGTCTATCATGGAAATCGCTCAGGGACCTCAAATATGTGAGTAATAGTCCAGGAAACGGGTTAGAATCGGCCAAAAACCGCGAGTGTTGATGACCGACACATAAACGCACACCTTGGTGTTCGTCAATGATGGAAATCACTACGGGACCCAAGAACAGTGGGTAAAGTCCACAAAACGGGCCAGAATCGGCCCAAAACTGCGAGTCTTGATGACCGACATGTAAACGCACCTCGGGGTTCGTCAATCGTGGAAATCACTTCGGGACCACAGAAAGTGGGTAATAGTCCACGAAACGGGCCAGAATCGGCCAAAACTGCGAGTCTTGATGACCGACAGGTAAGCGCACCTTGGGGTACAACAACTATGCAAATCGCTTTGGAAACCCAAAACAGTGAGTAATAGTCCATGAAAGAGCCCAGAATCGAACAAACCTAGGATTATTGATGAACGATACTTAAACGCACACTCGAGTTCGTCTATCATGGAAATCGCTCACGGACCCTCAAATCAGTGAGTAATAGTCACGAAACGGGTCCAGAATCGGCCAAAACCGCGAGTGTCGACGACCAACACATAAAACGCACCCTGGGATTCGTTGTATCATGGAGGAAAATCGCTCACGGACCTCAAATTGTGAGTAACTCAGTCCACGGAAACGGGTCACGAATCGGCCAAAACCACGACTGTTTGCATGACCGACACATATAAACGCACTCTGGTGTTCGTCCTCAATGATGGAAATTCACTCGGGACCCCCAGAACAGTGGGTAATAGTCCACGAAACGGGGCAAGAATCGGCCCAAACTGCAAGTCTTGATGACCGACATGTAAACGCACCCCGGGGTTCGTCAATCATGGAAATCACTTCGGGACCCCCAGAACAATAGGTAATAGTCCACCAAATGGGCCAGAACCGGCCCAAACTGCAAGTCTTGATGACCGACACGTAAGCGCACCTTGGGGTTACAACAACTATGCAAAATCGCTTCGGAACCCCAAAACATAGAGTAATAGTCCGGGGAAGGAGCCTAGAATCGAACTAACCTAGGATTATTGATGAACGATACATAAATGCACCCTGGGGTTCGTGTATCATGGAAATCGCTCACGGACCTCAAATCTGTGAAGTAATAGTCCACGAAACGGGTCAGAATCGGCCCAAAACCGCGAGTGTTGATGACCGACACATAAACGCACTCTGGTGTTCGTCAATGATGGAAATCACTCCGGGACCCCCAGAACAGTGGGTAATAGTCCACGAAACGGGCAAGAATCGGCCAAAACTGCAAGTCTTGTTGACCGACATGTAAACGCACCCCGGGGTTCGTCAATCATGGAAATCACTTCGGGACCCCCAGAACAATAGGTAATAGTCCACCGAACGGGCCGGAATCGGCCAAAACTACAAGTCCTGATGACCGACATGTAAGCGCACCTTGGGGTACAACAACTATGCAAATCGCTTCCGAACCCCAAAACAGTGAGTAATAGTCCATGAAAGAGCCCAGAATCGAACAATCCTAGGATTATTGCTGAACGATACTTAAACGCACCCTGGGGTTCGTCTATCATGGAAATCGCTCAGGGACCTCAAATATGTGAGTAATAGTCCAGGAAACGGGTTAGAATCGGCCAAAACCGCGAGTGTTGATGACCGACACATAAACGCACCCTGGTGTTCGTCAATGATGGAAATCACTACGGGACCCCAGAAGAGTGGGTAAGTCCACAAAACGGGCCATAATCGGCCAAAACTGCGAGTCTTGATGACCGACATGTAAACGCACCCCGGGGTTCGTCAATCGTGGAAATCACTTCGGGACCACAGAAAAGTGGGTAATAGTCCACGAAACGGGCCAGAATCGGCCAAAACTGCGAGTCTTGATGACCGACACGTAAGCGCACCTTGGGGTACAACTACTATGCAAATCGCTTTGGAAACCCAAAACAGTGAGTAATAGTCCATGAAAGAGCCCAGAATCGACCAAACCTAGGATTATTGATGAACGATACTTAAACGCACACTCGAGTTCGTCTATCATGGAAATCGCTCACGGACCTCAAATCAGTGAGTAATAGTCCACGAAACGGGTCAGAATCGGCCAAAACCGCGAGTGTTGACGACCAACACATAAACACACCCTGGGGTTCGTGTATCATGGAAATCGCTCACGGACCTCAAATCTGTGAGTAATAGTCCACGAAACGGGTCAGAATCGGCCAAACCACGAGTGTTGATGACCGACACATAAACGCACTCTGGTGTTCGTCAATGATGGAATTCACTCCGGGACCCCCAGAACAGTGGGTAATAGTCCACGAAACGGGCAAGAATCGGCCAAAACTGCAAGTCTTGTTGACCGACATGTAAACGCACCCCGGGGTTCGTCAATCATGGAAATCACTTCGGGACCCCCAGAACAATAGGTAATAGTCCACGAAACGGGCCGGAATCGGCCAAAACTACAAGTCTTGATGACCGACATGTAAGCGCACCTTGGGGTACAACAACTATGCAAATCGCTTCGGAACCCCAAAACAGTGAGTAATAGTCCATGAAAGAGCCCAGAATCGAACTAACCTAGGATTATTGCTGAACGATACTTAAACGCACCCTGGGGTTCGTCTATCATGGAAATCGCTCAGGGACCTCAAATATGTGAGTAATAGTCCAGGAAACGGGTTAGAATCGGCCAAAACCGCGAGTGTTGATGACCGACACATAAACGCACCCTGGTGTTCGTCAATGATGGAAATCACTACGGGACCCCAGAACAGTGGGTAAGTCCACAAAACGGGCCAGAATCGGCCAAAACTGCGAGTCTTGATGACCGACATGTAAACGCACCCCCGGGTTCGTCAATCGTGGAAATCACTTCGGGACCACAGAAAAGTGGGTAATAGTCCACGAAACGGGCCAGAATCGGCCAAAACTGCGAGTCTTGATGACCGACACGTAAGTGCACCTTGCGGTACAACAACTATGCAAATCGCTTTGGAAACCCAAAACAGTGAGTAATAGTCCATGAAAGAGCCCAGAATCGAACAAACCTAGGATTATTGATGAACGATACTTAAACGCACACTCGAGTTCGTCTATCATGGAAATCGCTCACGGACCTCAAATCATTGAGTAATAGTCCACGAAACGGGTCAGAATCGGCCAAAACCGCGAGTGTTGACGACCAACACATAAACGCACCCTGGGGTTCGTGTATCATGGAAATCGCTCACGGACCTCTAATCTGTGAGTAATAGTCCACGAAACGGGTCAGAATCGGCAAAAACCACGAGTGCTGATGACCGACACATAAACGCACTCTGGTGTTCGTCAATGATGGAATTCACTCCGGGACCCCCAGAACAGTGGGTAATAGTCCACGAAACGGGCAAGAATCGGCCAAAACTGCAAGTCTTGATGACCGACATGTAAACGCACCCCGGGGTTCGTCAATCATGGAAATCACTTCGGGACCCCCAGAACAATAGGTAATAGTCCACCAAACGGGCCAGAATTGGCCAAAACTGCAAGTCTTGATGACCGACACGTAAGCGCACCTTGGGGTACAACAACTATGCAAATCGCTTCGGAACCCCAAAACATAGAGTAATAGTCCGGGGAAGAGCCTAGAATCAAACTAACCTAGGATTATTGATGAACGATACATAAACTCACCCTGGGGTTCGTGTATCATGGAAATCGCTCACGGACCTCAAATCTGTGAGTAATAGTCCACGAAACGGGTCAGAATCGGACTAAACCACGAGTGTTGATGACCGACACATAAACGCACTCTGGTGTTCGTCAATGATGGAAATCACTCCGGGACCCCCAGAACAGTGGGTAATAGTCCACGAAACGGGCAAGAATCGGCCAAAACTGCAAGTCTTGATGACCGACATGTAAACGCACCCCGGGGTTCGTCAATCATGGAAATCACGTCGGGACCCCCAGAACAATAGGTAATAGTCCACCAAATGGGCCAGAATCGGCCAAAACTGCAAGTCTTGATGACCGACATGTAAACGCACGTTGGGGTACAACAACTACGCAAATCGCTTCGGAACCCCAAAACAGTGAGTAATAGTCCATGAAAGAGCCCAGAATCGAACAATCCTAGGATTATTGCTGAACGATACTTAAACGCACCCTGGGGTTCGTCTATCATGGAACTCGCTCAGGGACCTCAAATCTGTGAGTAATAGTCCACAAAACGGGTCAGAATCGGCCAAAACCGCGAGTGTTGTTGACCGACACATAAACGCACTCTGGTGTTCGTCAATGATGGAAATCACTCCGGGACCCCCAGAACAGTGGGTAATAGTCCACGAAACGGGCAAGAATCGGCCAAAACTGCAAGTCTTGTTGACCGACATGTAAACGCACCCCGGGGTTCGTCAATCATGGAAATCACTTCGGGACCCCCAGAACAATAGGTAATAGTCCACCAAACGGGCCGGAATCGGCCAAAACTACAAGTCTTGATGACCGACATGTAAGCGCACCTTGGGGTACAACAACTATGCAAATCGCTTCGGAACCCCAAAACAGTGAGTAATAGTCCATGAAAGAGCCCAGAATCGAACTAACCTAGGATTATTGCTGAACGATACTTAAACGCACCCTGGGGTTCGTCTATCATGGAAATCGCTCAGGGACCTCAAATATGTGAGTAATAGTCCAGGAAACGGGTTAGAATCGGCCAAAACCGCGAGTGTTGATGACCGACACATAAACGCACCCTGGTGTTCGTCAATGATGGAAATCACTACGGGACCCAAGAACAGTGGGTAAGTCCACAAAACGGGCCAGAATCGGCCAAAACTGCGAGTCTTGATGACCGACATGTAAACGCACCTCGGGGTTCGTCAATCGTGGAAATCACTTCGGGACCACAGAAAAGTGGGTAATAGTCCACGAAACGGGCCAGAATCGGCCAAAACTGCGAGTCTTGATGACCGACAGGTAAGCGCACCTTGGGGTACAACAACTATGCAAATCGCTTTGGAAACCCAAAACAGTGAGTAATAGTCCATGAAAGAGCCCAGAATCGAACAAACCTAGGATTATTGATGAACGATACTTAAACGCACACTCGAGTTCGTCTATCATGGAAATCGCTCACGGACCTCAAATCAGTGAGTAATAGTCCACGAAACGGGTCAGAATCGGCCAAAACCGCGAGTGTTGACGACCAACACATAAACGCACCCTGGGATTCGTGTATCATGGAAATCGCTCACGGACCCTCAAATCTGTGAGTAATAGTCCACGAAACGGGTCAGAATCGGCCAAAACCACGAGTGTTGATGACCGACACATAAACGCACTCTGGTGTTCGTCAATGATGGAATTCACTCCGGGACCCCCAGAACAGTGGGTAATAGTCCACGAAACGGGCAAGAATCGGCCAAAACTGCAAGTCTTGATGACCGACATGTAAACGCACCCCGGGGTTCGTCAATCATGGAAATCACTTCGGGACCCCCAGAACAATAGGTAATAGTCCACCAAACGGGCCAGAATCGGCCAAAACTGCAAGTCTTGATGACCGACACGTAAGCGCACCTTGGGGTACAACAACTATGCAAATCGCTTCGGAACCCCAAAACATAGAGTAATAGTCCGGGGAAGAGCCTAGAATCGAACTAACCTAGGATTATTGATGAACGATACATAAACGCACCCTGGGGTTCGTGTATCATGGAAATCGCTCACGGACCTCAAATCTGTGAGTAATAGTCCACGAAACGGGTCAGAATCGGCCTAAACCACGAGTGTTGATGACCGACACATAAACGCACTCTGGTGTTCGTCAATGATGGAAATCACTCCGGGACCCCCAGAACAGTGGGTAATAGTCCACGAAACGGGCAAGAATCGGCCAAAACTGCAAGTCTTGATGACCGACATGTAAACGCACCCCGGGGTTCGTCAATCATGGAAATCACTTCGGGACCCCAGAACAATAGGTAATAGTCCACCAAACGGGCCAGAATCGGCCAAAACTGCAAGTCTTGATGACCGACATGTAAGCGCACCTTGGGGTACAACAACTATGCAAATCGCTTCGGAACCCCAAAACAGTGAGTAATAGTCCATGAAAGAGCCCAGAATCGAACAATCCTAGGATTATTGCTAAACGATACTTAAACGCACCCTGGGGTTCGTCTATCATGGAAATTGCTCAAGGACCTCAAATATGTGAGTAATAGTCTAGGAAACGGGTCAGAATCGGCCAAAACCGCGAGTGTTGATGACCGACACATAAACGCACCCTGGTGTTCGTCAATGATGGAAATCACTACGGGACCCCAGAACAGTGGGTAAGTCCACAAAACGGGCCAGAATCGGCCAAAACTGCGAGTCTTGATGACCGACATGTAAACGCACCCCGGGGTTCGTCAATCGTGGAAATCACTTCGGGACCACAGAAAAGTGGGTAATAGTCCATGAAACGGGCCAGAATCGGCCAAAACTGCGAGTCTTGATGACCGACACGTAAGCGCACCTTGGGGTACAACAACTATGCAAATCGCTTTGGAAACCCAAAACAGTGAGTAATAGTCCATGAAAGAGCCCAGAATCGAACAAACCTAGGATTATTGATGAACGATACTTAAACGCACACTCGAGTTCGTCTATCATGGAAATCGCTCACGGACCTCAAATCAGTGAGTAATAGTCCACGAAACGGGTCAGAATCGGCCAAAACCGCGAGTGTTGACGACCAACACATAAACGCACCCTGGGATTCGTGTATCATGGAAATCGCTCACGGACCTCAAATCTGTGAGTAATAGTCCACGAAACGGGTCAGAATCGGCCAAAACCGCGAGTGTTGACGACCAACACATAAACGCACCCTGGGGTTCGTGTATCATGGAAATCGCTCACGGACCTCAAATCTGTGAGTAATAGTCCACGAAACGGGTCGGAATCGGCCAAAACCACGAGTGTTGATGACCGACACATAAACGCACTCTAGTGTTCGTCAATGATGGAATTCACTCCGGGACCCCCAGAACAGTGGGTAATAGTCCACGAAACGGGCAAGAATCGGCCAAAACTGCAAGTCTTGATGACCGACATGTAAACGCACCCCGGGGTTCGTCAATCATGGAAATCACTTAGGGACCCCCAGAACAATAGGTAATAGTCCACCAAACGGGCCAGAACCGGCCAAAACTGCAAGTCTTGATGACCGACGCGTAAGCGCACCTTGGGGTACAACAACTATGCAAATCGCTTCGGAACCCCAAAACATAGAGTAATAGTCCGGGGAAGAGCCTAGAATCGAACTAACCTAGGATTATTGATGAACGATACATAAATGCACCCTAGGGTTCGTGTATCATGGAAATCGCTCACGGACCTCAAATCTGTGAGTAATAGTCCACGAAACGGGTCAGAATCGGCCAAAACCACGAGTGTTGATGACCGACACATAAACGCACTCTGGTGTTCGTCAATGATGGAAATCACTCCGGGACCCCCAGAACAGTGGGTAATAGTCCACGAAACGGGCAAGAATCGGCCAAAACTGCAAGTCTTGTTGACCGACATGTAAACGCACCCCGGGGTTCGTCAATCATGGAAATCACTTCGGGACCCCCCAGAACAATAGGTAATAGTCCACCGAACGGGCCGGAATCGGCCAAAACTACAAGTCCTGATGACCGACATGTAAGCGCACCTTGGGGGTACAACAACTATGCAAATCGCTTCGGAACCCCAAAACAGTGAGTAATAGTCCATGAAAGAGCCCAGAATCGAACAATCCTAGGATTATTGCTGAACGATACTTAAACGCACCCTGGGGTTCGTCTATCATGGAAATCGCTCAGGGACCTCAAATATGTGAGTAATAGTCCACGAAACGGGTCAGAATCGGCCAAAACCGCGAGTGTTGTTGACCGACACATAAACGCACTCTGGTGTTCGTCAATGATGGAAATCACTCCGGGACCCCCAGAACAGTGGGTAATAGTCCACGAAACGGGCAAGAATCGGCCAAAACTGCAAGTCTTGTTGACCGACATGTAAACGCACCCCGGGGTTCGTCAATCATGGAAATCACTTCGGGACCCCCAGAACAATAGGTAATAGTCCACCAAACGGGCCGGAATCGGCCAAAACTACAAGTCTTGATGACCGACATGTAAGCGCACCTTGGGGTACAACAACTATGCAAATCGCTTCGGAACCCCAAAACAGTGAGTAATAGTCCATGAAAGAGCCCAGAATCGAACTAACCTAGGATTATTGCTGAACGATACTTAAACGCACCCTGGGGTTCGTCTATCATGGAAATCGCTCAGGGACCTCAAATATGTGAGTAATAGTCCAGGAAACGGGTTAGAATCGGCCAAAACCGCGAGTGTTGATGACCGACACATAAACGCACCCTGGTGTTCGTCAATGATGGAAATCACTACGGGACCCAAGAACAGTGGGTAAGTCCACAAAACGGGCCAGAATCGGCCAAAACTGCGAGTCTTGATGACCGACATGTAAACGCACCTCGGGGTTCGTCAATCGTGGAAATCACTTCGGGACCACAGAAAAGTGGGTAATAGTCCACGAAACGGGCCAGAATCGGCCAAAACTGCGAGTCTTGATGACCGACAGGTAAGCGCACCTTGGGGTACAACAACTATGCAAATCGCTTTGGAAACCCAAAACAGTGAGTAATAGTCCATGAAAGAGCCCAGAATCGAACAAACCTAGGATTATTGATGAACGATACTTAAACGCACACTCGAGTTCGTCTATCATGGAAATCGCTCACGGACCTCAAATCAGTGAGTAATAGTCCACGAAACGGGTCAGAATCGGCCAAAACCGCGAGTGTTGACGACCAACACATAAACGCACCCTGGGATTCGTGTATCATGGAAATCGCTCACGGACCTCAAATCTGTGAGTAATAGTCCACGAAACGGGTCAGAATCGGCCAAAACCACGAGTGTTGATGACCGACACATAAACGCACTCTGGTGTTCGTCAATGATGGAATTCACTCCGGGACCCCCAGAACAGTGGGTAATAGTCCACGAAACGGGCAAGAATCGGCCAAAACTGCAAGTCTTGATGACCGACATGTAAACGCACCCCGGGGTTCGTCAATCATGGAAATCACTTCGGGACCCCCAGAACAATAGGTAATAGTCCACCAAACGGGCCAGAATCGGCCAAAACTGCAAGTCTTGATGACCGACACGTAAGCGCACCTTGGGGTACAACAACTATGCAAATCGCTTCGGAACCCCAAAACATAGAGTAATAGTCCGGGGAAGAGCCTAGAATCGAACTAACCTAGGATTATTGATGAACGATACATAAACGCACCCTGGGGTTCGTGTATCATGGAAATCGCTCACGGACCTCAAATCTGTGAGTAATAGTCCACGAAACGGGTCAGAATCGGCCTAAACCACGAGTGTTGATGACCGACACATAAACGCACTCTGGTGTTCGTCAATGATGGAAATCACTCCGGGACCCCCAGAACAGTGGGTAATAGTCCACGAAACGGGCAAGAATCGGCCAAAACTGCAAGTCTTGATGACCGACATGTAAACGCACCCCGGGGTTCGTCAATCATGGAAATCACTTCGGGACCCCAGAACAATAGGTAATAGTCCACCAAACGGGCCAGAATCGGCCAAAACTGCAAGTCTTGATGACCGACATGTAAGCGCACCTTGGGGTACAACAACTATGCAAATCGCTTCGGAACCCCAAAACAGTGAGTAATAGTCCATGAAAGAGCCCAGAATCGAACAATCCTAGGATTATTGCTAAACGATACTTAAACGCACCCTGGGGTTCGTCTATCATGGAAATTGCTCAAGGACCTCAAATATGTGAGTAATAGTCTAGGAAACGGGTCAGAATCGGCCAAAACCGCGAGTGTTGATGACCGACACATAAACGCACCCTGGTGTTCGTCAATGATGGAAATCACTACGGGACCCCAGAACAGTGGGTAAGTCCACAAAACGGGCCAGAATCGGCCAAAACTGCGAGTCTTGATGACCGACATGTAAACGCACCCCGGGGTTCGTCAATCGTGGAAATCACTTCGGGACCACAGAAAAGTGGGTAATAGTCCATGAAACGGGCCAGAATCGGCCAAAACTGCGAGTCTTGATGACCGACACGTAAGCGCACCTTGGGGTACAACAACTATGCAAATCGCTTTGGAAACCCAAAACAGTGAGTAATAGTCCATGAAAGAGCCCAGAATCGAACAAACCTAGGATTATTGATGAACGATACTTAAACGCACACTCGAGTTCGTCTATCATGGAAATCGCTCACGGACCTCAAATCAGTGAGTAATAGTCCACGAAACGGGTCAGAATCGGCCAAAACCGCGAGTGTTGACGACCAACACATAAACGCACCCTGGGATTCGTGTATCATGGAAATCGCTCACGGACCTCAAATCTGTGAGTAATAGTCCACGAAACGGGTCAGAATCGGCCAAAACCGCGAGTGTTGACGACCAACACATAAACGCACCCTGGGGTTCGTGTATCATGGAAATCGCTCACGGACCTCAAATCTGTGAGTAATAGTCCACGAAACGGGTCGGAATCGGCCAAAACCACGAGTGTTGATGACCGACACATAAACGCACTCTAGTGTTCGTCAATGATGGAATTCACTCCGGGACCCCCAGAACAGTGGGTAATAGTCCACGAAACGGGCAAGAATCGGCCAAAACTGCAAGTCTTGATGACCGACATGTAAACGCACCCCGGGGTTCGTCAATCATGGAAATCACTTAGGGACCCCCAGAACAATAGGTAATAGTCCACCAAACGGGCCAGAACCGGCCAAAACTGCAAGTCTTGATGACCGACGCGTAAGCGCACCTTGGGGTACAACAACTATGCAAATCGCTTCGGAACCCCAAAACATAGAGTAATAGTCCGGGGAAGAGCCTAGAATCGAACTAACCTAGGATTATTGATGAACGATACATAAATGCACCCTAGGGTTCGTGTATCATGGAAATCGCTCACGGACCTCAAATCTGTGAGTAATAGTCCACGAAACGGGTCAGAATCGGCCAAAACCACGAGTGTTGATGACCGACACATAAACGCACTCTGGTGTTCGTCAATGATGGAAATCACTCCGGGACCCCCAGAACAGTGGGTAATAGTCCACGAAACGGGCAAGAATCGGCCAAAACTGCAAGTCTTGTTGACCGACATGTAAACGCACCCCGGGGTTCGTCAATCATGGAAATCACTTCGGGACCCCCAGAACAATAGGTAATAGTCCACCGAACGGGCCGGAATCGGCCAAAACTACAAGTCCTGATGACCGACATGTAAGCGCACCTTGGGGGTACAACAACTATGCAAATCGCTTCGGAACCCCAAAACAGTGAGTAATAGTCCATGAAAGAGCCCAGAATCGAACAATCCTAGGATTATTGCTGAACGATACTTAAACGCACCCTGGGGTTCGTCTATCATGGAAATCGCTCAGGGACCTCAAATATGTGAGTAATAGTCCAGGAAACGGGTTAGAATCGGCCAAAACCGCGACTGTTGATGACCGACACATAAACGCACCCTGGTGTTCGTCAATGATGGAAATCACTACGGGACCCCAGAAGAGTGGGTAAGTCCACAAAACGGGCCATAATCGGCCAAAACTGCGAGTCTTGATGACCGACATGTAAACGCACCCCGGGGTTCGTCAATCGTGGAAATCACTTCGGGACCACAGAAAAGTGGGTAATAGTCCACGAAACGGGCCAGAATCGGCCAAAACTGCGAGTCTTGATGACCGACACGTAAGCGCACCTTGGGGTACAACTACTATGCAAATCGCTTTGGAAACCCAAAACAGTGAGTAATAGTCCATGAAAGAGCCCAGAATCGACCAAACCTAGGATTATTGATGAACGATACTTAAACGCACACTCGAGTTCGTCTATCATGGAAATCGCTCACGGACCTCAAATCAGTGAGTAATAGTCCACGAAACGGGTCAGAATCGGCCAAAACCGCGAGTGTTGACGACCAACACATAAACGCACCCTGGGGTTCGTGTATCATGGAAATCGCTCACGGACCTCAAATCTGTGAGTAATAGTCCACGAAACGGGTCAGAATCGGCCAAACCACGAGTGTTGATGACCGACACATAAACGCACTCTGGTGTTCGTCAATGATGGAATTCACTCCGGGACCCCCAGAACAGTGGGTAATAGTCCACGAAACGGGCAAGAATCGGCCAAAACTGCAAGTCTTGTTGACCGACATGTAAACGCACCCCGGGGTTCGTCAATCATGGAAATCACTTCGGGACCCCCAGAACAATAGGTAATAGTCCACCAAACGGGCCGGAATCGGCCAAAACTACAAGTCTTGATGACCGACATGTAAGCGCACCTTGGGGTACAACAACTATGCAAATCGCTTCGGAACCCCAAAACAGTGAGTAATAGTCGATGAAAGAGCCCAGAATCGAACTAACCTAGGATTATTGCTGAACGATACTTAAACGCACCCTGGGGTTCGTCTATCATGGAAATCGCTCAGGGACCTCAAATATGTGAGTAATAGTCCAGGAAACGGGTTAGAATCGGCCAAAACCGCGAGTGTTGATGACCGACACTTAAACGCACCCTGGTGTTCGTCAATGATGGAAATCACTACGGGACCCCAGAACAGTGGGTAAGTCCACAAAACGGGCCAGAATCGGCCAAAACTGCGAGTCTTGATGACCGACATGTAAACGCACCCCCGGGTTCGTCAATCGTGGAAATCACTTCGGGACCACAGAAAAGTGGGTAATAGTCCACGAAACGGGCCAGAATCGGCCAAAACTGCGAGTCTTGATGACCGACACGTAAGCGCACCTTGCGGTACAACAACTATGCAAATCGCTTTGGAAACCCAAAACAGTGAGTAATAGTCCATGAAAGAGCCCAGAATCGAACAAACCTAGGATTATTGATGAACGATACTTAAACGCACACTCGAGTTCGTCTATCATGGAAATCGCTCACGGACCTCAAATCATTGAGTAATAGTCCACGAAACGGGTCAGAATCGGCCAAAACCGCGAGTGTTGACGACCAACACATAAACGCACCCTGGGGTTCGTGTATCATGGAAATCGCTCACGGACCTCTAATCTGTGAGTAATAGTCCACGAAACGGGTCAGAATCGGCAAAAACCACGAGTGTTGATGACCGACACATAAACGCACTCTGGTGTTCGTCAATGATGGAATTCACTCCGGGACCCCCAGAACAGTGGGTAATAGTCCACGAAACGGGCAAGAATCGGCCAAAACTGCAAGTCTTGATGACCGACATGTAAACGCACCCCGGGGTTCGTCAATCATGGAAATCACTTCGGGACCCCCAGAACAATAGGTAATAGTCCACCAAACGGGCCAGAATTGGCCAAAACTGCAAGTCTTGATGACCGACACGTAAGCGCACCTTGGGGTACAACAACTATGCAAATCGCTTCGGAACCCCAAAACATAGAGTAATAGTCCGGGGAAGAGCCTAGAATCAAACTAACCTAGGATTATTGATGAACGATACATAAACTCACCCTGGGGTTCGTGTATCATGGAAATCGCTCACGGACCTCAAATCTGTGAGTAATAGTCCACGAAACGGGTCAGAATCGGACTAAACCACGAGTGTTGATGACCGACACATAAACGCACTCTGGTGTTCGTCAATGATGGAAATCACTCCGGGACCCCCAGAACAGTGGGTAATAGTCCACGAAACGGGCAAGAATCGGCCAAAACTGCAAGTCTTGATGACCGACATGTAAACGCACCCCGGGGTTCGTCAATCATGGAAATCACGTCGGGACCCCCAGAACAATAGGTAATAGTCCACCAAATGGGCCAGAATCGGCCAAAACTGCAAGTCTTGATGACCGACATGTAAACGCACGTTGGGGTACAACAACTACGCAAATCGCTTCGGAACCCCAAAACAGTGAGTAATAGTCCATGAAAGAGCCCAGAATCGAACAATCCTAGGATTATTGCTGAACGATACTTAAACGCACCCTGGGGTTCGTCTATCATGGAACTCGCTCAGGGACCTCAAATCTGTGAGTAATAGTCCACGAAACGGGTCAGAATCGGCCAAAACCGCGAGTGTTGTTGACCGACACATAAACGCACTCTGGTGTTCGTCAATGATGGAAATCACTCCGGGACCCCCAGAACAGTGGGTAATAGTCCACGAAACGGGCAAGAATCGGCCAAAACTGCAAGTCTTGTTGACCGACATGTAAACGCACCCCGGGGTTCGTCAATCATGGAAATCACTTCGGGACCCCCAGAACAATAGGTAATAGTCCACCAAACGGGCCGGAATCGGCCAAAACTACAAGTCTTGATGACCGACATGTAAGCGCACCTTGGGGTACAACAACTATGCAAATCGCTTCGGAACCCCAAAACAGTGAGTAATAGTCCATGAAAGAGCCCAGAATCGAACTAACCTAGGATTATTGCTGAACGATACTTAAACGCACCCTGGGGTTCGTCTATCATGGAAATCGCTCAGGGACCTCAAATATGTGAGTAATAGTCCAGGAAACGGGTTAGAATCGGCCAAAACCGCGAGTGTTGATGACCGACACATAAACGCACCCTGGTGTTCGTCAATGATGGAAATCACTACGGGACCCAAGAACAGTGGGTAAGTCCACAAAACGGGCCAGAATCGGCCAAAACTGCGAGTCTTGATGACCGACATGTAAACGCACCTCGGGGTTCGTCAATCGTGGAAATCACTTCGGGACCACAGAAAAGTGGGTAATAGTCCACGAAACGGGCCAGAATCGGCCAAAACTGCGAGTCTTGATGACCGACAGGTAAGCGCACCTTGGGGTACAACAACTATGCAAATCGCTTTGGAAACCCAAAACAGTGAGTAATAGTCCATGAAAGAGCCCAGAATCGAACAAACCTAGGATTATTGATGAACGATACTTAAACGCACACTCGAGTTCGTCTATCATGGAAATCGCTCACGGACCTCAAATCAGTGAGTAATAGTCCACGAAACGGGTCAGAATCGGCCAAAACCGCGAGTGTTGACGACCAACACATAAACGCACCCTGGGATTCGTGTATCATGGAAATCGCTCACGGACCTCAAATCTGTGAGTAATAGTCCACGAAACGGGTCAGAATCGGCCAAAACCACGAGTGTTGATGACCGACACATAAACGCACTCTGGTGTTCGTCAATGATGGAATTCACTCCGGGACCCCCAGAACAGTGGGTAATAGTCCACGAAACGGGCAAGAATCGGCCAAAACTGCAAGTCTTGATGACCGACATGTAAACGCACCCCGGGGTTCGTCAATCATGGAAATCACTTCGGGACCCCCAGAACAATAGGTAATAGTCCACCAAACGGGCCAGAATCGGCCAAAACTGCAAGTCTTGATGACCGACACGTAAGCGCACCTTGGGGTACAACAACTATGCAAATCGCTTCGGAACCCCAAAACATAGAGTAATAGTCCGGGGAAGAGCCTAGAATCGAACTAACCTAGGATTATTGATGAACGATACATAAACGCACCCTGGGGTTCGTGTATCATGGAAATCGCTCACGGACCTCAAATCTGTGAGTAATAGTCCACGAAACGGGTCAGAATCGGCCTAAACCACGAGTGTTGATGACCGACACATAAACGCACTCTGGTGTTCGTCAATGATGGAAATCACTCCGGGACCCCCAGAACAGTGGGTAATAGTCCACGAAACGGGCAAGAATCGGCCAAAACTGCAAGTCTTGATGACCGACATGTAAACGCACCCCGGGGTTCGTCAATCATGGAAATCACTTCGGGACCCCAGAACAATAGGTAATAGTCCACCAAACGGGCCAGAATCGGCCAAAACTTCAAGTCTTGATGACCGACATGTAAGCGCACCTTGGGGTACAACAACTATGCAAATCGCTTCGGAACCCCAAAACAGTGAGTAATAGTCCATGAAAGAGCCCAGAATCGAACAATCCTAGGATTATTGCTAAACGATACTTAAACGCACCCTGGGGTTCGTCTATCATGGAAATTGCTCAAGGACCTCAAATATGTGAGTAATAGTCTAGGAAACGGGTCAGAATCGGCCAAAACCGCGAGTGTTGATGACCGACACATAAACGCACCCTGGTGTTCGTCAATGATGGAAATCACTACGGGACCCCAGAACAGTGGGTAAGTCCACAAAACGGGCCAGAATCGGCCAAAACTGCGAGTCTTGATGACCGACATGTAAACGCACCCCGGGGTTCGTCAATCGTGGAAATCACTTCGGGACCACAGAAAAGTGGGTAATAGTCCATGAAACGGGCCAGAATCGGCCAAAACTGCGAGTCTTGATGACCGACACGTAAGCGCACCTTGGGGTACAACAACTATGCAAATCGCTTTGGAAACCCAAAACAGTGAGTAATAGTCCATGAAAGAGCCCAGAATCGAACAAACCTAGGATTATTGATGAACGATACTTAAACGCACACTCGAGTTCGTCTATCATGGAAATCGCTCACGGACCTCAAATCAGTGAGTAATAGTCCACGAAACGGGTCAGAATCGGCCAAAACCGCGAGTGTTGACGACCAACACATAAACGCACCCTGGGATTCGTGTATCATGGAAATCGCTCACGGACCTCAAATCTGTGAGTAATAGTCCACGAAACGGGTCAGAATCGGCCAAAACCGCGAGTGTTGACGACCAACACATAAACGCACCCTGGGGTTCGTGTATCATGGAAATCGCTCACGGACCTCAAATCTGTGAGTAATAGTCCACGAAACGGGTCGGAATCGGCCAAAACCACGAGTGTTGATGACCGACACATAAACGCACTCTAGTGTTCGTCAATGATGGAATTCACTCCGGGACCCCCAGAACAGTGGGTAATAGTCCACGAAACGGGCAAGAATCGGCCAAAACTGCAAGTCTTGATGACCGACATGTAAACGCACCCCGGGGTTCGTCAATCATGGAAATCACTTAGGGACCCCCAGAACAATAGGTAATAGTCCACCAAACGGGCCAGAACCGGCCAAAACTGCAAGTCTTGATGACCGACGCGTAAGCGCACCTTGGGGTACAACAACTATGCAAATCGCTTCGGAACCCCAAAACATAGAGTAATAGTCCGGGGAAGAGCCTAGAATCGAACTAACCTAGGATTATTGATGAACGATACATAAATGCACCCTAGGGTTCGTGTATCATGGAAATCGCTCACGGACCTCAAATATGTGAGTAATAGTCCAGGAAACGGGTTAGAATCGGCCAAAACCGCGAGTGTTGATGACCGACACATAAACGCACTGTGGTGTTCGTCAATGATGGAAATCACTCCGGGACCCCCAGAACAGTGGGTAATAGTCCACGAAACGGGCAAGAATCGGCCAAAACTGCAAGTCTTGATGACCGACATGTAAACGCACCCCGGGGTTCGTCAATCATGGAAATCACTTCGGGACCCCAGAACAATAGGTAATAGTCCACCAAACGGGCCAGAATCGGCCAAAACTGCAAGTCTTGATGACCGACATGTAAGCGCACCTTGGGGTACAACAACTATGCAAATCGCTTCGGAACCCCAAAACAGTGAGTAATAGTCCATGAAAGAGCCCAGAATCGAACAATCCTAGGATTATTGCTAAACGATACTTAAACGCACCCTGGGGTTCGTCTATCATGGAAATCGCTCAGGGACCTCAAATATGTGAGTAATAGTCCAGGAAACGGGTTAGAATCGGCCAAAACCGCGAGTGTTGATGACCGACACATAAACGCACCCTGGTGTTCGTCAATGATGGAAATCACTACGGGACCCCAGAACAGTGGGTAAGTCCACAAAACGGGCCAGAATCGGCCAAAACTGCGAGTCTTGATGACCGACATGTAAACGCACCCCGGGGTTCGTCAATCGTGGAAATCACTTCGGGACCACAGAAAAGTGGGTAATAGTCCATGAAACGGGCCAGAATCGGCCAAAACTGCGAGTCTTGATGACCGACACGTAAGCGCACCTTGGGGTACAACAACTATGCAAATCGCTTTGGAAACCCAAAACAGTGAGTAATAGTCCATGAAAGAGCCCAGAATCGAACAAACCTAGGATTATTGATGAACGATACTTAAACGCACACTCGAGTTCGTCTATCATGGAAATCGCTCACGGACCTCAAATCAGTGAGTAATAGTCCACGAAACGGGTCAGAATCGGCCAAAACCGCGAGTGTTGACGACCAACACATAAACGCACCCTGGGATTCGTGTATCATGGAAATCGCTCACGGACCTCAAATCTGTGAGTAATAGTCCACGAAACGGGTCAGAATCGGCCAAAACCGCGAGTGTTGACGACCAACACATAAACGCACCCTGGGGTTCGTGTATCATGGAAATCGCTCACGGACCTCAAATCTGTGAGTAATAGTCCACGAAACGGGTCAGAATCGGCCTAAACCACGAGTGTTGATGACCGACACATAAACGCACTGTGGTGTTCGTCAATGATGGAAATCACTCCGGGACCCCCAGAACAGTGGGTAATAGTCCACGAAACGGGCAAGAATCGGCCAAAACTGCAAGTCTTGATGACCGACATGTAAACGCACCCCGGGGTTCGTCAATCATGGAAATCACGTCGGGACCCGCAGAACAATAGGTAATAGTCCACCAAATGGGCCAGAATCGGCCAAAACTGCAAGTCTTGATGACCGACATGTAAGCGCACGTTGGGGTACAACAACTACGCAAATCGCTTCGGAACCCCAAAACAGTGAGTAATAGTCCATGAAAGAGCCCAGAATCGAACAATCCTAGGATTATTGCTGAACGATACTTAAACGCACCCTGGGGTTCGTCTATCATGGAACTCGCTCAGGGACCTCAAATCTGTGAGTAATAGTCCACGAAACGGGTCAGAATCGGCCAAAACCGCGAGTGTTGTTGACCGACACATAAACGCACTCTGGTGTTCGTCAATGATGGAAATCACTCCGGGACCCCCAGAACAGTGGGTAATAGTCCACGAAACGGGCAAGAATCGGCCAAAACTGCAAGTCTTGTTGACCGACATGTAAACGCACCCCGGGGTTCGTCAATCATGGAAATCACTTCGGGACCCCCAGAACAATAGGTAATAGTCCACCAAACGGGCCGGAATCGGCCAAAACTACAAGTCTTGATGACCGACATGTAAGCGCACCTTGGGGTACAACAACTATGCAAATCGCTTCGGAACCCCAAAACAGTGAGTAATAGTCCATGAAAGAGCCCAGAATCGAACAATCCTAGGATTATTGATGAGCGATACATAAACGCACCCTGGGGTTCGTGTATCATGGAAATCGCTCACGGACCTCAAATCTGTGAGTAATAGTCCACGAAACGGGTCAGAATCGGCCTAAACCACGAGTGTTGATGACCGACACATAAACGCACTGTGGTGTTCGTCAATGATGGAAATCACTCCGGGACCCCCAGAACAGTGGGTAATAGTCCACGAAACGGGCAAGAATCGGCCAAAACTGCAAGTCTTGATGACCGACATGTAAACGCACCCCGGGGTTCGTCAATCATGGAAATCACGTCGGGACCCGCAGAACAATAGGTAATAGTCCACCAAATGGGCCAGAATCGGCCAAAACTGCAAGTCTTGATGACCGACATGTAAGCGCACGTTGGGGTACAACAACTACGCAAATCGCTTCGGAACCCCAAAACAGTGAGTAATAGTCCATGAAAGAGCCCAGAATCGAACAATCCTAGGATTATTGCTGAACGATACTTAAACGCACCCTGGGGTTCGTCTATCATGGAACTCGCTCAGGGACCTCAAATCTGTGAGTAATAGTCCACGAAACGGGTCAGAATCGGCCAAAACCGCGAGTGTTGTTGACCGACACATAAACGCACTCTGGTGTTCGTCAATGATGGAAATCACTCCGGGACCCCCAGAACAGTGGGTAATAGTCCACGAAACGGGCAAGAATCGGCCAAAACTGCAAGTCTTGTTGACCGACATGTAAACGCACCCCGGGGTTCGTCAATCATGGAAATCACTTCGGGACCCCCAGAACAATAGGTAATAGTCCACCAAACGGGCCGGAATCGGCCAAAACTACAAGTCTTGATGACCGACATGTAAGCGCACCTTGGGGTACAACAACTATGCAAATCGCTTCGGAACCCCAAAACAGTGAGTAATAGTCCATGAAAGAGCCCAGAATCGAACAATCCTAGGATTATTGCTGAATGATACTTAAACGCACCCTGGGGTTCGTCTATCATGGAAATCGCTCAGGGACCTCAAATATGTGAGTAATAGTCCAGGAAACGGGTTAGAATCGGCCAAAACCGCGAGTGTTGATGACCGACACATAAACGCACCCTGGTGTTCGTCAATGATGGAAATCACTACGGGACCCAAGAACAGTGGGTAAGTCCACAAAACGGGCCAGAATCGGCCAAAACTGCGAGTCTTGATGACCGACATGTAAACGCACCTCGGGGTTCGTCAATCGTGGAAATCACTTCGGGACCACAGAAAAGTGGGTAATAGTCCACGAAACGGGCCAGAATCGGCCAAAACTGCGAGTCTTGATGACCGACAGGTAAGCGCACCTTGGGGTACAACAACTATGCAAATCGCTTTGGAAACCCAAAACAGTGAGTAATAGTCCATGAAAGAGCCCAGAATCGAACAAACCTAGGATTATTGATGAACGATACTTAAACGCACACTCGAGTTCGTCTATCATGGAAATCGCTCACGGACCTCAAATCAGTGAGTAATAGTCCACGAAACGGGTCAGAATCGGCCAAAACCGCGAGTGTTGACGACCAACACATAAACGCACCCTGGGATTCGTGTATCATGGAAATCGCTCACGGACCTCAAATCTGTGAGTAATAGTCCACGAAACGGGTCAGAATCGGCCAAAACCACGAGTGTTGATGACCGACACATAAACGCACTCTGGTGTTCGTCAATGATGGAATTCACTCCGGGACCCCCAGAACAGTGGGTAATAGTCCACGAAACGGGCAAGAATCGGCCAAAACTGCAAGTCTTGATGACCGACATGTAAACGCACCCCGGGGTTCGTCAATCATGGAAATCACTTCGGGACCCCCAGAACAATAGGTAATAGTCCACCAAACGGGCCAGAATCGGCCAAAACTGCAAGTCTTGATGACCGACACGTAAGCGCACCTTGGGGTACAACAACTATGAAAATCGCTTCGGAACCCCAAAACATAGAGTAATAGTCCGTGGAAGAGCCTAGAATCGTAAAAACCTAGGATTATTGATGAACGATACTTAAACGCACCCTGGGGTTCGTGTATCATGGAAATCGCTCACGGACCTCAAATCTGTGAATAATAGTCCACGAAACGGGTCAGAATCGGCCAAAACCACGAGTGTTGATGACCGACACATAAACGCACTCTGGTGTTCGTCAATGATGGAAATCACTCCGGGACCCCCAGAACAGTGGGTAATAGTCCACGAAACGGGCAAGAATCGGCCAAAACTGCAAGTCTTGATGACCGACATGTAAACGCACCCCGGGGTTCGTCAATCATGGAAATCACTTCGGGACCCCCAGAACAATAGGTAATAGTCCACCGAACGGGCCGGAATCGGCCAAAACTACAAGTCCTGATGACCGACATGTAAGCGCACCTTGGGGTACAACAACTATGCAAATCGCTTCGGAACCCCAAAACAGTGAGTAATAGTCCATGAAAGAGCCCAGAATCGAACAATCCTAGGATTATTGCTAAACGATACTTAAACGCACCCTGGGGTTCGTCTATCATGGAAATCGCTCAGGGACCTCAAATATGTGAGTAATAGTCCAGGAAACGGGTTAGAATCGGCCAAAACCGCGAGTGTTGATGACCGACACATAAACGCACCCTGGTGTTCGTCAATGATGGAAATCACTACGGGACCCCAGAAGAGTGGGTAAGTCCACAAAACGGGCCATAATCGGCCAAAACTGCGAGTCTTGATGACCGACATGTAAACGCACCCCGGGGTTCGTCAATCGTGGAAATCACTTCGGGACCACAGAAAAGTGGGTAATAGTCCACGAAACGGGCCAGAATCGGCCAAAACTGCGAGTCTTGATGACCGACACGTAAGCGCACCTTGGGGTACAACTACTATGCAAATCGCTTTGGAAACCCAAAACAGTGAGTAATAGTCCATGAAAGAGCCCGGAATCGACCAAACCTAGGATTATTGATGAACGATACTTAAACGCACACTCGAGTTCGTCTATCATGGAAATCGCTCACGGACCTCAAATCAGTGAGTAATAGTCCACGAAACGGGTCAGAATCGGCCAAAACCGCGAGTGTTGACGACCAACACATAAACGCACCCTGGGGTTCGTGTATCATGGAAATCGCTCACGGACCTCAAATCTGTGAGTAATAGTCCACGAAACGGGTCAGAATCGGCCAAACCACGAGTGTTGATGACCGACACATAAACGCACTCTGGTGTTCGTCAATGATGGAATTCACTCCGGGACCCCCAGAACAGTGGGTAATAGTCCACGAAACGGGCAAGAATCGGCCAAAACTGCAAGTCTTGTTGACCGACATGTAAACGCACCCCGGGGTTCGTCAATCATGGAAATCACTTCGGGACCCCCAGAACAATAGGTAATAGTCCACGAAACGGGCCGGAATCGGCCAAAACTACAAGTCTTGATGACCGACATGTAAGCGCACCTTGGGGTACAACAACTATGCAAATCGCTTCGGAACCCCAAAACAGTGAGTAATAGTCCATGAAAGAGCCCAGAATCGAACTAACCTAGGATTATTGCTGAACGATACTTAAACGCACCCTGGGGTTCGTCTATCATGGAAATCGCTCAGGGACCTCAAATATGTGAGTAATAGTCCAGGAAACGGGTTAGAATCGGCCAAAACCGCGAGTGTTGATGACCGACACATAAACGCACCCTGGTGTTCGTCAATGATGGAAATCACTACGGGACCCCAGAACAGTGGGTAAGTCCACAAAACGGGCCAGAATCGGCCAAAACTGCGAGTCTTGATGACCGACATGTAAACGCACCCCCGGGTTCGTCAATCGTGGAAATCACTTCGGGACCACAGAAAAGTGGGTAATAGTCCACGAAACGGGCCAGAATCGGCCAAAACTGCGAGTCTTGATGACCGACACGTAAGCGCACCTTGCGGTACAACAACTATGCAAATCGCTTTGGAAACCCAAAACAGTGAGTAATAGTCCATGAAAGAGCCCAGAATCGAACAAACCTAGGATTATTGATGAACGATACTTAAACGCACACTCGAGTTCGTCTATCATGGAAATCGCTCACGGACCTCAAATCATTGAGTAATAGTCCACGAAACGGGTCAGAATCGGCCAAAACCGCGAGTGTTGACGACCAACACATAAACGCACCCTGGGGTTCGTGTATCATGGAAATCGCTCACGGACCTCTAATCTGTGAGTAATAGTCCACGAAACGGGTCAGAATCGGCAAAAACCACGAGTGTTGATGACCGACACATAAACGCACTCTGGTGTTCGTCAATGATGGAATTCACTCCGGGACCCCCAGAACAGTGGGTAATAGTCCACGAAACGGGCAAGAATCGGCCAAAACTGCAAGTCTTGATGACCGACATGTAAACGCACCCCGGGGTTCGTCAATCATGGAAATCACTTCGGGACCCCCAGAACAATAGGTAATAGTCCACCAAACGGGCCAGAATTGGCCAAAACTGCAAGTCTTGATGACCGACACGTAAGCGCACCTTGGGGTACAACAACTATGCAAATCGCTTCGGAACCCCAAAACATAGAGTAATAGTCCGGGGAAGAGCCTAGAATCGAACTAACCTAGGATTATTGATGAACGATACATAAACTCACCCTGGGGTTCGTGTATCATGGAAATCGCTCACGGACCTCAAATCTGTGAGTAATAGTCCACGAAACGGGTCAGAATCGGACTAAACCACGAGTGTTGATGACCGACACATAAACGCACTCTGGTGTTCGTCAATGATGGAAATCACTCCGGGACCCCCAGAACAGTGGGTAATAGTCCACGAAACGGGCAAGAATCGGCCAAAACTGCAAGTCTTGATGACCGACATGTAAACGCACCCCGGGGTTCGTCAATCATGGAAATCACGTCGGGACCCCCAGAACAATAGGTAATAGTCCACCAAATGGGCCAGAATCGGCCAAAACTGCAAGTCTTGATGACCGACATGTAAACGCACGTTGGGGTACAACAACTACGCAAATCGCTTCGGAACCCCAAAACAGTGAGTAATAGTCCATGAAAGAGCCCAGAATCGAACAATCCTAGGATTATTGCTGAACGATACTTAAACGGACCCTGGGGTTCGTCTATCATGGAACTCGCTCAGGGACCTCAAATCTGTGAGTAATAGTCCACGAAACGGGTCAGAATCGGCCAAAACCGCGAGTGTTGTTGACCGACACATAAACGCACTCTGGTGTTCGTCAATGATGGAAATCACTCCGGGACCCCCAGAACAGTGGGTAATAGTCCACGAAACGGGCAAGAATCGGCCAAAACTGCAAGTCTTGTTGACCGACATGTAAACGCACCCCGGGGTTCGTCAATCATGGAAATCACTTCGGGACCCCCAGAACAATAGGTAATAGTCCACCAAACGGGCCGGAATCGGCCAAAACTACAAGTCTTGATGACCGACATGTAAGCGCACCTTGGGGTACAACAACTATGCAAATCGCTTCGGAACCCCAAAACAGTGAGTAATAGTCCATGAAAGAGCCCAGAATCGAACTAACCTAGGATTATTGCTGAACGATACTTAAACGCACCCTGGGGTTCGTCTATCATGGAAATCGCTTAGGGACCTCAAATATGTGAGTAATAGTCCAGGAAACGGGTTAGAATCGGCCAAAACCGCGAGTGTTGATGACCGACACATAAACGCACCCTGGTGTTCGTCAATGATGGAAATCACTACGGGACCCAAGAACAGTGGGTAAGTCCACAAAACGGGCCAGAATCGGCCAAAACTGCGAGTCTTGATGACCGACATGTAAACGCACCTCGGGGTTCGTCAATCGTGGAAATCACATCGGGACCACAGAAAAGTGGGTAATAGTCCACGAAACGGGCCAGAATCGGCCAAAACTGCGAGTCTTGATGACCGACAGGTAAGCGCACCTTGGGGTACAACAACTATGCAAATCGCTTTGGAAACCCAAAACAGTGAGTAATAGTCCATGAAAGAGCCCAGAATCGAACAAACCTAGGATTATTGATGAACGATACTTAAACGCACACTCGAGTTCGTCTATCATGGAAATCGCTCACGGACCTCAAATCAGTGAGTAATAGTCCACGAAACGGGTCAGAATCGGCCAAAACCGCGAGTGTTGACGACCAACACATAAACGCACCCTGGGATTCGTGTATCATGGAAATCGCTCACGGACCTCAAATCTGTGAGTAATAGTCCACGAAACGGGTCAGAATCGGCCAAAACCACGAGTGTTGATGACCGACACATAAACGCACTCTGGTGTTCGTCAATGATGGAATTCACTCCGGGACCCCCAGAACAGTGGGTAATAGTCCACGAAACGGGCAAGAATCGGCCAAAACTGCAAGTCTTGATGACCGACATGTAAACGCACCCCGGGGTTCGTCAATCATGGAAATCACTTCGGGACCCCCAGAACAATAGGTAATAGTCCACCAAACGGGCCAGAATCGGCCAAAACTGCAAGTCTTGATGACCGACACGTAAGCGCACCTTGGGGTACAACAACTATGCAAATCGCTTCGGAACCCCAAAACATAGAGTAATAGTCCGGGGAAGAGCCTAGAATCGAACTAACCTAGGATTATTGATGAACGATACATAAACGCACCCTGGGGTTCGTGTATCATGGAAATCGCTCACGGACCTCAAATCTGTGAGTAATAGTCCACGAAACGGGTCAGAATCGGCCTAAACCACGAGTGTTGATGACCGACACATAAACGCACTCTGGTGTTCGTCAATGATGGAAATCACTCCGGGACCCCCAGAACAGTGGGTAATAGTCCACGAAACGGGCAAGAATCGGCCAAAACTGCAAGTCTTGATGACCGACATGTAAACGCACCCCGGGGTTCGTCAATCATGGAAATCACTTCGGGACCCCAGAACAATAGGTAATAGTCCACCAAACGGGCCAGAATCGGCCAAAACTGCAAGTCTTGATGACCGACATGTAAGCGCACCTTGGGGTACAACAACTATGCAAATCGCTTCGGAACCCCAAAACAGTGAGTAATAGTCCATGAAAGAGCCCAGAATCGAACAATCCTAGGATTATTGCTAAACGATACTTAAACGCACCCTGGGGTTCGTCTATCATGGAAATTGCTCAAGGACCTCAAATATGTGAGTAATAGTCTAGGAAACGGGTCAGAATCGGCCAAAACCGCGAGTGTTGATGACCGACACATAAACGCACCCTGGTGTTCGTCAATGATGGAAATCACTACGGGACCCCAGAACAGTGGGTAAGTCCACAAAACGGGCCAGAATCGGCCAAAACTGCGAGTCTTGATGACCGACATGTAAACGCACCCCGGGGTTCGTCAATCGTGGAAATCACTTCGGGACCACAGAAAAGTGGGTAATAGTCCATGAAACGGGCCAGAATCGGCCAAAACTGCGAGTCTTGATGACCGACACGTAAGCGCACCTTGGGGTACAACAACTATGCAAATCGCTTTGGAAACCCAAAACAGTGAGTAATAGTCCATGAAAGAGCCCAGAATCGAACAAACCTAGGATTATTGATGAACGATACTTAAACGCACACTCGAGTTCGTCTATCATGGAAATCGCTCACGGACCTCAAATCAGTGAGTAATAGTCCACGAAACGGGTCAGAATCGGCCAAAACCGCGAGTGTTGACGACCAACACATAAACGCACCCTGGGATTCGTGTATCATGGAAATCGCTCACGGACCTCAAATCTGTGAGTAATAGTCCACGAAACGGGTCAGAATCGGCCAAAACCGCGAGTGTTGACGACCAACACATAAACGCACCCTGGGGTTCGTGTATCATGGAAATCGCTCACGGACCTCAAATCTGTGAGTAATAGTCCACGAAACGGGTCGGAATCGGCCAAAACCACGAGTGTTGATGACCGACACATAAACGCACTCTAGTGTTCGTCAATGATGGAATTCACTCCGGGACCCCCAGAACAGTGGGTAATAGTCCACGAAACGGGCAAGAATCGGCCAAAACTGCAAGTCTTGATGACCGACATGTAAACGCACCCCGGGGTTCGTCAATCATGGAAATCACTTAGGGACCCCCAGAACAATAGGTAATAGTCCACCAAACGGGCCAGAACCGGCCAAAACTGCAAGTCTTGATGACCGACGCGTAAGCGCACCTTTGGGTACAACAACTATGCAAATCGCTTCGGAACCCCAAAACATAGAGTAATAGTCCGGGGAAGAGCCTAGAATCGAACTAACCTAGGATTATTGATGAACGATACATAAATGCACCCTAGGGTTCGTGTATCATGGAAATCGCTCACGGACCTCAAATCTGTGAGTAATAGTCCACGAAACGGGTCAGAATCGGCCAAAACCACGAGTGTTGATGACCGACACATAAACGCACTCTGGTGTTCGTCAATGATGGAAATCACTCCGGGACCCCCAGAACAGTGGGTAATAGTCCACGAAACGGGCAAGAATCGGCCAAAACTGCAAGTCTTGTTGACCGACATGTAAACGCACCCCGGGGTTCGTCAATCATGGAAATCACTTCGGGACCCCCAGAACAATAGGTAATAGTCCACCGAACGGGCCGGAATCGGCCAAAACTACAAGTCCTGATGACCGACATGTAAGCGCACCTTGGGGGTACAACAACTATGCAAATCGCTTCGGAACCCCAAAACAGTGAGTAATAGTCCATGAAAGAGCCCAGAATCGAACAATCCTAGGATTATTGCTGAACGATACTTAAACGCACCCTGGGGTTCGTCTATCATGGAAATCGCTCAGGGACCTCAAATATGTGAGTAATAGTCCAGGAAACGGGTTAGAATCGGCCAAAACCGCGACTGTTGATGACCGACACATAAACGCACCCTGGTGTTCGTCAATGATGGAAATCACTACGGGACCCCAGAAGAGTGGGTAAGTCCACAAAACGGGCCATAATCGGCCAAAACTGCGAGTCTTGATGACCGACATGTAAACGCACCCTGGGGTTCGTCAATCGTGGAAATCACTTCGGGACCACAGAAAAGTGGGTAATAGTCCACGAAACGGGCCAGAATCGGCCAAAACTGCGAGTCTTGATGACCGACACGTACGCGCACCTTGGGGTACAACTACTATGCAAATTGCTTTGGAAACCCAAAACAGTGAGTAATAGTCCATGAAAGAGCCCAGAATCGACCAAACCTAGGATTATTGATGAACGATACTTAAACGCACACTCGAGTTCGTCTATCATGGAAATCGCTCACGGACCTCAAATCAGTGAGTAATAGTCCACGAAACGGGTCAGAATCGGCCAAAACCGCGAGTGTTGACGACCAACACATAAACGCACCCTGGGGTTCGTGTATCATGGAAATCGCTCACGGACCTCAAATCTGTGAGTAATAGTCCACGAAACGGGTCAGAATCGGCCAAAACCACGAGTGTTGATGACCGACACATAAACGCACTCTGGTGTTCGTCAATGATGGAATTCACTCCGGGACCCCCAGAACAGTGGGTAATAGTCCACGAAACGGGCAAGAATCGGCCAAAACTGCAAGTCTTGTTGACCGACATGTAAACGCACCCCGGGGTTCGTCAATCATGGAAATCACTTCGGGACCCCCAGAACAATAGGTAATAGTCCACCAAACGGGCCGGAATCGGCCAAAACTACAAGTCTTGATGACCGACATGTAAGCGCACCTTGGGGTACAACAACTATGCAAATCGCTTCGGGACCCCAAAACAGTGAGTAATAGTCGATGAAAGAGCCCAGAATCGAACTAACCTAGGATTATTGCTGAACGATACTTAAACGCACCCTGGGGTTCGTCTATCATGGAAATCGCTCAGGGACCTCAAATATGTGAGTAATAGTCCAGGAAACGGGTTAGAATCGGCCAAAACCGCGAGTGTTGATGACCGACACATAAACGCACCCTGGTGTTCGTCAATGATGGAAATCACTACGGGACCCCAGAACAGTGGGTAAGTCCACAAAACGGGCCAGAATCGGCCAAAACTGCGAGTCTTGATGACCGACATGTAAACGCACCCCCGGGTTCGTCAATCGTGGAAATCACTTCGGGACCACAGAAAAGTGGGTAATAGTCCACGAAACGGGCCAGAATCGGCCAAAACTGCGAGTCTTGATGACCGACACGTAAGCGCACCTTGCGGTACAACAACTATGCAAATCGCTTTGGAAACCCAAAACAGTGAGTAATAGTCCATGAAAGAGCCCAGAATCGAACAAACCTAGGATTATTGATGAACGATACTTAAACGCACACTCGAGTTCGTCTATCATGGAAATCGCTCACGGACCTCAAATCATTGAGTAATAGTCCACGAAACGGGTCAGAATCGGCCAAAACCGCGAGTGTTGACGACCAACACATAAACGCACCCTGGGGTTCGTGTATCATGGAAATCGCTCACGGACCTCTAATCTGTGAGTAATAGTCCACGAAACGGGTCAGAATCGGCAAAAACCACGAGTGTTGATGACCGACACATAAACGCACTCTGGTGTTCGTCAATGATGGAATTCACTCCGGGACCCCCAGAACAGTGGGTAATAGTCCACGAAACGGGCAAGAATCGGCCAAAACTGCAAGTCTTGATGACCGACATGTAAACGCACCCCGGGGTTCGTCAATCATGGAAATCACTTCGGGACCCCCAGAACAATAGGTAATAGTCCACCAAACGGGCCAGAATCGGCCAAAACTGCAAGTCTTGATGACCGACACGTAAGCGCACCTTGGGGTACCACAACTATGCAAATCGCTTCGGAACCCCAAAACATAGAGTAATAGTCCGGGGAAGAGCCTAGAATCGAACTAACCTAGGATTATTGATGAACGATACATAAACTCACCCTGGGGTTCGTGTATCATGGAAATCGCTCACGGACCTCAAATCTGTGAGTAATAGTCCACGAAACGGGTCAGAATCGGCCAAAACCACGAGTGTTGATGACCGACACATAAACGCACTCTGGTGTTCGTCAATGATGGAATTCACTCCGGGACCCCCAGAACAGTGGGTAATAGTCCACGAAACGGGCAAGAATCGGCCAAAACTACAAGTCTTGATGACCGACATGTAAACGCACCCCGGGGTTCGTCAATCATGGAAATCACTTCGGGACCCCCAGAACAATAGGTAATAGTCCACCAAACGGGCCAGAATCGGCCAAAACTGCAAGTCTTGATGACCGACACGTAAGCGCACCTTGGGGTACAACAACTATGCAAATCGCTTCGGAACCCCAAAACATAGAGTAATAGTCCGGGGAAGAGCCTAGAATCGAACTAACCTAGGATTATTGATGAACGATACATAAACGCACCCTGGGGTTCGTGTATCATGGAAATCGCTCACGGACCTCAAATCTGTGAGTAATAGTCCACGAAACGGGTCAGAATCGGCCAAAACCACGAGTGTTGATGACCGACACATAAATGCACTCTGGTGTTCGTCAATGATGGAAATCACTCCGGGACCCCCAGAACAGTGGGTAATAGTCCACGAAACGGGCAAGAATCGGCCAAAACTGCAAGTCTTGTTGACCGACATGTAAACGCACCCCGGGGTTCGTCAATCATGGAAATCACTTCGGGACCCCCAGAACAATAGGTAATAGTCCACCGAACGGGCCGGAATCGGCCAAAACTACAAGTCCTGATGACCGACATGTAAGCGCACCTTGGGGGTACAACAACTATGCAAATCGCTTCGGAACCCCAAAACAGTGAGTAATAGTCCATGAAAGAGCCCAGAATCGAACAATCCTAGGATTATTGCTGAACGATACTTAAACGCACCCTGGGGTTCGTCTATCATGGAAATCGCTCAGGGACCTCAAATATGTGAGTAATAGTCCAGGAAACGGGTTAGAATCGGCCAAAACCGCGAGTGTTGATGACCGACACATAAACGCACCCTGGTGTTCGTCAATGATGGAAATCACTACGGGACCCCAGAAGAGTGGGTAAGTCCACAAAACGGGCCATAATCGGCCAAAACTGCGAGTCTTGATGACCGACATGTAAACGCACCCCGGGGTTCGTCAATCGTGGAAATCACTTCGGGACCACAGAAAAGTGGGTAATAGTCCACGAAACGGGCCAGAATCGGCCAAAACTGCGAGTCTTGATGACCGACACGTAAGCGCACCTTGGGGTACAACTACTATGCAAATTGCTTTGGAAACCCAAAACAGTGAGTAATAGTCCATGAAAGAGCCCAGAATCGACCAAACCTAGGATTATTGATGAACGATACTTAAACGCACACTCGAGTTCGTCTATCATGGAAATCGCTCACGGACCTCAAATCAGTGAGTAATAGTCCACGAAACGGGTCAGAATCGGCCAAAACCGCGAGTGTTGACGACCAACACATAAACGCACCCTGGGGTTCGTGTATCATGGAAATCGCTCACGGACCTCAAATCTGTGAGTAATAGTCCACGAAACGGGTCAGAATCGGCCAAAACCACGAGTGTTGATGACCGACACATAAACGCACTCTGGTGTTCGTCAATGATGGAATTCACTCCGGGACCCCCAGAACAGTGGGTAATAGTCCACGAAACGGGCAAGAATCGGCCAAAACTGCAAGTCTTGTTGACCGACATGTAAACGCACCCCGGGGTTCGTCAATCATGGAAATCACTTCGGGACCCCCAGAACAATAGGTAATAGTCCACCAAACGGGCCGGAATCGGCCAAAACTACAAGTCTTGATGACCGACATGTAAGCGCACCTTGGGGTACAACAACTATGCAAATCGCTTCGGGACCCCAAAACAGTGAGTAATAGTCGATGAAAGAGCCCAGAATCGAACTAACCTAGGATTATTGCTGAACGATACTTAAACGCACCCTGGGGTTCGTCTATCATGGAAATCGCTCAGGGACCTCAAATATGTGAGTAATAGTCCAGGAAACGGGTTAGAATCGGCCAAAACCGCGAGTGTTGATGACCGACACATAAACGCACCCTGGTGTTCGTCAATGATGGAAATCACTACGGGACCCCAGAACAGTGGGTAAGTCCACAAAACGGGCCAGAATCGGCCAAAACTGCGAGTCTTGATGACCGACATGTAAACGCACCCCCGGGTTCGTCAATCGTGGAAATCACTTCGGGACCACAGAAAAGTGGGTAATAGTCCACGAAACGGGCCAGAATCGGCCAAAACTGCGAGTCTTGATGACCGACACGTAAGCGCACCTTGCGGTACAACAACTATGCAAATCGCTTTGGAACCCAAAACAGTGAGTAATAGTCCATGAAAGAGCCCAGAATCGAACAAACCTAGGATTATTGATGAACGATACTTAAACGCACACTCGAGTTCGTCTATCATGGAAATCGCTCACGGACCTCAAATCATTGAGTAATAGTCCACGAAACGGGTCAGAATCGGCCAAAACCGCGAGTGTTGACGACCAACACATAAACGCACCCTGGGGTTCGTGTATCATGGAAATCGCTCACGGACCTCTAATCTGTGAGTAATAGTCCACGAAACGGGTCAGAATCGGCAAAAACCACGAGTGTTGATGACCGACACATAAACGCACTCTGGTGTTCGTCAATGATGGAATTCACTCCGGGACCCCCAGAACAGTGGGTAATAGTCCACGAAACGGGCAAGAATCGGCCAAAACTGCAAGTCTTGATGACCGACATGTAAACGCACCCCGGGGTTCGTCAATCATGGAAATCACTTCGGGACCCCCAGAACAATAGGTAATAGTCCACCAAACGGGCCAGAATCTGCCAAAACGACAAGTCTTGATGACCGACATGTAAGCGCACCTTGGGGTACAACAACTATGCAAATCGCTTCGGAACCCCAAAACATAGAGTAATAGTCCGGGGAAGAGCCTAGAATCGAACTAACCTAGGATTATTGATGAACGATACATAAACTCACCCTGGGGTTCGTGTATCATGGAAATCGCTCACGGACCTCAAATCTGTGAGTAATAGTCCACGAAACGGGTCAGAATCGGCCAAAACCACGAGTGTTGATGACCGACACATAAACGCACTCTGGTGTTCGTCAATGATGGAATTCACTCCGGGACCCCCAGAACAGTGGGTAATAGTCCACGAAACGGGCAAGAATCGGCCAAAACTACAAGTCTTGATGACCGACATGTAAACGCACCCCGGGGTTCGTCAATCATGGAAATCACTTCGGGACCCCCAGAACAATAGGTAATAGTCCACCAAACGGGCCAGAATCGGCCAAAACTGCAAGTCTTGATGACCGACACGTAAGCGCACCTTGGGGTACAACAACTATGCAAATCGCTTCGGAACCCCAAAACATAGAGTAATAGTCCGGGGAAGAGCCTAGAATCGAACTAACCTAGGATTATTGATGAACGATACATAAACGCACCCTGGGGTTCGTGTATCATGGAAATCGCTCACGGACCTCAAATCTGTGAGTAATAGTCCACGAAACGGGTCAGAATCGGCCTAAACCACGAGTGTTGATGACCGACACATAAACGCACTGTGGTGTTCGTCAATGATGGAAATCACTCCGGGACCCCCAGAACAGTGGGTAATAGTCCACGAAACGGGCAAGAATCGGCCAAAACTGCAAGTCTTGATGACCGACATGTAAACGCACCCCGGGGTTCGTCAATCATGGAAATCACGTCGGGACCCGCAGAACAATAGGTAATAGTCCACCAAATGGGCCAGAATCGGCCAAAACTGCAAGTCTTGATGACCGACATGTAAGCGCACGTTGGGGTACAACAACTACGCAAATCGCTTCGGAACCCCAAAACAGTGAGTAATAGTCCATGAAAGAGCCCAGAATCGAACAATCCTAGGATTATTGCTGAACGATACTTAAACGCACCCTGGGGTTCGTCTATCATGGAACTCGCTCAGGGACCTCAAATCTGTGAGTAATAGTCCACGAAACGGGTCAGAATCGGCCAAAACCGCGAGTGTTGTTGACCGACACATAAACGCACTCTGGTGTTCGTCAATGATGGAAATCACTCCGGGACCCCCAGAACAGTGGGTAATAGTCCACGAAACGGGCAAGAATCGGCCAAAACTGCAAGTCTTGTTGACCGACATGTAAACGCACCCCGGGGTTCGTCAATCATGGAAATCACTTCGGGACCCCCAGAACAATAGGTAATAGTCCACCAAACGGGCCGGAATCGGCCAAAACTACAAGTCTTGATGACCGACATGTAAGCGCACCTTGGGGTACAACAACTATGCAAATCGCTTCGGAACCCCAAAACAGTGAGTAATAGTCCATGAAAGAGCCCAGAATCGAACAATCCTAGGATTATTGCTGAATGATACTTAAACGCACCCTGGGGTTCGTCTATCATGGAAATCGCTCACGGACCTCAAATATGTGAGTAATAGTCCAGGAAACGGGTTAGAATCGGCCAAAACCGCGAGTGTTGATGACCGACACATAAACGCACCCTGGTGTTCGTCAATGATGGAAATCACTACGGGACCCAAGAACAGTGGGTAAGTCCACAAAACGGGCCAGAATCGGCCAAAACTGCGAGTCTTGATGACCGACATGTAAACGCACCTCGGGGTTCGTCAATCGTGGAAATCACTTCGGGACCACAGAAAAGTGGGTAATAGTCCACGAAACGGGCCAGAATCGGCCAAAACTGCGAGTCTTGATGACCGACAGGTAAGCGCACCTTGGGGTACAACAACTATGCAAATCGCTTTGGAAACCCAAAACAGTGAGTAATAGTCCATGAAAGAGCCCAGAATCGAACAAACCTAGGATTATTGATGAACGATACTTAAACGCACACTCGAGTTCGTCTATCATGGAAATCGCTCACGGACCTCAAATCAGTGAGTAATAGTCCACGACACGGGTCAGAATCGGCCAAAACCGCGAGTGTTGACGACCAACACATAAACGCACCCTGGGATTCGTGTATCATGGAAATCGCTCACGGACCTCAAATCTGTGAGTAATAGTCCACGAAACGGGTCAGAATCGGCCAAAACCACGAGTGTTGATGACCGACACATAAACGCACTCTGGTGTTCGTCAATGATGGAATTCACTCCGGGACCCCCAGAACAGTGGGTAATAGTCCACGAAACGGGCAAGAATCGGCCAAAACTGCAAGTCTTGATGACCGACATGTAAACGCACCCCGGGGTTCGTCAATCATGGAAATCACTTCGGGACCCCCAGAACAATAGGTAATAGTCCACCAAACGGGCCAGAATCGGCCAAAACTGCAAGTCTTGATGACCGACACGTAAGCGCACCTTGGGGTACAACAACTATGCAAATCGCTTCGGAACCCCAAAACATAGAGTAATAGTCCGGGGAAGAGCCTAGAATCGAACTAACCTAGGATTATTGATGAACGATACATAAACGCACCCTGGGGTTCGTGTATCATGGAAATCGCTCACGGACCTCAAATCTGTGAGTAATAGTCCACGAAACGGGTCAGAATCGGCCTAAACCACGAGTGTTGATGACCGACACATAAACGCACTCTGGTGTTCGTCAATGATGGAAATCACTCCGGGACCCCCAGAACAGTGGGTAATAGTCCACGAAACGGGCAAGAATCGGCCAAAACTGCAAGTCTTGATGACCGACATGTAAACGCACCCCGGGGTTCGTCAATCATGGAAATCACTTCGGGACCCCAGAACAATAGGTAATAGTCCACCAAACGGGCCAGAATCGGCCAAAACTGCAAGTCTTGATGACCGACACGTAAGCGCACCTTGGGGTACAACAACTATGCAAATCGCTTCGGAACCCCAAAACATAGAGTAATAGTCCGGGGAAGAGCCTAGAATCGAACTAACCTAGGATTATTGATGAACGATACATAAACGCACCCTGGGGTTCGTGTATCATGGAAATCGCTCACGGACCTCAAATCTGTGAGTAATAGTCCACGAAACGGGTCAGAATCGGCCTAAACCACGAGTGTTGATGACCGACACATAAACGCACTCTGGTGTTCGTCAATGATGGAAATCACTCCGGGACCCCCAGAACAGTGGGTAATAGTCCACGAAACGGGCAAGAATCGGCCAAAACTGCAAGTCTTGTTGACCGACATGTAAACGCACCCCGGGGTTCGTCAATCATGGAAATCACTTCGGGACCCCCAGAACAATAGGTAATAGTCCACCGAACGGGCCGGAATCGGCCAAAACTACAAGTCCTGATGACCGACATGTAAGCGCACCTTGGGGTACAACAACTATGCAAATCGCTTCGGAACCCCAAAACAGTGAGTAATAGTCCATGAAAGAGCCCAGAATCGAACAATCCTAGGATTATTGCTGAACGATACTTAAACGCACCCTAGGGTTCGTCTATCATGGAAATCGCTCAAGGACCTCAAATATGCGAGTAATAGTCCAGGAAACGGGTTAGAATCGGCCAAAACCGCGAGTGTTGATGACCGACACATAAACGCACCCTGGTGTTCGTCAATGATGGAAATCACTACGGGACCCCAGAACAGTGGGTAAGTCCACAAAACGGGCCATAATCGGCCAAAACTGCGAGTCTTGATGACCGACATGTAAACGCACCCCGGGGTTCGTCAATCGTGGAAATCACTTCGGGACCACAGAAAAGTGGGTAATAGTCCACGAAACGGGCCAGAATCGGCCAAAACTACGAGTCTTGATGACCGACACGTAAGCGCACCTTGGGGTACAACTACTATGCAAATCGCTTTGGAAACCCAAAACAGTGAGTAATAGTCCATGAAAGAGCCCAGAATCGAACAAACCTAGGATTATTGATGAACGATACTTAAACGCACACTCGAGTTCGTCTATCATGGAAATCGCTCACGGACCTCAAATCAGTGAGTAATAGTCCACGAAACGGGTCAGAATCGGCCAAAACCGCGAGTGTTGACGACCAACACATAAACGCACCCTGGGGTTCGTGTATCATGGAAATCGCTCACGGACCTGAAATCTGTGAGTAATAGTCCACGAAACGGGTCAGAATCGGCCTAAACCACGAGTGTTGATGACCGACACATAAACGCACTCTGGTGTTCGTCAATGATGGAAATCACTCCGGGACCCCCAGAACAGTGGGTAATAGTCCACGAAACGGGCAAGAATCGGCCAAAACTGCAAGTCTTGATGACCGACATGTAAACGCACCCCGGGGTTCGTCAATCATGGAAATCACTTCGGGACCCCAGAACAATAGGTAATAGTCCACCAAACGGGCCAGAATCGGCCAAAACTGCAAGTCTTGATGACCGACATGTAAGCGCACCTTGGGGTACAACAACTATGCAAATCGCTTCGGAACCCCAAAACAGTGAGTAATAGTCCATGAAAGAGCCCAGAATCGAACAATCCTAGGATTATTGCTAAACGATACTTAAACGCACCCTGGGGTTCGTCTATCATGGAAATCGCTCAAGGACCTCAAATATGTGAGTAATAGTCTAGGAAACGGGTCAGAATCGGCCAAAACCGCGAGTGTTGATGACCGACACATAAACGCACCCTCGTGTTCGTCAATGATGGAAATCACTACGGGACCCCAGAACAGTGGGTAAGTCCACAAAACGGGCCAGAATCGGCCAAAACTGCGAGTCTTGATGACCGACATGTAAACGCACCCCGGGGTTCGTCAATCGTGGAAATCACTTCGGGACCACAGAAAAGTGGGTAATAGTCCATGAAACGGGCCAGAATCGGCCAAAACTGCGAGTCTTGATGACCGACACGTAAGCGCACCTTGGGGTACAACAACTATGCAAATCGCTTTGGAAACCCAAAACAGTGAGTAATAGTCCATGAAAGAGCCCAGAATCGAACAAACCTAGGATTATTGATGAACGATACTTAAACGCACACTCGAGTTCGTCTATCATGGAAATCGCTCACGGACCTCAAATCAGTGAGTAATAGTCCACGAAACGGGTCAGAATCGGCCAAAACCGCGAGTGTTGACGACCAACACATAAACGCACCCTGGGGTTCGTGTATCATGGAAATCGCTCACGGACCTCAAATCTGTGAGTAATAGTCCACGAAACGGGTCAGAATCGGCCAAAACCACGAGTGTTGATGACCGACACATAAACGCACTCTGGTGTTCGTCAATGATGGAATTCACTCCGGGACCCCCAGAACAGTGGGTAATAGTCCACGAAACGGGCAAGAATCGGCCAAAACTGCAAGTCTTGTTGACCGACATGTAAACGCACCCCGGGGTTCGTCAATCATGGAAATCACTTCGGGACCCCCAGAACAATAGGTAATAGTCCACCAAACGGGCCGGAATCGGCCAAAACTACAAGTCTTGATGACCGACATGTAAGCGCACCTTGGGGTACAACAACTATGCAAATCGCTTCGGAACCCCAAAACAGTGAGTAATAGTCCATGAAAGAGCCCAGAATCGAACAATCCTAGGATTATTGCTGAATGATACTTAAACGCACCCTGGGGTTCGTCTATCATGGAAATCGCTCAGGGACCTCAAATATGTGAGTAATAGTCCAGGAAACGGGTTAGAATCGGCCAAAACCGCGAGTGTTGATGACCGACACATAAACGCACCCTGGTGTTCGTCAATGATGGAAATCACTACGGGACCCAAGAACAGTGGGTAAGTCCACAAAACGGGCCAGAATCGGCCAAAACTGCGAGTCTTGATGACCGACATGTAAACGCACCTCGGGGTTCGTCAATCGTGGAAATCACTTCGGGACCACAGAAAAGTGGGTAATAGTCCACGAAACGGGCCAGAATCGGCCAAAACTGCGAGTCTTGATGACCGACAGGTAAGCGCACCTTGGGGTACCACAACTATGCAAATCGCTTTGGAAACCCAAAACAGTGAGTAATAGTCCATGAAAGAGCCCAGAATCGAACAAACCTAGGATTATTGATGAACGATACTTAAACGCACACTCGAGTTCGTCTATCATGGAAATCGCTCACGGACCTCAAATCAGTGAGTAATAGTCCACGAAACGGGTCAGAATCGGCCAAAACCGCGAGTGTTGACGACCAACACATAAACGCACCCTGGGATTCGTGTATCATGGAAATCGCTCACGGACCTCAAATCTGTGAGTAATAGTCCACGAAACGGGTCAGAATCGGCCAAAACCACGAGTGTTGATGACCGACACATAAACGCACTCTGGTGTTCGTCAATGATGGAATTCACTCCGGGACCCCCAGAACAGTGGGTAATAGTCCACGAAACGGGCAAGAATCGGCCAAAACTGCAAGTCTTGATGACCGACATGTAAACGCACCCCGGGGTTCGTCAATCATGGAAATCACTTCGGGACCCCCAGAACAATAGGTAATAGTCCACCAAACGGGCCAGAATCGGCCAAAACTGCAAGTCTTGATGACCGACACGTAAGCGCACCTTGGGGTACAACAACTATGCAAATCGCTTCGGAACCCCAAAACATAGAGTAATAGTCCGGGGAAGAGCCTAGAATCGAACTAACCTAGGATTATTGATGAACGATACATAAACGCACCCTGGGGTTCGTGTATCATGGAAATCGCTCACGGACCTCAAATCTGTGAGTAATAGTCCACGAAACGGGTCAGAATCGGCCTAAACCACGAGTGTTGATGACCGACACATAAACGCACTCTGGTGTTCGTCAATGATGGAAATCACTCCGGGACCCCCAGAACAGTGGGTAATAGTCCACGAAACGGGCAAGAATCGGCCAAAACTGCAAGTCTTGATGACCGACATGTAAACGCACCCCGGGGTTCGTCAATCATGGAAATCACTTCGGGACCCCAGAACAATAGGTAATAGTCCACCAAACGGGCCAGAATCGGCCAAAACTGCAAGTCTTGATGACCGACATGTAAGCGCACCTTGGGGTACAACAACTATGCAAATCGCTTCGGAACCCCAAAACAGTGAGTAATAGTCCATGAAAGAGCCCAGAATCGAACAATCCTAGGATTATTGCTAAACGATACTTAAACGCACCCTGGGGTTCGTCTATCATGGAAATCGCTCAAGGACCTCAAATATGTGAGTAATAGTCTAGGAAACGGGTCAGAATCGGCCAAAACCGCGAGTGTTGATGACCGACACATAAACGCACCCTGGTGTTCGTCAATGATGGAAATCACTACGGGACCCCAGAACAGTGGGTAAGTCCACAAAACGGGCCAGAATCGGCCAAAACTGCGAGTCTTGATGACCGACATGTAAACGCACCCCGGGGTTCGTCAATCGTGGAAATCACTTCGGGACCACAGAAAAGTGGGTAATAGTCCATGAAACGGGCCAGAATCGGCCAAAACTGCGAGTCTTGATGACCGACACGTAAGCGCACCTTGGGGTACAACAACTATGCAAATCGCTTTGGAAACCCAAAACAGTGAGTAATAGTCCATGAAAGAGCCCAGAATCGAACAAACCTAGGATTATTGATGAACGATACTTAAACGCACACTCGAGTTCGTCTATCATGGAAATCGCTCACGGACCTCAAATCAGTGAGTAATAGTCCACGAAACGGGTCAGAATCGGCCAAAACCGCGAGTGTTGACGACCAACACATAAACGCACCCTGGGGTTCGTGTATCATGGAAATCGCTCACGGACCTCAAATCTGTGAGTAATAGTCCACGAAACGGGTCAGAATCGGCCAAAACCACGAGTGTTGATGACCGACACATAAACGCACTCTGGTGTTCGTCAATGATGGAATTCACTCCGGGACCCCCAGAACAGTGGGTAATAGTCCACGAAACGGGCAAGAATCGGCCAAAACTGCAAGTCTTGTTGACCGACATGTAAACGCACCCCGGGGTTCGTCAATCATGGAAATCACTTCGGGACCCCCAGAACAATAGGTAATAGTCCACCAAACGGGCCGGAATCGGCCAAAACTACAAGTCTTGATGACCGACATGTAAGCGCACCTTGGGGTACAACAACTATGCAAATCGCTTCGGAACCCCAAAACAGTGAGTAATAGTCCATGAAAGAGCCCAGAATCGAACAATCCTAGGATTATTGCTGAATGATACTTAAACGCACCCTGGGGTTCGTCTATCATGGAAATCGCTCAGGGACCTCAAATATGTGAGTAATAGTCCAGGAAACGGGTTAGAATCGGCCAAAACCGCGAGTGTTGATGACCGACACATAAACGCACCCTGGTGTTCGTCAATGATGGAAATCACTACGGGACCCAAGAACAGTGGGTAAGTCCACAAAACGGGCCAGAATCGGCCAAAACTGCGAGTCTTGATGACCGACATGTAAACGCACCTCGGGGTTCGTCAATCGTGGAAATCACTTCGGGACCACAGAAAAGTGGGTAATAGTCCACGAAACGGGCCAGAATCGGCCAAAACTGCGAGTCTTGATGACCGACAGGTAAGCGCACCTTGGGGTACCACAACTATGCAAATCGCTTTGGAAACCCAAAACAGTGAGTAATAGTCCATGAAAGAGCCCAGAATCGAACAAACCTAGGATTATTGATGAACGATACTTAAACGCACACTCGAGTTCGTCTATCATGGAAATCGCTCACGGACCTCAAATCAGTGAGTAATAGTCCACGAAACGGGTCAGAATCGGCCAAAACCGCGAGTGTTGACGACCAACACATAAACGCACCCTGGGATTCGTGTATCATGGAAATCGCTCACGGACCTCAAATCAGTGAGTAATAGTCCACGAAACGGGTCAGAATCGGCCAAAACCGCGAGTGTTGACGACCAACACATAAACGCACCCTGGGATTCGTGTATCATGGAAATCGCTCACGGACCTCAAATCTGTGAGTAATAGTCCACGAAACGGGTCAGAATCGGCCAAAACCACGAGTGTTGATGACCGACACATAAACGCACTCTGGTGTTCGTCAATGATGGAATTCACTCCGGGACCCCCAGAACAGTGGGTAATAGTCCACGAAACGGGCAAGAATCGGCCAAAACTGCAAGTCTTGATGACCGACATGTAAACGCACCCCGGGGTTCGTCAATCATGGAAATCACTTCGGGACCCCCAGAACAATAGGTAATAGTCCACCAAACGGGCCAGAATCGGCCAAAACTGCAAGTCTTGATGACCGACACGTAAGCGCACCTTGGGGTACAACAACTATGCAAATCGCTTCGGAACCCCAAAACATAGAGTAATAGTCCGGGGAAGAGCCTAGAATCGAACTAACCTAGGATTATTGATGAACGATACATAAACGCACCCTGGGGTTCGTGTATCATGGAAATCGCTCACGGACCTCAAATCTGTGAGTAATAGTCCACGAAACGGGTCAGAATCGGCCTAAACCACGAGTGTTGATGACCGACACATAAACGCACTCTGGTGTTCGTCAATGATGGAAATCACTCCGGGACCCCCAGAACAGTGGGTAATAGTCCACGAAACGGGCAAGAATCGGCCAAAACTGCAAGTCTTGATGACCGACATGTAAACGCACCCCGGGGTTCGTCAATCATGGAAATCACTTCGGGACCCCAGAACAATAGGTAATAGTCCACCAAACGGGCCAGAATCGGCCAAAACTGCAAGTCTTGATGACCGACATGTAAGCGCACCTTGGGGTACAACAACTATGCAAATCGCTTCGGAACCCCAAAACAGTGAGTAATAGTCCATGAAAGAGCCCAGAATCGAACAATCCTAGGATTATTGCTAAACGATACTTAAACGCACCCTGGGGTTCGTCTATCATGGAAATCGCTCAAGGACCTCAAATATGTGAGTAATAGTCTAGGAAACGGGTCAGAATCGGCCAAAACCGCGAGTGTTGATGACCGACACATAAACGCACCCTGGTGTTCGTCAATGATGGAAATCACTACGGGACCCCAGAACAGTGGGTAAGTCCACAAAACGGGCCAGAATCGGCCAAAACTGCGAGTCTTGATGACCGACATGTAAACGCACCCCGGGGTTCGTCAATCGTGGAAATCACTTCGGGACCACAGAAAAGTGGGTAATAGTCCATGAAACGGGCCAGAATCGGCCAAAACTGCGAGTCTTGATGACCGACACGTAAGCGCACCTTGGGGTACAACAACTATGCAAATCGCTTTGGAAACCCAAAACAGTGAGTAATAGTCCATGAAAGAGCCCAGAATCGAACAAACCTAGGATTATTGATGAACGATACTTAAACGCACACTCGAGTTCGTCTATCATGGAAATCGCTCACGGACCTCAAATCAGTGAGTAATAGTCCACGAAACGGGTCAGAATCGGCCAAAACCGCGAGTGTTGACGACCAACACATAAACGCACCCTGGGGTTCGTGTATCATGGAAATCGCTCACGGACCTCAAATCTGTGAGTAATAGTCCACGAAACGGGTCAGAATCGGCCAAAACCACGAGTGTTGATGACCGACACATAAACGCACTCTGGTGTTCGTCAATGATGGAATTCACTCCGGGACCCCCAGAACAGTGGGTAATAGTCCACGAAACGGGCAAGAATCGGCCAAAACTGCAAGTCTTGATGACCGACATGTAAACGCACCCCGGGGTTCGTCAATCATGGAAATCACTTCGGGACCCCCAGAACAATAGGTAATAGTCCACCAAACGGGCCAGAATCGGCCAAAACTGCAAGTCTTGATGACCGACACGTAAGCGCACCTTGGGGTACAACAACTATGCAAATCGCTTCGGAACCCCAAAACATAGAGTAATAGTCCGGGGAAGAGCCTAGAATCGAACTAACCTAGGATTATTGATGAACGATACATAAACGCACCCTGGGGTTCGTGTATCATGGAAATCGCTCACGGACCTCAAATCTGTGAGTAATAGTCCACGAAACGGGTCAGAATCGGCCTAAACCACGAGTGTTGATGACCGACACATAAACGCACTCTGGTGTTCGTCAATGATGGAAATCACTCCGGGACCCCCAGAACAGTGGGTAATAGTCCACGAAACGGGCAAGAATCGGCCAAAACTGCAAGTCTTGTTGACCGACATGTAAACGCACCCCGGGGTTCGTCAATCATGGAAATCACTTCGGGACCCCCAGAACAGTAGGTAATAGTCCACCGAACGGGCCGGAATCGGCCAAAACTACAAGTCCTGATGACCGACATGTAAGCGCACCTTGGGGTACAACAACTATGCAAATCGCTTCGGAACCCCAAAACAGTGAGTAATAGTCCATGAAAGAGCCCAGAATCGAACAATCCTAGGATTATTGCTGAACGATACTTAAACGCACCCTGGGGTTCGTCTATCATGGAAATCGCTCAAGGACCTCAAATATGCGAGTAATAGTCCAGGAAACGGGTTAGAATCGGCCAAAACCGCGAGTGTTGATGACCGACACATAAACGCACCCTGGTGTTCGTCAATGATGGAAATCACTACGGGACCCCAAAACAGTGGGTAAGTCCACAAAACGGGCCATAATCGGCCAAAACTGCGAGTCTTGATGACCGACATGTAAACGCACCCCGGGGTTCGTCAATCGTGGAAATCACTTCGGGACCACAGAAAAGTGGGTAATAGTCCACGAAACGGGCCAGAATCGGCCAAAACTGCGAGTCTTGATGACCGACACGTAAGCGCACCTTGGGGTACAACTACTATGCAAATCGCTTTGGAAACCCAAAACAGTGAGTAATAGTCCATGAAAGAGCCCAGAATCGAACAAACCTAGGATTATTGATGAACGATACTTAAACGCACACTCGAGTTCGTCTATCATGGAAATCGCTCACGGACCTCAAATCAGTGAGTAATAGTCCACGAAACGGGTCAGAATCGGCCAAAACCGCGAGTGTTGACGACCAACACATAAACGCACCCTGGGGTTCGTGTATCATGGAAATCGCTCACGGACCTCAAATCTGTGAGTAATAGTCCACGAAACGGGTCAGAATCGGCCAAAACCACGAGTGTTGATGACCGACACATAAACGCACTCTGGTGTTCGTCAATGATGGAGTTCACTCCGGGACCCCCAGAACAGTGGGTAATAGTCCACGAAACGGGCAAGAATCGGCCAAAACTGCAAGTCTTGTTGACCGACATGTAAACGCACCCCGGGGTTCGTCAATCATGGAAATCACTTCGGGACCCCCAGAACAATAGGTAATAGTCCACCAAACGGGCCGGAATCGGCCAAAACTACAAGTCTTGATGACCGACATGTAAGCGCACCTTGGGGTACAACAACTATGCAAATCGCTTCGGAACCCCAAAACAGTGAGTAATAGTCCATGAAAGAGCCCAGAATCGAACTAACCTAGGATTATTGCTGAACGATACTTAAACGCACCCTGGGGTTCGTCTATCATGGAAATCGCTCAGGGACCTCAAATATGTGAGTAATAGTCCAGGAAACGGGTTAGAATCGGCCAAAACCGCGAGTGTTGATGACCGACACATAAACGCACCCTGGTGTTCGTCAATGATGGAAATCACTACGGGACCCCAGAACAGTGGGTAAGTCCACAAAACGGGCCAGAATCGGCCAAAACTGCGAGTCTTGATGACCGACATGTAAACGCACCCCCGGGTTCGTCAATCGTGGAAATCACTTCGGGCCACAGAAAAGTGGGTAATAGTCCACGAAACGGGCCAGAATCGGCCAAAACTGCGAGTCTTGATGACCGACACGTAAGCGCACCTTGCGGTACAACAACTATGCAAATCGCTTTGGAAACCCAAAACAGTGAGTAATAGTCCATGAAAGAGCCCAGAATCGAACAAACCTAGGATTATTGATGAACGATACTTAAACGCACACTCGAGTTCGTCTATCATGGAAATCGCTCACGGACCTCAAATCATTGAGTAATAGTCCACGAAACGGGTCAGAATCGGCCAAAACCGCGAGTGTTGACGACCAACACATAAACGCACCCTGGGGTTCGTGTATCATGGAAATCGCTCACGGACCTCAAATCTGTGAGTAATAGTCCACGAAACGGGTCAGAATCGGCAAAAACCACGAGTGTTGATGACCGACACATAAACGCACTCTGGTGTTCGTCAATGATGGAATTCACTCCGGGACCCCCAGAACAGTGGGTAATAGTCCACGAAACGGGCAAGAATCGGCCAAAACTGCAAGTCTTGATGACCGACATGTAAACGCACCCCGGGGTTCGTCAATCATGGAAATCACTTCGGGACCCCCAGAACAATAGGTAATAGTCCACCAAACGGGCCAGAATCGGCCAAAACTGCAAGTCTTGATGACCGACACGTAAGCTCACCTTGGGGTACAACAACTATGCAAATCGCTTCGGAACCCCAAAACATAGAGTAATAGTCCGGGGAAGAGCCTAGAATCGAACTAACCTAGGATTATTGATGAACGATACATAAACTCACCCTGGGGTTCGTGTATCATGGAAATCGCTCACGGACCTCAAATCTGTGAGTAATAGTCCACGAAACGGGTCAGAATCGGACTAAACCACGAGTGTTGATGACCGACACATAAACGCACTCTGGTGTTCGTAGATGATGGAAATCACTCCGGGACCCCCAGAACAGTGGGTAATAGTCCACGAAACGGGCAAGAATCGGCCAAAACTGCAAGTCTTGATGACCGACATGTAAACGCACCCCAGGGTTCGTCAATCATGGAAATCACGTCGGGACCCCCAGAACAATAGGTAATAGTCCACCAAATGGGCCAGAATCGGCCAAAACTGCAAGTCTTGATGACCGACATGTAAGCGCACGTTGGGGTACAACAACTACGCAAATCGCTTCGGAACCCCAAAACAGTGAGTAATAGTCCATCAAAGAGCCCAGAATCGAACAATCCTAGGATTATTGCTGAACGATACTTAAACGCACCCTGGGGTTCGTCTATCATGGAACTCGCTCAGGGACCTCAAATCTGTGAGTAATAGTCCACGAAACGGGTCAGAATCGGCCAAAACCGCGAGTGTTGTTGACCGACACATAAACGCACTCTGGTGTTCGTCAATGATGGAAATCACTCCGGGACCCCCAGAACAGTGGGTAATAGTCCACGAAACGGGCAAGAATCGGCCAAAACTGCAAGTCTTGTTGACCGACATGTAAACGCACCCCGGGGTTCGTCAATCATGGAAATCACTTGGGGACCCCCAGAACAATAGGTAATAGTCCACCAAACGGGCCGGAATCGGCCAAAACTACAAGTCTTGATGACCGACATGTAAGCGCACCTTGGGGTACAACAACTATGCAAATCGCTTCGGAACCCCAAAACAGTGAGTAATAGTCCATGAAAGAGCCCAGAATCGAACAATCCTAGGATTATTGCTGAATGATACTTAAACGCACCCTGGGGTTCGTCTATCATGGAAATCGCTCAGGGAGCTCAAATATGTGAGTAATAGTCCAGGAAACGGGTTAGAATCGGCCAAAACCGCGAGTGTTGATGACCGACACATAAACGCACCCTGGTGTTCGTCAATGATGGAAATCACTACGGGACCCAAGAACAGTGGGTAAGTCCACAAAACGGGCCAGAATCGGCCAAAACTGCGAGTCTTGATGACCGACATGTAAACGCACCCCGGGGTTCGTCAATCGTGGAAATCACTTCGGGACCACAGAAAAGTGGGTAATAGTCCACGAAACGGGCCAGAATCGGCCAAAACTGCGAGTCTTGATGACCGACACGTAAGCGCACCTTGGGGTACAACAACTATGCAAATCGCTTTGGAAACCCAAAACAGTGAGTAATAGTCCATGAAAGAGCCCATAATCGAACAAACCTAGGATTATTGATGAACGATACTTAAACGCACACTCGAGTTCGTCTATCATGGAAATCGCTCACGGACCTCAAATCCGTGAGTAATAGTCCACGAAACGGGTCAGAATCGGCCAAAACCGCGAGTGTTGACGACCAACACATAAACGCACCCTGGGATTCGTGTATCATGGAAATCGCTCACGGACCTCAAATCTGTGAGTAATAGTCCACGAAACGGGTCAGAATCGGCCAAAACCACGAGTGTTGATGACCGACACATAAACGCACTCTGGTGTTCGTCAATGATGGAATTCACTCCGGGACCCCCAGAACAGTGGGTAATAGTCCACGAAACGGGCATGAATCGGCCAAAACTGCAAGTCTTGATGACCGACATGTCAACGCACCCCGGGGTTCGTCAATCATGGAAATCACTTCGGGACCCCCAGAACAATAGGTAATAGTCCACCAAACGGGCCAGAATCGGCCAAAACTGCAAGTCTTGATGACCGACACGTAAGCGCACCTTGGGGTACAACAACTATGCAAATCGCTTCGGAACCCCAAAACATAGAGTAATAGTCCAAGGAAGAGCCTAGAATCGAACTAACCTAGGATTATTGATGAACGATACATAAACGCACCCTGGGGTTCGTGTATCATGGAAATCGCTCACGGACCTCAAATCTGTGAGTAATAGTCCACGAAACGGGTCAGAATCGGCCTAAACCACGAGTGTTGATGACCGACACATAAACGCACTCTGGTGTTCGTCAATGATGGAAATCACTCCGGGACCCCCAGAACAGTGGGTAATAGTCCACGAAACGGGCAAGAATCGGCCAAAACTGCAAGTCTTGTTGACCGACATGTAAACGCACCCCGGGGTTCGTCAATCATGGAAATCACTTCGGGACCCCCAGAACAATAGGTAATAGTCCACCGAACGGGCCGGAATCGGCCAAAACTACAAGTCCTGAAGACCGACATGTAAGCGCACCTTGGGGTACAACAACTATGCAAATCGCTTCGGAACCCCAAAACAGTGAGTAATAGTCCATGAAAGCGCCCAGAATCGAACAATCCTAGGATTATTGCTGAACGATACTTAAACGCACCCTGGGGTTCGTCTATCATGGAAATCGCTCAAGGACCTCAAATATGCGAGTAATAGTCCAGGAAACGGGTTAGAATCGGCCAAAACCGCGAGTGTTGATGACCGACACATAAACGCACCCTAGTGTTCGTCAATGATGGAAATCACTACGGGACCCCAGAACAGTGGGTAAGTCCACAAAACGGGCCATAATCGGCCAAAACTGCGAGTCTTGATGACCGACATGTAAACGCACCCCGGGGTTCGTCAATCGTGGAAATCACTTCGGGACCACAGAAAAGTGGGTAATAGTCCACGAAACGGGCCAGAATCGGCCAAAACTGCGAGTCTTGATGACCGACACGTAAGCGCACCTTGGGGTACAACTACTATGCAAATCGCTTTGGAAACCCAAAACAGTGAGTAATAGTCCATGAAAGAGCCCAGAATCGAACAAACCTAGGATTATTGATGAACGATACTTAAACGCACACTCGAGTTCGTCTATCATGGAAATCGCTCACGGACCTCAAATCAGTGAGTAATAGTCCACGAAACGGGTCAGAATCGGCCAAAACCACGAGTGTTGACGACCAACACATAAACGCACCCTGGGGTTCGTGTATCATGGAAATCGCTCACGGACCTCAAATCTGTGAGTAATAGTCCACGAAACGGGTCAGAATCGGCCAAAACCACGAGTGTTGATGACCGACACATAAACGCACTCTGGTGTTCGTCAATGATGGAAATCACTCCGGGACCCCCAGAACAGTGGGTAATAGTCCACGAAACGGGCAAGAATCGGCCAAAACTACAAGTCTTGTTGACCGACATGTAAACGCACCCCGGGGTTCGTCAATCATGGAAATCACTTCGGGACCCCCAGAACAATAGGTAATAGTCCACCAAACGGGCCGGAATCGGCCAAGACTACAAGTCTTGATGACCGACATGTAAGCGCACCTTGGGGTACAACAACTATGCAAATCGCTTCGGAACCCCAAAACAGTGAGTAATAGTCCATGAAAGAGCCCAGAATCGAACAATCCTAGGATTATTGCTGAATGATACTTAAACGCACCCTGGGGTTCGTCTATCATGGAAATCGCTCAGGGAGCTCAAATATGTGAGTAATAGTCCAGGAAACGGGTTAGAATCGGCCAAAACCGCGAGTGTTGATGACCGACACATAAACGCACCCTGGTGTTCGTCAATGATGGAAATCACTACGGGACCCAAGAACAGTGGGTAAGTCCACAAAACGGGCCAGAATCGGCCAAAACTGCGAGTCTTGATGACCGACATGTAAACGCACCCCGGGGTTCGTCAATCGTGGAAATCACTTCGGGACCACAGAAAAGTGGGTAATAGTCCACGAAACGGGCCAGAATCGGCCAAAACTGCGAGTCTTGATGACCGACACGTAAGCGCACCTTGGGGTACAACAACTATGCAAATCGCTTTGGAAACCCAAAACAGTGAGTAATAGTCCATGAAAGAGCCCAGAATCGAACAAACCTAGGATTATTGATGAACGATACTTAAACGCACACTCGAGTTCGTCTATCATGGAAATCGCTCACGGACCTCAAATCCGTGAGTAATAGTCCACGAAACGGGTCAGAATCGGCCAAAACCGCGAGTGTTGACGACCAACACATAAACGCACCCTGGGATTCGTGTATCATGGAAATCGCTCACGGACCTCAAATCTGTGAGTAATAGTCCACGAAACGGGTCAGAATCGGCCAAAACCACGAGTGTTGATGACCGACACATAAACGCACTCTGGTGTTCGTCAATGATGGAATTCACTCCGGGACCCCCAGAACAGTGGGTAATAGTCCACGAAACGGGCAAGAATCGGCCAAAACTGCAAGTCTTGATGACCGACATGTAAACGCACCCCGGGGTTCGTCAATCATGGAAATCACTTCGGGACCCCCAGAACAATAGGTAATATTCCACCAAACGGGCCAGAATCGGCCAAAACTGCAAGTCTTGATGACGGACACGTAAGCGCACCTTGGGGTACAACAACTATGCAAATCGCTTCGGAACCCCAAAACATAGAGTAATAGTCCGGGGAAGAGCCTAGAATCGAACTAACCTAGGATTATTGATGAACGATACATAAACGCACCCTGGGGTTCGTGTATCATGGAAATCGCTCACGGACCTCAAATCTGTGAGTAATAGTCCACGAAACGGGTCAGAATCGGCCTAAACCACGAGTGTTGATGACCGACACATAAACGCACTCTGGTGTTCGTCAATGATGGAATTCACTCCGGGACCCCCAGAACAGTGGGTAATAGTCCACGAAACGGGCAAGAATCGGCCAAAACTGCAAGTCTTGATGACCGACATGTAAACGCACCCCGGGGTTCGTCAATCATGGAAATCACTTCGGGACCCCAGAACAATAGGTAATAGTCCACCAAACGGGCCAGAATCGGCCAAAACTGCAAGTCTTGATGACCGACATGTAAGCGCACCTTGGGGTACAACAACTATGCAAATCGCTTCGGAACCCCAAAACAGTGAGTAATAGTCCATGAAAGAGCCCAGAATCGAACAATCCTAGGATTATTGCTAAACGATACTTAAACACACCCTGGGGTTCGTCTATCATGGAAATCGCTCAAGGACCTCAAATATGTGAGTAATAGTCTAGGAAACGGGTCAGAATCGGCCAAAACCGCGAGTGTTGATGACCGACACATAAACGCACCCTGGTGTTCGTCAATGATGGAAATCACTACGGGACCCCAGAACAGTGGGTAAGTCCACAAAACGGGCCAGAATCGGCCAAAACTGCGAGTCTTGATGACCGACATGTAAACGCACCCCGGGGTTCGTCAATCGTGGAAATCACTTCGGGACCACAGAAAAGTGGGTAATAGTCCACGAAACGGGCCAGAATCGGCCAAAACTGCGAGTCTTGATGACCGACACGTAAGCGCACCTTGGGGTACAACAACTATGCAAATCGCTTTGGAAACCCAAAACAGTGAGTAATAGTCCATGAAAGAGCCCAGAATCGAACAAACCTAGGATTATTGATGAACGATACTTAAACGCACACTCGAGTTCGTCTATCATGGAAATCGCTCACGGACCTCAAATCAGTGAGTAATAGTCCACGAAACGGGTCAGAATCGGCCAAAACCGTGAGTGTTGACGACCAACACATAAACGCACCCTGGGATTCGTGTATCATGGAAATCGCTCACGGACCTCAAATCTGTGAGTAATAGTCCACGAAACGGGTCAGAATCGGCCAAAACCACGAGTGTTGATGACCGACACATAAACGCACTCTGGTGTTCGTCAATGATGGAATTCACTCCGGGACCCCCAGAACAGTGGGTAATAGTCCACGAAACGGGCAAGAATCGGCCAAAACTGCAAGTCTTGATGACCGACATGTAAACGCACCCCGGGGTTCGTCAATCATGGAAATCACTTCGGGACCCCCAGAACAATAGGTAATAGTCCACCAAACGGGCCAGAATCGGCCAAAACTGCAAGTCTTGATGACCGACACGTAAGCGCACCTTGGGGTACAACAACTATGCAAATCGCTTCGGAACCCCAAAACATAGAGTAATAGTCCGGGGAAGAGCCTAGAATCGAACTAACCTAGGATTATTGATGAACGATACATAAACGCACCCTGGGGTTCGTGTATCATGGAAATCGCTCACGGACCTCAAATCTGTGAGTAATAGTCCACGAAACGGGTCAGAATCGGCCTAAACCACGAGTGTTGATGACCGACACATAAACGCACTCTGGTGTTCGTCAATGATGGAAATCGCTCCGGGACCCCCAGAACAGTGGGTAATAGTCCACGAAACGGGCAAGAATCGGCCAAAACTGCAAGTCTTGATGACCGACATGTAAACGCACCCCGGGGTTCGTCAATCATGGAAATCACTTCGGGACCCCAGAACAATAGGTAATAGTCCACCAAACGGGCCAGAATCGGCCAAAACTGCAAGTCTTGATGACCGACATGTAAGCGCACCTTGGGGTACAACAACTATGCAAATCGCTTCGGAACCCCAAAACAGTGAGTAATAGTCCATGAAAGAGCCCAGAATCGAACAATCCTAGGATTATTGCTAAACGATACTTAAACGCACCCTGGGGTTCGTCTATCATGGAAATCGCTCAAGGACCTCAAATATGTGAGTAATAGTCTAGGAAACGGGTCAGAATCGGCCAAAACCGCGAGTGTTGATGACCGACACATAAACGCACCCTGGTGTTCGTCAATGATGGAAATCACTACGGGACCCCAGAACAGTGGGTAAGTCCACAAAACGGGCCAGAATCGGCCAAAACTGCGAGTCTTGATGACCGACATGTAAACGCACCCCGGGGTTCGTCAATCGTGGAAATCACTTCGGGACCACAGAAAAGTGGGTAATAGTCCACGAAACGGGCCAGAATCGGCCAAAACTGCGAGTCTTGATGACCGACACGTAAGCGCACCTTGGGGTACAACAACTATGCAAATCGCTTTGGAAACCCAAAACAGTGAGTAATAGTCCATGAAAGAGCCCAGAATCGAACAAACCTAGGATTATTGATGAACGATACTTAAACGCACACTCGAGTTCGTCTATCATGGAAATCGCTCACGGACCTCAAATCAGTGAGTAATAGTCCACGAAACGGGTCAGAATCGGCCAAAACCGTGAGTGTTGACGACCAACACATAAACGCACCCTGGGATTCGTGTATCATGGAAATCGCTCACGGACCTCAAATCTATGAGTAATAGTCCACGAAACGGGTCAGAATCGGCCAAAACCACGAGTGTTGATGACCGACACATAAACGCACTCTGGTGTTCGTCAATGATGGAATTCACTCCGGGACCCCCAGAACAGTGGGTAATAGTCCACGAAACGGGCAAGAATCGGCCAAAACTGCAAGTCTTGATGACCGACATGTAAACGCACCCCGGGGTTCGTCAATCATGGAAATCACTTCGGGACCCCCAGAACAATAGGTAATAGTCCACCAAACGGGCCAGAATCGGCCAAAACTGCAAGTCTTGATGACCGACACGTAAGCGCACCTTGGGGTACAACAACTATGCAAATCGCTTCGGAACCCCAAAACATAGAGTAATAGTCCGGGGAAGAGCCTAGAATCGAACTAACCTAGGATTATTGATGAACGATACATAAACGCACCCTGGGGTTCGTGTATCATGGAAATCGCTCACGGACCTCAAATCTGTGAGTAATAGTCCACGAAACGGGTCAGAATCGGCCTAAACCACGAGTGTTGATGACCGACACATAAACGCACTCTGGTGTTCGTCAATGATGGAAATCGCTCCGGGACCCCCAGAACAGTGGGTAATAGTCCACGAAACGGGCAAGAATCGGCCAAAACTGCAAGTCTTGATGACCGACATGTAAACGCACCCCGGGGTTCGTCAATCATGGAAATCACTTCGGGACCCCAGAACAATAGGTAATAGTCCACCAAACGGGCCAGAATCGGCCAAAACTGCAAGTCTTGATGACCGACATGTAAGCGCACCTTGGGGTACAACAACTATGCAAATCGCTTCGGAACCCCAAAACAGTGAGTAATAGTCCATGAAAGAGCCTAGAATCGAACAATCCTAGGATTATTGCTGAACGATACTTAAACGCACCCTGGGGTTCGTCTATCATGGAAATCGCTCAAGGACCTCAAATATGCGAGTAATAGTCTAGGAAACGGGTCAGAATCGGCCAAAACCGCGAGTGTTGATGACCGACACATAAACGCACCCTGGTGTTCGTCAATGATGGAAATCACTACGGGACCCCCAGAACAGTGGGTAAGTCCACAAAACGGGCCAGAATCGGCCAAAACTGCGAGTCTTGATGACCGACATGTAAACGCACCCGGGGTTCGTCAATCGTGGAAATCACTTCGGGACCACAGAAAAGTGGGTAATAGTCCACGAAACGGGCCAGAATCTGCCAAAACTGTGAGTCTTGATGACCGACACGTAAGCGCACCTTGGGGTACAACAACTATGCAAATCGCTTTGGAAACCCAAAACAGTGAGTAATAGTCCATGAAAGAGCCCAGAATCGAACAAACCTAGGATTATTGATGAACGATACTTAAACGCACACTCGGGTTCGTCTATCATGGAAATCGCTCACGGACCTCAAATCAGTGAGTAATAGTCCACGAAACGGGTCAGAATCGGCCAAAACCGCGAGTGTTGACGACCAACACATAAACGCACCCTGGGGTTCGTGTAGCATGGAAATCGCTCACGGACCTCAAATCTGTGAGTAATAGTCCACGAAACGGGTCGGAATCGGCCAAAACCACGAGTGTTGATGACCGACACATAAACGCACTCTGGTGTTCGTCAATGATGGAATTCACTCCGGGACCCCCAGGAAAGTGGGTAATAGTCCACGAAACGGGCAAGAATCGGCCAAAACTGCAAGTCCTGATGACCGACATGTAAACGCACCCTGGGGTTCGTCAATCATGGAAATCACTTCGGGACCCCCAAAACAATAGGTAATAGTCCACCAAACGGGCCAGAATCGGCCAAATTTGCAAGTCTTGATGACCGACACGTAAGCGCACCTTGGGGTACAACTACTATGCAAATCGCTTCGGAACCCCAAAACATAGAGTAATAGTCCGGGGAAGAGCCTAGAATCGAACTAACCTAGGATTATTGATGAACGATACATAAACGCACCCTGGGGTTCGTGTATCATGGAAATCGCTCACGGACCTCAAATCTGTGAGTAATACTCCACGAAACAGGTCAGAATCGGCCAAAACCACGAGTGTTGATGACCGACACATAAACGCACTCTGGTGTTCGTCAATGATGGAATTCACTCCGGGACCCCCAGAACAGTGGGTAATAGTCCACGAAACGGGCAAGAATCGGCCAAAACTGCAAGTCTGGATGACCGACATGTAAACGCACCCCGGGGTTCGTCAATCATGGAAATCACTTCGGGACCCCAGAACAATAGGTAATAGTCCACCAAACGGGCCAGAATCGGCCAAAACTGCAAGTCTTGATGACCGACATGTAAGCGCACCTTGGGGTACAACAACTATGCAAATCGCTTCGGAACCCCAAAACAGTGAGTAATAGTCCATGAAAGAGCCCAGAATCGAACAATCCTAGGATTATTGCTGAACGATACTTAAACGCACCCTGGGGTTCGTCTATCATGGAAATCGCTCAAGGACCTCAAATATGTGAGTAATAGTCTAGGAAACGGGTCAGAATCGGCCAAAACTGCGAGTGTTGATGACCGACACATAAACACACCCTGGTGTTCGTCAATGATGGAAATCACTACGGGACCCCAGAACAGTGGGTAAGTCCACAAAACGGGCCAGAATCGGCCAAAACTGCGAGTCTTGATGACCGACATGTAAACGCACCCGGGGTTCGTCAATCGTGGAAATCACTTCGGGACCACAGAAAAGTGGGTAATAGTCCACGAAACGGGCCAGAATCTGCCAAAACCGTGTGTCTTGATGACCGACACGTAAGCGCACCTTGGGGTACAACAACTATGCAAATCGCTTTGGAAACCCAAAACAGTGAGTAATAGTCCATGAAAGAGCCCAGAATCGAACAAACCTAGGATTATTGATGAACGATACTTAAACGCACACTCGGGTTCGTCTATCATGGAAATCGCTCACGGACCTCAAATCAGTGAGTAATAGTCCATGAAACGGGTCAGAATCGGCCAAAACCGCGAGTGTTGACGACCAACACATAAACGCACCCTGGGGTTCGTGTATCATGGAAATCGCTCACGGACCTCAAATCTGTGAGTAATAGTCCACGAAACGGGTCGGAATCGGCCAAAACCACGAGTGTTGATGACCGACACATAAACGCACTCTAGTGTTCGTCAATGATGGAATTCACTCCGGGACCCCGAGAACAGTGGGTAATAGTCCACGAAACGGGCAAGAATCGGCCAAAACTGCAAGTGTTGATGACCGACATGTAAACGCACCCCGGGGTTCGTCAATCATGGAAATCACTTCGGGACCCCCAGAACAATAGGTAATAGTCCACCAAACGGGCCAGAATCGGCCAAAACTGCAAGTCTTGATGACCGACACGTAAGCGCACCTTGGGGTACAACAACTATGCAAATCGCTTCGGAACCCCAAAACATAGAGTAATAGTCCGGGGAAGAGCATAGAATCGAACTAACCTAGGATTATTGATGAACGATACTTAAACGCACCCTAGGGTTCGTGTATCATGGAAATCGCTCACGGACCTCAAATCTGTGAGTAATACTCCACGAAACAGGTCAGAATCGGCCAAAACCACGAGTGTTGATGACCGACACATAAACGCACTCTGGTGTTCGTAAATGATGGAATTCACTCCGGGACCCCCAGAACAGTGGGTAATAGTCCACGAAACGGGCAAGAATCGGCCAAAACTGCAAGTCTTGATGACCGACATGTAAACGCACCCCGGGGTTCGTCAATCATGGAAATCACTTCGGGACCCCCAGAACAATAGGTAATAGTCCACAAAACGGACAGAATCGGCCAAAACTGCAAGTCTTGATGACCGACACGTAAGCGCACCTTGGGGTACAACAACTATGCAAATCGCTTCGGAACCCCAAAACATAGAGTAATAGTCCGGGGAAGAGCCTAGAATCGAACTAACCTAGGATTATTGATGAACGATACTTAAACGCACCCTGGGGTTCGTGTATCATGGAAATCGCTCACGGACCTCAAATCTGTGAGTAATACTCCACGAAACAGGTCAGAATCGGCCAAAACCACGAGTGTTGATGACCGACACATAAACGCACTCTGGTGTTCGTAAATGATGGAATTCACTCCGGGACCCCCAGAACAGTGGGTAATAGTCCACGAAACGGGCAAGAATCGGCCAAAACTGCAAGTCTTGATGACCGACATGTAAACGCACCCCGGGGTTCGTCAATCATGGAAATCACTTCGGGACCCCCAGAACAATAGGTAATAGTCCACCAAACGGACAGAATCGGCCAAAACTGCAAGTCTTGATGACCGACACGTAAGCGCACCTTGGGGTACAACAACTATGCAAATCGCTTCGGAACCCCAAAACATAGAGTAATAGTCCGGGGAAGAGCCTAGAATCGAACTAACCTAGGATTATTGATGACCGATACTTAAACGCACCCTGGGGTTCGTGTATCATGGAAATCGCTCACGAACCTCAAATCTGTGAGTAAAAGTCCATGAAACGGGTCAGAATCGGCCAAAACCACGAGTGTTGATGACCGACACATAAACGCACTCTGGTGTTCGTCAATGATGGAATTCACTCCGGGACCCCCAGAACAGTGGGTAATAGTCCACGAAACGGGCAAGAATCGGCCAAAACTGCAAGTCTTGATGACCGACATGTAAACGCACCCCGGGGTTCGTCAATCATGGAAATCACTGCGGGACCCCCAGAACAATAGGTAATAGTCCACCAAACGGACAGAATCGGCCAAAACTGCAAGTCTTGATGACCGACACGTAAGCGCACCTTGGGGTACAACAACTATGCAAATCGCTTCGGAACCCCAAAACATAGAGTAATAGTCCGGGGAAGAGCCTAGAATCGAACTAACCTAGGATTATTGATGACCGATACTTAAACGCACCCTGGGGTTCGTGTATCATGGAAATCGCTCACGAACCTCAAATCTGTGAGTAAAAGTCCATGAAACGGGTCAGAATCGGCCAAAACCGCGAGTGTTGACGACCAACACATAAACGCACCCTGGGGTTCGTGTATCATGGAAATCGCTCACGGACCTCAAATCTGTGAGTAATAGTCCACGAAACGGGTCGGAATCGGCCAAAACCACGAGTGTTGATGACCGACACATAAACGCTCTCTGGTGTTCGTCAATGATGGAATTCACTCCGGGACCCCCAGAACAGTGGGTAATAGTCCACGAAACGGGCAAGAATCGGCCAAAACTGCAAGTCTTGATGACCGACATGTAAACGCACCCCGGGGTTCATCAATCATGGAAATCACTTCGGGACCCCCAGAACAATAGGTAATAGTCCACCAAGCGGGCCAGAATCGGCCAAAACTGCAAGTCTTGATGACCGACACGTAAGCGCACCTTGGGGTACAACAACTATGCAAATCGCTTCGGAACCCCAAAACATAGAGTAATAGTCCGGGGAAGAGCCTAGAATCAAACTAACCTAGGATTATTGATGAACGATACTTAAACGCACCCTGGGGTTCGTGTATCATGGAAATCGCTCACGGACCTCAAATCTGTGAGTAATACTCCACGAAACAGGTCAGAATCGGCCAAAACCATGAGTGTTGATGACCGACACATAAACGCACTCTGGTGTTCGTCAATGATGGAATTCACTCCGGGACCCCCAGAACAGTGGGTAATAGTCCACGAAACGGGCAAGAATCGGCCAAAACTGCAAGTCTTGATGACCGACATGTAAACGCACCCCGGGGTTCGTCAATCATGGAAATCACTTCGGGACCCCCAGAACAATAGGTAATAGTCCACCAAACGGACAGAATCGGCCAAAACTGCAAGTCTTGATGACCGACACGTAAGCGCACCTTGGGGTACAACAACTATGCAAATCGCTTCGGAACCCCAAAACATAGAGTAATAGTCCGGGGAAGAGCCTAGAATCGAACTAACCTAGGATTATTGATGAACGATACTTAAACGCACCCTGGGGTTCGTGTATCATGGAAATCGCTCACGGACCTCAAATCTGTGAGTAATACTCCACGAAACAGGTCAGAATCGGCCAAAACCACGAGTGTTGATGACCGACACATAAACGCACTCTGGTGTTCGTAAATGATGGAATTCACTCCGGGACCCCCAGAACAGTGGGTAATAGTCCACGAAACGGGCAAGAATCGGCCAAAACTGCAAGTCTTGATGACCGACATGTAAACGCACCCCGGGGTTCGTCAATCATGGAAATCACTTCGGGACCCCAGAACAATAGGTAATAGTCCACCAAACGGGCCAGAATTGGGCAAAACTGCAAGTCTTGATGACCGACATGTAAGCGCACCTTGGGGTACAACAACTATGCAAATCGCTTCGGAACCCCAAAACAGTGAGTAATAGTCCATGAAAGAGCCCAGAATCGAACAATCCTAGGATTATTGCTGAACGATACTTAAACGCACCCTGGGGTTCGTCTATCATGGAAATCGCTCAAGGACCTCAAATATGTGAGTAATAGTCTAGGAAACGGGTCAGAATCGGCCAAAACCGCGAGTGTTGATGACCGACACATAAACGCACCCTGGTGTTCGTCAATGATGGAAATCACTACGGGACCCCCAGAACAGTGGGTAAGTCCACAAAACGGGCCAGAATCGGCCAAAACTGCGAGTCTTGATGACCGACATGTAAACGCACCCGGGGTTCGTCAATCGTGGAAATCACTTCGGGACCACAGAAAAGTGGGTAATAGTCCACGAAACGGGCCAGAATCTGCCAAAACTGCGAGTCTTGATGACCGACACGTAAGCGCACCTTGGGGTACAACAACTATGCAAATCGCTTTGGAAACCCAAAACAGTGAGTAATAGTCCATGAAAGAGCCCAGAATCGAACAAACCTAGGATTATTGATGAACGATACTTAAACGCACCCTGGGGTTCGTCTATCATGGAAATCGCTCAGGGACCTCAAATCAGTGAGTAATAGTCCACGAAACGGGTCAGAATCGGCCAAAACCGCGAGTGTTGACGACCAACACATAAACGCACCCTGGGGTTCGTGTATCATGGAAATCGCTCACGGACCTCAAATCTGTGAGTAATAGTCCACGAAACGGGTCGGAATCGTCCAAAACCACGAGTGTTGATGACCGACACATAAGCGCACCTTGGGGTACAACAACTATGCAAATCGCTTCGGAACCCCAAAACATAGAGTAATAGTCCGGGGAAGAGCCTAGAATCGAACTAACCTAGGATTATTGATGAACGATACATAAACGCACCCTGGGGTTCGTGTATCATGGAAATCGCTCACGGACCTCAAATCTGTGAGTAATAGTCCACGAAACGGGTCAGAATCGGCCTAAACCACGAGTGTTGATGACCGACACATAAACGCACTCTGGTGTTCGTCAATGATGGAAATCACTCCGGGACCCCCAGAACAGTGGGTAATAGTCCACGAAACGGGCAAGAATCGGCCAAAACTGCAAGTCTTTATGACCGACATGTAAACGCACCCCGGGGTTCGTCAATCATGGAAATCACGTCGGGACCCCCAGAACAATAGGTAATAGTCCACCAAATGGGCCAGAATCGGCCAAAACTGCAAGTCTTGATGACCGACATGTAAGCGCACGTTGGGGTACAACAACTACGCAAATCGCTTCGGAACCCCAAAACAGTGAGTAATAGTCCATGAAAGAGCCCAGAATCGAACAATCCTAGGATTATTGCTGAACGATACTTAAACGCTCCCTGGGGTTCGTCTATCATGGAACTCGCTCAGGGACCTCAAATCTGTGAGTAATAGTCCACGAAACGGGTCAGAATCGGCCAAAACCGCGAGTGTTGTTGACCGACACATAAACGCACTCTGGTGTTCGTCAATGATGGAAATCACTCCGGGACCCCCAGAACAGTGGGTAATAGTCCACGAAACGGGCAAGAATCGGCCAAACCTGCAAGTCTTGTTGACCGACATGTAAACGCACCCCGGGGTTCGTCAATCATGGAAATCACTTCGGGACCCCCAGAACAATAGGTAATAGTCCACCAAACGGGCCGGAATCGGCCAAAACTACAAGTCTTGATGACCGACATGTAAGCGCACCTTGGGGTACAACAACTATGCAAATCGCTTCGGAACCCCAAAACAGTGACTAATAGTCCATGAAAGAGCCCAGAATCGAACAATCCTAGGATTATTGCTGAACGATACTTAAACGCACCCTGGGGTTCGTCTATCATGGAAATCGCTCAGGGACCTCAAATATGTGAGTAATAGTCCAGGAAACGGGTTAGAACCGGCCAAAACCGCGAGTGTTGATGACCGACACATAAACGCACCCTGGTGTTCGTCAATGATGGAAATCACTACGGGACCCCAGAACAGTGGGTAAGTCCACAAAACGGGCCAGAATCGGCCAAAACTGCAAGTCTTGATGACCGACATGTAAAGCACCCCGGGGTTCGTCAATCGTGGAAATCACTTCGGGACCACAGAAAAGTGGGTAATAGTCCACGAAACGGGCCAGAATCGGCCAAAACTGCGAGTCTTGATGACCGACACGTAAGCGCACCTTGGGGTACAACTACTATGCAAATCGCTTTGGAAACCCAAAACAGTGAGTAATAGTCCATGAAAGAGCCCAGAATCGAACAAACCTAGGATTATTGATGAACGATACTTAAACGCACCCTGGGGTTCGTCTATCATGGAAATCGCTCAGGGACCTCAAATCAGTGAGTAATAGTCCACGAAACGGGTCAGAATCGGCCAAAACCGCGAGTGTTGACGACCAACACATAAACGCACCCTGGGGTTCGTGTATCATGGAAATCGCTCACGGACCTCAAATCTGTGAGTAATAGTCCACGAAACGGGTCGGAATCGTCCAAAACCACGAGTGTTGATGACCGACACATAAGCGCACCTTGGGGTACAACAACTATGCAAATCGCTTCGGAACCCCAAAACATAGAGTAATAGTCCGGGGAAGAGCCTAGAATCGAACTAACCTAGGATTATTGATGAACGATACATAAACGAACCCTGGGGTTCGTGTATCATGGAAATCGCTCACGGACCTCAAATCTGTGAGTAATAGTCCACGAAACGGGTCAGAATCGGCCTAAACCACGAGTGTTGATGACCGACACATAAACGCACTCTGGTGTTCGTCAATGATGGAAATCACTCCGGGACCCCCAGAACAGTGGGTAATAGTCCACGAAACGGGCAAGAATTGGCCAAAACTGCAAGTCTTTATGACCGACATGTAAACGCACCCCGGGGTTCGTCAATCATGGAAATCACGTCGGGACCCCCAGAACAATAGGTAATAGTCCACCAAATGGGCCAGAATCGGCCAAAACTGCAAGTCTTGATGACCGACATGTAAGCGCACGTTGGGGTACAACAACTACGCAAATCGCTTCGGAACCCCAAAACAGTGAGTAATAGTCCATGAAAGAGCCCAGAATCGAACAATCCTAGGATTATTGCTGAACGATACTTAAACGCTCCCTGGGGTTCGTCTATCATGGAACTCGCTCAGGGACCTCAAATCTGTGAGTAATAGTCCACGAAACGGGTCAGAATCGGCCAAAACCGCGAGTGTTGTTGACCGACACATAAACGCACTCTGGTGTTCGTCAATGATGGAAATCACTCCGGGACCCCCAGAACAGTGGGTAATAGTCCACGAAACGGGCAAGAATCGGCCAAACCTGCAAGTCTTGTTGACCGACATGTAAACGCACCCCGGGGTTCGTCAATCATGGAAATCACTTCGGGACCCCCAGAACAATAGGTAATAGTCCACCAAACGGGCCGGAATCGGCCAAAACTACAAGTCTTGATGACCGACATGTAAGCGCACCTTGGGGTACAACAACTATGCAAATCGCTTCGGAACCCCAAAACAGTGACTAATAGTCCATGAAAGAGCCCAGAATCGAACAATCCTAGGATTATTGCTGAACGATACTTAAACGCACCCTGGGGTTCGTCTATCATGGAAATCGCTCAGGGACCTCAAATATGTGAGTAATAGTCCAGGAAACGGGTTAGAACCGGCCAAAACCGCGAGTGTTGATGACCGACACATAAACGCACCCTGGTGTTCGTCAATGATGGAAATCACTACGGGACCCCAGAACAGTGGGTAAGTCCACAAAACGGGCCAGAATCGGCCAAAACTGCAAGTCTTGATGACCGACATGTAAAGCACCCCGGGGTTCGTCAATCGTGGAAATCACTTCGGGACCACAGAAAAGTGGGTAATAGTCCACGAAACGGGCCAGAATCGGCCAAAACTGCGAGTCTTGATGACCGACACGTAAGCGCACCTTGGGGTACAACTACTATGCAAATCGCTTTGGAAACCCAAAACAGTGAGTAATAGTCCATGAAAGAGCCCAGAATCGAACAAACCTAGGATTATTGATGAACGATACTTAAACGCACCCTGGGGTTCGTCTATCATGGAAATCGCTCAGGGACCTCAAATCAGTGAGTAATAGTCCACGAAACGGGTCAAAATCGGCCAAAACCGCGAGTGTTGACGACCAACACATAAACGCACCCTGGGGTTCGTGTATCATGGAAATCGCTCACGGACCTCAAATCTGTGAGTAATAGTCCACGAAACGGGTCAGAATCGGCCAAAACCACGAGTGTTGATGACCGACACATAAACGCACTCTGGTGTTCGTCAATGATGGAATTCACTCCGGGACCCCCAGAACAGTGGGTAATAGTCCACGAAACGGGCAAGAATCGGCCAAAACTGCAAGTCTTGATGACCGACATGTAAACGCACCCCGGGGTTCGTCAATCATGGAAATCACTTCGGGACCCCCAGAACAATAGGTAATAGTCCACCAAACGGGCCAGAATCGGCCAAAACTGCAAGTCTTGATGACCGACACGTAAGCGCACCTTGGGGTACAACAACTATGCAAATCGCTTCGGAACCCCAAAACATAGAGTAATAGTCCGGGGAAGAGCCTAGAATCGAACTAACCTAGGATTATTGATGAACGATACATAAACGCACCCTGGGGTTCGTGTATCATGGAAATCGCTCACGGACCTCAAATCTATGAGTAATAGTCCACGAAACGGGTCAGAATCGGCCTAAACCACGAGTGTTGATGACCGACACATAAACGCACTCTGGTGTTCGTCAATGATGGAAATCACTCCGGGACCCCCAGAACAGTGGGTAATAGTCCACGAAACGGGCAAGAATCGGCCAAAACTGCAAGTCTTGATGACCGACATGTAAACGCACCCCGGGGTTCGTCAATCATGGAAATCACGTCGGGACCCCCAGAACAATAGGTAATAGTCCACCAAATGGGCCAGAATCGGCCAAAACTGCAAGTCTTGATGACCGACATGTAAGCGCACGTTGGGGTACAACAACTACGCAAATCGCTTCGGAACCCCAAAACAGTGAGTAATAGTCCATGAAAGAGCCCAGAATCGAACAATCCTAGGATTATTGCTGAACGATACTTAAACGCACCCTGGGGTTCGTCTATCATGGAACTCGCTCAGGGACCTCAAATCTGTGAGTAATAGTCCACGAAACGGGTTAGAATCGGCCAAAACCGCGAGTGTTGTTGACCGACACATAAACGCACTCTGGTGTTCGTCAATGATGGAAATCACTCCGGGACCCCCAGAACAGTGGGTAATAGTCCACGAAACGGGCAAGAATCGGCCAAAACTGCAAGTCTTGTTGACCGACATGTAAACGCACCCCGGGGTTCGTCAATCATGGAAATCACTTCGGGACCCCCAGAACAATAGGTAATAGTCCACCAAACGGGCCAGAATCGGCCAAAACTGCAAGTCTTGATGACCGACACGTAAGCGCACCTTGGGGTACAACAACTATGCAAATCGCTTCGGAACCCCAAAACATAGAGTAATAGTCCGGGGAAGAGCCTAGAATCGAACTAACCTAGGATTATTGATGAACGATACATAAACGCACCCTGGGGTTCGTGTATCATGGAAATCGCTCACGGACCTCAAATCTGTGAGTAATAGTCCACGAAATGGGTCAGAATCGGCCTAAACCACGAGTGTTGATGACCGACACATAAACGCACTCTGGTGTTCGTCAATGATGGAAATCACTCCGGGACCCCCAGAACAGTGGGTAATAGTCCACGAAACGGGCAAGAATCGGCCAAAACTGCAAGTCTTGATGACCGACATGTAAACGCACCCCGGGGTTCGTCAATCATGGAAATCACGTCGGGACCCCCAGAACAATAGGTAATAGTCCACCAAATGGGCCAGAATCGGCCAAAACTGCAAGTCTTGATGACCGACATGTAAGCGCACGTTGGGGTACAACAACTATGCAAATCGCTTCGGAACCCCAAAACAGTGAGTAATAGTCCATGAAAGAGCCCAGAATCGAACAATCCTAGGATTATTGCTGAACGCTACTTAAACGCACCCTCGAGTTCGTCTATCATGGAAATCGCTCACGGACCTCAAATCAGTGAGTAATAGTCCACGAAACGGGTCAGAATCGGCCAAAACCGCGAGTGTTGACGACCAACACCTAAACGCACCCTGGGGTTCGTGTATCATGGAAATCGCTCACGGACCTCAAATCTGTGAGTAATAGTCCACGAAACGGGTCAGAATCGGCCAAAACCACGAGTGTTGATGACCAACACATAAACGCACTCTGGTGTTCGTCAATGATGGAATTCACTCCGGGAACCCCAGAACAGTGGGTAATAGTCCACGAAACGGGCAAGAATCGGCCAAAACTGCAAGTCTTGATGACCGACATGTAAACGCACACCGGGGTTCGTCAATCATGGAAATCACTTCGGGACCCCCAGAACAATAGGTAATAGTCCACCAAACGGGCCAGAATCGGCCAAAATTACAAGTCTTGATGACCGACACGTAAGCGCACCTTGGGGTACAATAACTATGCAAATCGCTTCGGAACCCCAAAACATAGAGTAATAGTCCGGGGAAGAGCCTAGAATCGAACTAACCTAGGATTATTGATGAACGATACATAAACGCACCCTGGGGTTCGTGTATCATGGAAATCACTCACGGACCTCAAATCTGTGAGTAATAGTCCACGAAACGGGTCAGAATCGGACTAAACCACGAGTGTTGATGACCGACACATAAACACACTCTGGTGTTCGTCAATGATGGAAATCACTCCGGGACCCCCAGAACAGTGGGTAATAGTCCACGAAACGGGAAGAATCGGCCAAAACTGCAAGTCTTGATGACCGACATGTAAACGCACCCCGGGGTTCGTCAATCATGGAAATCACGTCGGGACCCCCAGAACAATAGGTAATAGTCCACCAAACGGGCCAGAATCGGCCAAAACTGCAAGTCTTGATGACCGACATGTAAGCGCACGTTGGGGTACAACAACTACGCAAATCGCTTCGGAACCCCAAAACGGTGAGTAATAGTCCATGAAAGAGCCCAGAATCGAACAATCCTAGGATTATTGCTGAACGATACTTAAACGCACCCTGGGGTTCGTCTATCATGGAACTCGCTCAGGGACCTCAAATCTGTGAGTAATAGTCCACGAAACGGGTCAGAATCGGCCAAAACCGCGAGTGTTGTTGACCGACACATAAACGCACTCTGGTGTTCGTCAATGATGGAAATCACTCCGGGACCCCCAGAACAGTGGGTAATAGTCCACGAAACGGGCAAGAATCGGCCAAAACTGCAAGTCTTGTTGACCGACATGTAAACGCACCCCGGGGTTCGTCAATCATGGAAATCACTTCGGGACCCCCAGAACAATAGGTAATAGTCCACCAAACGGGCCGGAATCGGCCAAAACTACAAGTCTTGATGACCGACATGTAAGCGCACCTTGGGGTACAACAACTATGCAAATCGCTTCGGAACCCCAAAACAGTGAGTAATAGTCCATGAAAGAGCCCAGAATCGAACAATCCTAGGATTATTGCTGAACGATACTTAAACGCACCCTGGGGTTCGTCTATCATGGAAATCGCTCAGGGACCTCAAATATGTGAGTAATAGTCCAGGAAACGGGTTAGAATCGGCCAAAACCGCGAGTGTTGATGACCGACACATAAACGCACCCTGGTGTTCGTCAATGATGGAAATCACTACGGGACCCCAGAACAGTGGGTAAGTCCACAAAACGGGCCAGAATCGGCCAAAACTGCAAGTCTTGATGACCGACATGTAAACGCACCCCGGGGTTCGTCAATCGTGGAAATCACTTCGGGACCACAGAAAAGTGGGTAATAGTCCACGAAACGGGCCAGAATCGGCCAAAACTGCGAGTCTTGATGACCGACACGTAAGCGCACCTTGGGGTACAACTACTATGCAAATCGCTTTGGAAACCCAAAACAGTGAGTAATAGTCCATGAAAGAGCCCAGAATCGAACAAACCTAGGATTATTGATGAACGATACTTAAACGCACACTCGAGTTCGTCTATCATGGAAATCGCTCACGGACCTCAAACAGTGAGTAATAGTCCACGAAACGGGCAAGAATCGGCCAAAACTGCAAGTCTTGATGACCGACATGTAAACGCACCCCGGGGTTCGTCAATCATGGAAATCACTTCGGGACCCCCAGAACAATAGGTAATAGTCCACCAAACGGGCCAGAATCGGCCAAAACTGCAAGTCTTGATGACCGACACGTAAGCGCACCTTGGGGTACAACAACTATGCAAATCGCTTCGGAACCCCAAAACATAGAGTAATAGTCCGGGGAAGAGCCTAGAATCGAACTAACCTAGGATTATTGATGAACGATACATAAACGCACCCTGGGGTTCGTGTATCATGGAAATCGCTCACGGACCTCAAATCTGTGAGTAATAGTCCACGAAACGGGTCAGAATCGGACTAAACCACGAGTGTTGATGACCGACACATAAACACACTCTGGTGTTCGTCAATGATGGAAATCACTCCGGGACCCCCAGAACAGTGGGTAATAGTCCACGAAACGGGAAGAATCGGCCAAAACTGCAAGTCTTGATGACCGACATGTAAACGCACCCCGGGGTTCGTCAATCATGGAAATCACGTCGGGACCCCCAGAACAATAGGTAATAGTCCACCAAACGGGCCAGAATCGGCCAAAACTGCAAGTCTTGATGACCGACATGTAAGCGCACGTTGGGGTACAACAACTACGCAAATCGCTTCGGAACCCCAAAACAGTGAGTAATAGTCCATGAAAGAGCCCAGAATCGAACAATCCTAGGATTATTGCTGAACGATACTTAAACGCACCCTGGGGTTCGTCTATCATGGAACTCGCTCAGGGACCTCAAATCTGTGAGTAATAGTCCACGAAACGGGTCAGAATCGGCCAAAACCGCGAGTGTTGTTGACCGACACATAAACGCACTCTGGTGTTCGTCAATGATGGAAATCACTCCGGGACCCCCAGAACAGTGGGTAATAGTCCACGAAACGGGCAAGAATCGGCCAAAACTGCAAGTCTTGTTGACCGACATGTAAACGCACCCCGGGGTTCGTCAATCATGGAAATCACTTCGGGACCCCCAGAACAATAGGTAATAGTCCACCAAACGGGCCGGAATCGGCCAAAACTACAAGTCTTGATGACCGACATGTAAGCGCACCTTGGGGTACAACAACTATGCAAATCGCTTCGGAACCCCAAAACAGTGAGTAATAGTCCATGAAAGAGCCCAGAATCGAACAATCCTAGGATTATTGCTGAACGATACTTAAACGCACCCTGGGGTTCGTCTATCATGGAAATCGCTCATGGACCTCAAATATGTGAGTAATAGTCCAGGAAACGGGTTAGAATCGGCCAAAACCGCGAGTGTTGATGACCGACACATAAACGCACCCTGGTGTTCGTCAATGATGGAAATCACTACGGGACCCCAGAACAGTGGGTAAGTCCACAAAACGGGCCAGAATCGGCCAAAACTGCAAGTCTTGATGACCGACATGTAAACGCACCCCGGGGTTCGTCAATCGTGGAAATCACTTCGGGACCACAGAAAAGTGGGTAATAGTCCACGAAACGGGCCAGAATCGGCCAAAACTGCGAGTCTTGATGACCGACACGTAAGCGCACCTTGGGGTACAACTACTATGCAAATCGCTTTGGAAACCCAAAACAGTGAGTAATAGTCCATGAAAGAGCCCAGAATCGAACAAACCTAGGATTATTGATGAACGATACTTAAACACACACTCGAGTTCGTCTATCATGGAAATCTCTCACGGACCTCAAATCAGTGACTAATAGTCCACGAAACGGGCAAGAATCGGCCAAAACTGCAAGTCTTGATGACCGACATGTAAACGCACCCCGGGGTTCGTCAATCATGGAAATCACTTCGGGACCCCCAGAACAATAGGTAATAGTCCACCAAACGGGCCAGAATCGGCCAAAACTGCAAGTCTTGATGACCGACACGTAAGCGCACCTTGGGGTACAACAACTATGCAAATCGCTTCGGAACCCCAAAACATAGAGTAATAGTCCGGGGAAGAGCCTAGAATCGAACTAACCTAGGATTATTGATGAACGATACATAAACGCACCCTGGGGTTCGTGTATCATGGAAATCGCTCACGGACCTCAAATCTGTGAGTAATAGTCCACGAAACGGGTCAGAATCGGACTAAACCACGAGTGTTGATGACCGACACATAAACACACTCTGGTGTTCGTCAATGATGGAAATCACTCCGGGACCCCCAGAACAGTGGGTAATAGTCCACGAAACGGGAAGAATCGGCCAAAACTGCAAGTCTTGATGACCGACATGTAAACGCACCCCGGGGTTCGTCAATCATGGAAATCACGTCGGGACCCCCAGAACAATAGGTAATAGTCCACCAAACGGGCCAGAATCGGCCAAAACTGCAAGTCTTGATGACCGACATGTAAGCGCACGTTGGGGTACAACAACTACGCAAATCGCTTCGGAACCCCAAAACAGTGAGTAATAGTCCATGAAAGAGCCCAGAATCGAACAATCCTAGGATTATTGCTGAATGATACTTAAACGCACCCTGGGGTTCGTCTATCATGGAACTCGCTCAGGGACCTCAAATCTGTGAGTAATAGTCCACGAAACGGGTCAGAATCGGCCAAAACCACGAGTGTTGATGACCAACACATAAACGCACTCTGGTGTTCGTCAATGATGGAATTCACTCCGGGACCCCCAGAACAGTGGGTAATAGTCCACGAAACGGGCAAGAATCGGCCAAAACTGCAAGTCTTGATGACCGACATGTAAACGCACACCGGGGTTCGTCAATCATGGAAATCACTTCGGGACCCCCAGAACAATAGGTAATAGTCCACCAAACGGGCCAGAATCGGCCAAAATTACAAGTCTTGATGACCGACACGTAAGCGCACCTTGGGGTACAATAACTATGCAAATCGCTTCGGAACCCCAAAACATAGAGTAATAGTCCGGGGAAGAGCCTAGAATCGATCTAACCTAGGATTATTGATGAACGATACATAAACGCACCCTGGGGTTCGTGTATCATGGAAATCGCTCACGGACCTCAAATCTGTGAGTAATAGTCCACGAAACGGGTCAGAATCGGACTAAACCACGAGTGTTGATGACCGACACATAAACACACTCTGGTGTTCGTCAATGATGGAAATCACTCCGGGACCCCCAGAACAGTGGGTAATAGTCCACGAAACGGGAAGAATCGGCCAAAACTGCAAGTCTTGATGACCGACATGTAAACGCACCCCGGGGTTCGTCAATCATGGAAATCACGTCGGGACCCCCAGAACAATAGGTAATAGTCCACCAAACGGGCCAGAATCGGCCAAAACTGCAAGTCTTGATGACCGACATGTAAGCGCACGTTGGGGTACAACAACTACGCAAATCGCTTCGGAACCCCAAAACAGTGAGTAATAGTCCATGAAAGAGCCCAGAATCGAACAATCCTAGGATTATTGCTGAATGATACTTAAACGCACCCTGGGGTTCGTCTATCATGGAACTCGCTCAGGGACCTCAAATCTGTGAGTAATAGTCCACGAAACGGGTCAGAATCGGCCAAAACCACGAGTGTTGATGACCAACACATAAACGCACTCTGGTGTTCGTCAATGATGGAAATCACTCCGGGACCCCCAGAACAGTGGGTAATAGTCCACGAAACGGGCAAGAATCGGCCAAAACTGCAAGTCTTGATGACCGACATGTAAACGCACCCCGGGGTTCGTCAATCATGGAAATCACTTCGGGACCCCCAGAACAATAGGTAATAGTCCACCAAACGGGCCAGAATCGGCCAAAACTGCAAGTCTTGATGACCGACACGTAAGCGCACCTTGGGGTACAACAACTATGCAAATCGCTTCGGAACCCCAAAACATAGAGTAATAGTCCGGGGAAGAGCCTAGAATCGAACTAACCTAGGATTATTGATGAACGATACATAAACGCACCCTGGGGTTCGTGTATCATGGAAATCGCTCACGGACCTCAAATCTGTGAGTAATAGTCCACGAAACGGGTCAGAATCGGACTAAACCACGAGTGTTGATGACCGACACATAAACGCACCCTGGTGTTCGTCAATGATGGAAATCACTACGGGACCCCAGAACAGTGGGTAAGTCCACAAAACGGGCCAGAATCGGCCAAAACTGCAAGTCTTGATGACCGACATGTAAACGCACCCCGGGGTTCGTCAATCGTGGAAATCACTTCGGGACCACAGAAAAGTGGGTAATAGTCCACGAAACGGGCCAGAATCGGCCAAAACTGCGAGTCTTGATGACCGACACGTAAGCGCACCTTGGGGTACAACTACTATGCAAATCGCTTTGGAAACCCAAAACAGTGAGTAATAGTCCATGAAAGAGCCCAGAATCGAACAAACCTAGGATTATTGATGAACGATACTTAAACACACACTCGAGTTCGTCTATCATGGAAATCTCTCACGGACCTCAAATCAGTGACTAATAGTCCACGAAACGGGCAAGAATCGGCCAAAACTGCAAGTCTTGATGACCGACATGTAAACGCACCCCGGGGTTCGTCAATCATGGAAATCACTTCGGGACCCCCAGAACAATAGGTAATAGTCCACCAAACGGGCCAGAATCGGCCAAAACTGCAAGTCTTGATGACCGACACGTAAGCGCACCTTGGGGTACAACAACTATGCAAATCGCTTCGGAACCCCAAAACATAGAGTAATAGTCCGGGGAAGAGCCTAGAATCGAACTAACCTAGGATTATTGATGAACGATACATAAACGCACCCTGGGGTTCGTGTATCATGGAAATCGCTCACGGACCTCAAATCTGTGAGTAATAGTCCACGAAACGGGTCAGAATCGGACTAAACCACGAGTGTTGATGACCGACACATAAACACACTCTGGTGTTCGTCAATGATGGAAATCACTCCGGGACCCCCAGAACAGTGGGTAATAGTCCACGAAACGGGAAGAATCGGCCAAAACTGCAAGTCTTGATGACCGACATGTAAACGCACCCCGGGGTTCGTCAATCATGGAAATCACGTCGGGACCCCCAGAACAATAGGTAATAGTCCACCAAACGGGCCAGAATCGGCCAAAACTGCAAGTCTTGATGACCGACATGTAAGCGCACGTTGGGGTACAACAACTACGCAAATCGCTTCGGAACCCCAAAACAGTGAGTAATAGTCCATGAAAGAGCCCAGAATCGAACAATCCTAGGATTATTGCTGAATGATACTTAAACGCACCCTGGGGTTCGTCTATCATGGAACTCGCTCAGGGACCTCAAATCTGTGAGTAATAGTCCACGAAACGGGTCAGAATCGGCCAAAACCACGAGTGTTGATGACCAACACATAAACGCACTCTGGTGTTCGTCAATGATGGAATTCACTCCGGGACCCCCAGAACAGTGGGTAATAGTCCACGAAACGGGCAAGAATCGGCCAAAACTGCAAGTCTTGATGACCGACATGTAAACGCACACCGGGGTTCGTCAATCATGGAAATCACTTCGGGACCCCCAGAACAATAGGTAATAGTCCACCAAACGGGCCAGAATCGGCCAAAATTACAAGTCTTGATGACCGACACGTAAGCGCACCTTGGGGTACAATAACTATGCAAATCGCTTCGGAACCCCAAAACATAGAGTAATAGTCCGGGGAAGAGCCTAGAATCGATCTAACCTAGGATTATTGATGAACGATACATAAACGCACCCTGGGGTTCGTGTATCATGGAAATCGCTCACGGACCTCAAATCTGTGAGTAATAGTCCACGAAACGGGTCAGAATCGGACTAAACCACGAGTGTTGATGACCGACACATAAACACACTCTGGTGTTCGTCAATGATGGAAATCACTCCGGGACCCCCAGAACAGTGGGTAATAGTCCACGAAACGGGAAGAATCGGCCAAAACTGCAAGTCTTGATGACCGACATGTAAACGCACCCCGGGGTTCGTCAATCATGGAAATCACGTCGGGACCCCCAGAACAATAGGTAATAGTCCACCAAAAGGGCCAGAATCGGCCAAAACTGCAAGTCTTGATGACCGACATGTAAGCGCACGTTGGGGTACAACAACTACGCAAATCGCTTCGGAACCCCAAAACAGTGAGTAATAGTCCATGAAAGAGCCCAGAATCGAACAATCCTAGGATTATTGCTGAACGATACTTAAACGCACCCTGGGGTTCGTCTATCATGGAACTCGCTCAGGGACCTCAAATCTGTGAGTAATAGTCCACGAAACGGGTCAGAATCGGCCAAAACCACGAGTGTTGATGACCAACACATAAACGCACTCTGGTGTTCGTCAATGATGGAATTCACTCCGGGACCCCCAGAACAGTGGGTAATAGTCCACGAAACGGGCAAGAATCGGCCAAAACTGCAAGTCTTGATGACCGACATGTAAACGCACACCGGGGTTCGTCAATCATGGAAATCACTTCGGGACCCCCAGAACAATAGGTAATAGTCCACCAAACGGGCCAGAATCGGCCAAAATTACAAGTCTTGATGACCGACACGTAAGCGCACCTTGGGGTACAATAACTATGCAAATCGCTTCGGAACCCCAAAACATAGAGTAATAGTCCGGGGAAGAGCCTAGAATCGATCTAACCTAGGATTATTGATGAACGATACATAAACGCACCCTGGGGTTCGTGTATCATGGAAATCGCTCACGGACCTCAAATCTGTGAGTAATAGTCCACGAAACGGGTCAGAATCGGACTAAACCACGAGTGTTGATGACCGACACATAAACACACTCTGGTGTTCGTCAATGATGGAAATCACTCCGGGACCCCCAGAACAGTGGGTAATAGTCCACGAAACGGGAAGAATTGGCCAAAACTGCAAGTCTTGATGACCGACATGTAAACGCACCCCGGGGTTCGTCAATCATGGAAATCACGTCGGGACCCCCAGAACAATAGGTAATAGTCCACCAAACGGGCCAGAATCGGCCAAAACTGCAAGTCTTGATGACCGACATGTAAGCGCACGTTGGGGTACAACAACTACGCAAATCGCTTCGGAACCCCAAAACAGTGAGTAATAGTCCATGAAAGAGCCCAGAATCGAACAATCCTAGGATTATTGCTGAACGATACTTAAACGCACCCTGGGGTTCGTCTATCATGGAACTCGCTCAGGGACCTCAAATCTGTGAGTAATAGTCCACGAAACGGGTCAGAATCGGCCAAAACCGCGAGTGTTGTTGACCGACACATAAACGCACTCTGGTGTTCGTCAATGATGGAAATCACTCCGGGACCCCCAGAACAGTGGGTAATAGTCCACGAAACGGGCAAGAATCGGCCAAAACTGCAAGTCTTGTTGACCGACATGTAAACGCACCCCGGGGTTCGTCAATCATGGAAATCACTTCGGGACCCCCAGAACAATAGGTAATCGTCCACCAAACGGGCCGGAATCGGCCAAAACTACAAGTCTTGATGACCGACATGTAAGCGCACCTTGGGGTACAACAACTATGCAAATCGCTTCGGAACCCCAAAACAGTGAGTAATAGTCCATGAAAGAGCCCAGAATCGAACAATCCTAGGATTATTGCTGAACGATACTTAAACGCACCCTGGGGTTCGTCTATCATGGAAATCGCTCAGGGACCTCAAATATGTGAGTAATAGTCCAGGAAACGGGTTAGAATCGGCCAAAACCGCGAGTGTTGATGACCGACACATAAACGCACCCTGGTGTTCGTCAATGATGGAAATCACTACGGGACCCCAGAACAGTGGGTAAGTCCACAAAACGGGCCAGAATCGGCCAAAACCGCAAGTCTTGATGACCGACATGTAAAGGCACCCCGGGGTTCGTCAATCGTGGAAATCACTTCGGGACCACAAAAAAGTGGGTAATAGTCCACGAAACGGGCCAGAATCGGCCAAAACTGCGAGTCTTGATGACCGACACGTAAGCGCACCTTGGGGTACAACTACTATGCAAATCGCTTTGGAAACCCAAAACAGTGAGTAATAGTCCATGAAAGAGCCCAGAATCGAACAAACCTAGGATTATTGATGAACGATACTTAAACGCACACTCGAGTTCGTCTATCATGGAAATCGCTCACGGACCTCAAATCAGTGAGTAATAGTCCACGAAACGGGCAAGAATCGGCCAAAACTGCAAGTCTTGATGACCGACATGTAAACGCACCCCGGGGTTCGTCAATCATGGAAATCACTTCGGGACCCCCAGAACAATAGGTAATAGTCCACCAAACGGGCCAGAATCGGCCAAAACTGCAAGTCTTGATGACCGACACGTAAGCGCACCTTGGGGTACAACAACTATGCAAATCGCTTCGGAACCCCAAAACATAGAGTAATAGTCCGGGGAAGAGCCTAGAATCGAACTAACCTAGGATTATTGATGAACGATACATAAACGCACCCTGGGGTTCGTGTATCATGGAAATCGCTCACGGACCTCAAATCTGTGAGTAATAGTCCACGAAACGGGTCAGAATCGGACTAAACCACGAGTGTTGATGACCGACACAGAAACACACTCTGGTGTTCGTCAATGATGGAAATCACTCCGGGACCCCCAGAACAGTGGGTAATAGTCCACGAAACGGGAAGAATCGGCCAAAACTGCAAGTCTTGATGACCGACATGTAAACGCACCCCGGGGTTCGTCAATCATGGAAATCACGTCGGGACCCCCAGAACAATAGGTAATAGTCCACCAAACGGGCCAGAATCGGCCAAAACTGCAAGTCTTGATGACCGACATGTAAGCGCACGTTGGGGTACAACAACTACGCAAATCGCTTCGGAACACCAAAACAGTGAGTAATAGTCCATGAAAGAGCCCAGAATCGAACAATCCTAGGATTATTGCTGAACGATACTTAAACGCACCCTGGGGTTCGTCTATCATGGAACTCGCTCAGGGACCTCAAATCTGTGAGTAATAGTCCAGGAAACGGGTCAGAATCGGCCAAAACCGCGAGTGTTGTTGACCGACACATAAACGCACTCTGGTGTTCGTCAATGATGGAAATCACTCCGGGACCCCCAGAACAGTGGGTAATAGTCCTCGAAACGGGCAAGAATCGGCCAAAACTGCAAGTCTTGTTGACCGACATGTAAACGCACCCCGGGGTTCGTCAATCACGGAAATCACTTCGGGACCCCCAGAGCAATAGGTAATAGTCCACCAAACGGGCTGGAATCGGCCAAAACTACAAGTCTTGATGACCGACATGTAAGCGCACCTTGGGGTACAACAACTATGCAAATCGCTTCGGAACCCCAAAACAGTGAGTAATAGTCCATGAAAGAGCCCAGAATCGAACAATCCTAGGATTATTGCTGAACGATACTTAAACGCACCCTGGGGTTCGTCTATCATGGAAATCGCTCAGGGACCTCAAATATGTGAGTAATAGTCCAGGAAACGGGTTAGAATCGGCCAAAACCGCGAGTGTTGATGACCGACACATAAACGCACCCTGGTGTTCGTCAATGATGGAAATCACTACGGGACCCCAGAACAGTGGGTAAGTCCACAAAACGGGCCAGAATCGGCCAAAACTGCAAGTCTTGATGACCGACATGTAAACGCACCCCGGGGTTCGTCAATCGTGGAAATCACTTCGGGACCACAGAAAAGTGGGTAATAGTCCACGAAACGGGCCAGAATCGGCCAAAACTGCGAGTCTTGATGACCGACACGTAAGCGCACCTTGGGGTACAACTACTATGCAAATCGCTTTGGAAACCCAAAACAGTGAGTAATAGTCCATGAAAGAGCCCAGAATCGAACAAACCTAGGATTATTGATGAACGATACTTAAACGCACACTCGAGTTCGTCTATCATGGAAATCGCTCACGGACCTCAAATCAGTGAGTAATAGTCCACGAAACGGGTCAGAATCGGCCAAAACCGCGAGTGTTGACGACCAACACATAAACGCACCCTGGGGTTCGTGTATCATGGAAATCGCTCACGGACCTCAAATCTGTGAGTAATAGTCCACGAAACGGGTCAGAATCGGCCAAAACCACGAGTGTTGATGACCGACACATAAACGCACTCTGGTGTTCGTCAATGATGGAATTCACTCCGGGACCCCCAGAACAGTAGGTAATAGTCCACGAAACGGGCAAGAATCGGCCAAAACTGCAAGTCTTGATGACCGACATGTAAACGCACCCCGGGGTTCGTCAATCATGGAAATCACTTCGGGACCCCCAGAACAATAGGTAATAGTCCACCAAACGTTCCAGAATCGGCCAAAACTGCAAGTCTTGATGACCGACACGTAAGCGCACCTTGGGGTACAACAACTATGCAAATCGCTTCGGAACCCCAAAACATAGAGTAATAGTCCGGGGAAGAGCCTAGAATCGAACTAACCTAGGATTATTGATGAACGATACATAAACGCACCCTGGGGTTCGTGTATCATGGAAATCGCTCACGGACCTCAAATCTGTGAGTAATAGTCCACGAAACGGGTCAGAATCGGCCTAAACCACGAGTGTTGATGACCGACACATAAACGCACTCTGGTGTTCGTCAATGATGGAAATCACTCCGGGACCCCCAGAACAGTGGGTAATAGTCCACGAAACGGGCAAGAATCGGCCAAAACTGCAAGTCTTGATGACCGACATGTAAACGCACCCCGGGGTTCGTCAATCATGGAAATCACGTCGGGACCCCCAGAACAATAGGTAATAGTCCACCAAATGGGCCAGAATCGGCCAAAACTGCAAGTCTTGATGACCGACATGTAAGCGCACGTTGGGGTACAACAACTACGCAAATCGCTTCGGAACCCCAAAACAGTGAGTAATAGTCCATGAAAGAGCCCAGAATCGAACAATCCTAGGATTATTGCTGAACGATACTTAAACGCACCCTCGAGTTCGTCTATCATGGAAATCGCTCACGGACCTCAAATCAGTGAGTAATAGTCCACGAAACGGTTCAGAATCGGCCAAAACCGCGAGTGTTGACGACCAACACCTAAACGCACCCTAGGGTTCGTGTATCATGGAAATCGCTCACGGACCTCAAATCTGTGAGTAATAGTCCACGAAACGGGTCAGAATCGGCCAAAACCACGAGTGTTGATGACCAACACATAAACGCACTCTGGTGTTCGTCAATGATGGAATTCACTCCGGGACCCCCAGAACAGTGGGTAATAGTCCACGAAACGGGCAAGAATCGGCCAAAACTGCAAGTCTTGATGACCGACATGTAAACGCACCCCGGGGTTCGTCAATCATGGAAATCACTTCGGGACCCCCAGAACAATAGGTAATAGTCCACCAAACGGGCCAGAATCGGCCAAAACTGCAAGTCTTGATGACCGACACGTAAGCGCACCTTGGGGTACAATAACTATGCAAATCGCTTCGGAACCCCAAAACATAGAGTAATAGTCCGGGGAAGAGCCTAGAATCGAACTAACCTAGGATTATTGATGAACGATACATAAACGCACCCTGGGGTTCGTGTATCATGGAAATCGCTCACGGACCTCAAATCTGTGAGTAATAGTCCGCGAAACGGGTCAGAATCGCACTAAACCACGAGTGTTGATGACCGACACATAAACACACTCTGGTGTTCGTCAATGATGGAAATCACTCCGGGACCCCCAGAACAGTGGGTAATAGTCCACGAAACGGGAAGAATCGGCCAAAACTGCAAGTCTTGATGACCGACATGTAAACGCACCCCGGGGTTCGTCAATCATGGAAATCACGTCGGGACCCCCAGAACAATAGGTAATAGTCCACCAAACGGGCCAGAATCGGCCAAAACTGCAAGTCTTGATGACCGACATGTAAGCGCACGTTGGGGTACAACAACTACGCAAATCGCTTCGGAACCCCAAAACAGTGAGTAATAGTCCATGAAAGAGCCCAGAATCGAACAATCCTAGGATTATTGCTGAACGATACTTAAACGCACCCTGGGGTTCGTCTATCATGGAACTCGCTCAGGGACCTCAAATCTGTGAGTAATAGTCCACGAAACGGGTCAGAATCGGCCAAAACCGCGAGTGTTGTTGACCGACACATAAACGCACTCTGGTGTTCGTCAATGATGGAAATCACTCCGGGACCCCCAGAACAGTGGGTAATAGTCCACGAAACGGGCAAGAATCGGCCAAAACTGCAAGTCTTGTTGACCGACATGTAAACGCACCCCGGGGTTCGTCAATCATGGAAATCACTTCGGGACCCCCAGAACAATAGGTAATAGTCCACCAAACGGGCCGGAATCGGCCAAAACTACAAGTCTTGATGACCGACATGTAAGCGCACCTTGGGGTACAACAACTATGCAAATCGCTTCGGAGCCCCAAAACAGTGAGTAATAGTCCATGAAAGAGCCCAGAATCGAACAATCCTAGGATTATTGTTGAACGATACTTAAACACACGCTGGGGTTCGTCTATCATGGAAATCGCTCAGGGACCTCAAATATGTGAGTAATAGTCCAGGAAACAGGTCAGAATCGGCCAAAACCGCGAGTGTTGATTACCGACACATAAACGCACCCTGGTGTTCGTCAATGATGGAAATCACTACGGGACCCCAGAACAGTGGGTAAGTCCACAAAACGGGCCAGAATCGGCCAAAACTGCGAGTCTTGATGACCGACATGTAAACGCACCCCGGGGTTCGTCAATCGTGGAAATCACTTCGGGACCACAGAAAAGTGGGTAATAGTCCACGAAACGGGCTAGAATCGGCCAAAACTGCGAGTCTTGATGACCGACACGTAAGCGCACCTTGGGGTACAACAACTATGCAAATCGCTTTGGAAACCCAAAACAGTGAGTAATAGTCCATGAAAGAGCCCAGAATCGAACAAACCTAGGATTATTGATGAACGATACTTAAACGCACACTCGAGTTCATCTATCATGGAAATCGCTCACGGACCTCAAATCAGTGAGTAATAGTCCACGAAACGGGTCAGAATCGGCCAAAACCGCGAGTGTTGTTGACCGACACATAAACGCACCCTGGGGTTCGTGTATCATGGAAATCGCTCACGCACCTCAAATCTGTGAGTAATAGTCCACGAAACGGGTCAGAATCGGCCAAAACCACGAGTGTTGATGACCGACACATAAACGCACTCTGGTGTTCGTCAATGATGGAATTCACTCCGGGACCCCCAGAACAGTGGGTAATAGTCCACGAAACGGGCAAGAATCGGCCAAAACTGCAAGTCTTGATGACCGACATGTAAACGCACCCCGGGGTTCGTCAATCATGGAAATCACTTCGGGACCCCCAGAACAATAGGTAATAGTCCACCAAACGGGCCAGAATCGGCCAAAACTGCAAGTCTTGATGACCGACACGTAAGCGCACCTTGGGGTACAACAACTATGCAAATCGCTTCGGAACCCCAAAACAGTGAGTAATAGTCCGGGGAAGAGCCTAGAATCGAACTAACCTAGGATTATTGATGAACGATACATAAACGCACCCTGGGGTTCGTGTATCATGGAAATCGCTCACGGACCTCAAATCTGTGAGTAATAGTCCACGAAATGGGTCAGAATCGGCCTAAACCACGAGTGTTGATGACCGACACATAAACGCACTCTGGTGTTCGTCAATGATGGAAATCACTCCGGGACCCCCAGAGCAGTGGGTAATAGTCCATGAAACGGGCAAGAATCGGCCAAAACTGCAAGTCTTGATGACCGACATGTAAACGCACCCCGGGGTTCGTCAATCATGGAAATCACTTCGGGACCCCAGAACAATAGGTAATAGTCCACCAAACGGGCCAGAATCGGCCAAAACTGCAAGTCTTGATGACCGACATGTAAGCGCACCTTGGGGTACAACAACTATGCAAATCGCTTCGGAACCCCAAAACAGTGAGTAATAGTCCATGCTAGAGCCCAGAATCGAACAATCCTAGGATTATTGCTGAACGATACTTAAACGCTCCCTGGGGTTCGTCTATCATGGAAATCGCTCAAGGACCTCAAATATGTGAGTAATAGTCTAGGAAACGGGTCAGAATCGGCCAAAACCGCGAGTGTTGATGACCCCCAGAACAGTGGGTAATAGTCCACGAAACGGGCAAGAATCGGCCAAAACTGCAAGTCTTGTTGACCGACATGTAAACGCACACCGGGGTTCGTCAATCATGGAAATCACTTCGGGACCCCCAGAACAATAGGTAATAGTCCACCAAACGGGCCAGAATCGGCCAAAACTGCAAGTCTTGATGACCGACACGTAAGCGCACCTTGGGGTACAACAACTATGCAAATCGCTTCGGAACCCCAAAACATAGAGTAATAGTCTGGGGAAGAGCCTAGAATCGAACTAACCTAGGATTATTGATGAACGATACATAAACGCACCCTGGGGTTCGTGTATCATGGAAATCGCTCACGGACCTCAAATCTGTGAGTAATAGTCCACGAAACGGGTCAGAATCGGCCTAAACCACGAGTGTTGATGACCGACACATAAACGCACTCTGGTGTTCGTCAATGATGGAAATCACTCCGGGACCCCCAGAACAGTGGGTAATAGTCCACGAAACGGGCAAGAATCGGCCAAAACTGCAAGTCTTGATGACCGACATGTAAACGCACCCCGGGGTTCGTCAATCATGGAAATCACGTCGGGACCCCCAGAACAATAGGTAATAGTCCACCAAATGGGCCAGAATCGGCCAAAACTGCAAGTCTTGATGACCGACATGTAAGCGCACGTTGGGGTACAACAACTACGCAAATCGCTTCGGAACCCCAAAACAGTGAGTAATAGTCCATGAAAGAGCCCAGAATCGAACAATCCTAGGATTATTGCTGAACGATACTTAAACGCACCCTCGAGTTCGTCTATCATGGAAATCGCTCACGGACCTCAAATCAGTGAGTAATAGTCCACGAAACGGTTCAGAATCGGCCAAAACCGCGAGTGTTGACGACCAACACCTAAACGCACCCTAGGGTTCGTGTATCATGGAAATCGCTCACGGACCTCAAATCTGTGAGTAATAGTCCACGAAACGGGTCAGAATCGGCCAAAACCACGAGTGTTGATGACCAACACATAAACGCACTCTGGTGTTCGTCAATGATGGAATTCACTCCGGGACCCCCAGAACAGTGGGTAATAGTCCACGAAACGGGCAAGAATCGGCCAAAATTGCAAGTCTTGATGACCGACATGTAAACGCACCCCGGGGTTCGTCAATCATGGAAATCACTTCGGGACCCCCAGAACAATAGGTAATAGTCCACCAAACGGGCCAGAATCGGCCAAAACTGCAAGTCTTGATGACCGACACGTAAGCGCACCTTGGGGTACAATAACTATGCAAATCGCTTCGGAACCCCAAAACATAGAGTAATAGTCCGGGGAAGAGCCTAGAATCGAACTAACCTAGGATTATTGATGAACGATACATAAACGCACCCTGGGGTTCGTGTATCATGGAAATCGCTCACGGACCTCAAATCTGTGAGTAATAGTCCGCGAAACGGGTCAGAATCGGACTAAACCACGAGTGTTGATGACCGACACATAAACACACTCTGGTGTTCGTCAATGATGGAAATCACTCCGGGACCCCCAGAACAGTGGGTAATAGTCCACGAAACGGGAAGAATCGGCCAAAACTGCAAGTCTTGATGACCGACATGTAAACGCACCCCGGGGTTCGTCAATCATGGAAATCATGTCGGGACCCCCAGAACAATAGGTAATAGTCCACCAAACGGGCCAGAATCGGCCAAAACTGCAAGTCTTGATGACCGACATGTAAGCGCACGTTGGGGTACAACAACTACGCAAATCGCTTCGGAACCCCAAAACAGTGAGTAATAGTCCATGAAAGAGCCCAGAATCGAACAATCCTAGGATTATTGCTGAACGATACTTAAACGCACCCTGGGGTTCGTCTATCATGGAACTCGCTCAGGGACCTCAAATCTGTGAGTAATAGTCCACGAAACGGGTCAGAATCGGCCAAAACGGCGAGTGTTGTTGACCGACACATAAACGCACTCTGGTGTTCGTCAATGATGGAAATCACTCCGGGACCCCCAGAACAGTGGGTAATAGTCCACGAAACGGGCAAGAATCGGCCAAAACTGCAAGTCTTGTTGACCGACATGTAAACGCACCCCGGGGTTCGTCAATCATGGAAATCACTTCGGGACCCCCAGAACAATAGGTAATAGTCCACCAAACGGGCCGGAATCGGCCAAAACTACAAGTCTTGATGACCGACATGTAAGCGCACCTTGGGGTACAACAACTATGCAAATCGCTTCGGAGCCCCAAAACAGTGAGTAATAGTCCATGAAAGAGCCCAGAATCGAACAATCCTAGGATTATTGCTGAACGATACTTAAACGCTCCCTGGGGTTCGTCTATCATGGAAATCGCTCAAGGACCTCAAATATGTGAGTAATAGTCTAGGAAACGGGTCAGAATCGGCCAAAACCGCGAGTGTTGATGACCCCCAGAACAGTGGGTAATAGTCCACGAAACGGGCAAGAATCGGCCAAAACTGCAAGTCTTGTTGACCGACATGTAAACGCACACCGGGGTTCGTCAATCATGGAAATCACTTCGGGACCCCCAGAACAATAGGTAATAGTCCACCAAACGGGCCAGAATCGGCCAAAACTGCAAGTCTTGATGACCGACACGTAAGCGCACCTTGGGGTACAACAACTATGCAAATCGCTTCGGAACCCCAAAACATAGAGTAATAGTCTGGGGAAGAGCCTAGAATCGAACTAACCTAGGATTATTGATGAACGATACATAAACGCACCCTGGGGTTCGTGTATCATGGAAATCGCTCACGGACCTCAAATCTGTGAGTAATAGTCCACGAAACGGGTCAGAATCGGCCTAAACCACGAGTGTTGATGACCGACACATAAACGCACTCTGGTGTTCGTCAATGATGGAAATCACTCCGGGACCCCCAGAACAGTGGGTAATAGTCCACGAAACGGGCAAGAATCGGCCAAAACTGCAAGTCTTGATGACCGACATGTAAACGCACCCCGGGGTTCGTCAATCATGGAAATCACGTCGGGACCCCCAGAACAATAGGTAATAGTCCACCAAATGGGCCAGAATCGGCCAAAACTGCAAGTCTTGATGACCGACATGTAAGCGCACGTTGGGGTACAACAACTACGCAAATCGCTTCGGAACCCCAAAACAGTGAGTAATAGTCCATGAAAGAGCCCAGAATCGAACAATCCTAGGATTATTGCTGAACGATACTTAAACGCACCCTCGAGTTCGTCTATCATGGAAATCGCTCACGGACCTCAAATCAGTGAGTAATAGTCCACGAAACGGTTCAGAATCGGCCAAAACCGCGAGTGTTGACGACCAACACCTAAACGCACCCTAGGGTTCGTGTATCATGGAAATCGCTCACGGACCTCAAATCTGTGAGTAATAGTCCACGAAACGGGTCAGAATCGGCCAAAACCACGAGTGTTGATGACCAACACATAAACGCACTCTGGTGTTCGTCAATGATGGAATTCACTCCGGGACCCCCAGAACAGTGGGTAATAGTCCACGAAACGGGCAAGAATCGGCCAAAATTGCAAGTCTTGATGACCGACATGTAAACGCACCCCGGGGTTCGTCAATCATGGAAATCACTTCGGGACCCCCAGAACAATAGGTAATAGTCCACCAAACGGGCCAGAATCGGCCAAAACTGCAAGTCTTGATGACCGACACGTAAGCGCACCTTGGGGTACAATAACTATGCAAATCGCTTCGGAACCCCAAAACATAGAGTAATAGTCCGGGGAAGAGCCTAGAATCGAACTAACCTAGGATTATTGATGAACGATACATAAACGCACCCTGGGGTTCGTGTATCATGGAAATCGCTCACGGACCTCAAATCTGTGAGTAATAGTCCGCGAAACGGGTCAGAATCGGACTAAACCACGAGTGTTGATGACCGACACATAAACACACTCTGGTGTTCGTCAATGATGGAAATCACTCCGGGACCCCCAGAACAGTGGGTAATAGTCCACGAAACGGGAAGAATCGGCCAAAACTGCAAGTCTTGATGACCGACATGTAAACGCACCCCGGGGTTCGTCAATCATGGAAATCATGTCGGGACCCCCAGAACAATAGGTAATAGTCCACCAAACGGGCCAGAATCGGCCAAAACTGCAAGTCTTGATGACCGACATGTAAGCGCACGTTGGGGTACAACAACTACGCAAATCGCTTCGGAACCCCAAAACAGTGAGTAATAGTCCATGAAAGAGCCCAGAATCGAACAATCCTAGGATTATTGCTGAACGATACTTAAACGCACCCTGGGGTTCGTCTATCATGGAACTCGCTCAGGGACCTCAAATCTGTGAGTAATAGTCCACGAAACGGGTCAGAATCGGCCAAAACGGCGAGTGTTGTTGACCGACACATAAACGCACTCTGGTGTTCGTCAATGATGGAAATCACTCCGGGACCCCCAGAACAGTGGGTAATAGTCCACGAAACGGGCAAGAATCGGCCAAAACTGCAAGTCTTGTTGACCGACATGTAAACGCACCCCGGGGTTCGTCAATCATGGAAATCACTTCGGGACCCCCAGAACAATAGGTAATAGTCCACCAAACGGGCCGGAATCGGCCAAAACTACAAGTCTTGATGACCGACATGTAAGCGCACCTTGGGGTACAACAACTATGCAAATCGCTTCGGAGCCCCAAAACAGTGAGTAATAGTCCATGAAAGAGCCCAGAATCGAACAATCCTAGGATTATTGTTGAACGATACTTAAACGCACGCTGGGGTTCGTCTATCATGGAAATCGCTCAGGGACCTCAAATATGTGAGTAATAGTCCAGGAAACAGGTCAGAATCGGCCAAAACCGCGAGTGTTGATTACCGACACATAAACGCACCCTGGTGTTCGTCAATGATGGAAATCACTACGGGACCCCAGAACAGTGGGTAAGTCCACAAAACGGGCCAGAATCGGCCAAAACTGCGAGTCTTGATGACCGACATGTAAACGCACCCCGGGGTTCGTCAATCGTGGAAATCACTTCGGGACCACAGAAAAGTGGGTAATAGTCCACGAAACGGGCTAGAATCGGCCAAAACTGCGAGTCTTGATGACCGACACGTAAGCGCACCTTGGGGTACAACAACTATGCAAATCGCTTTGGAAACCCAAAACAGTGAGTAATAGTCCATGAAAGAGCCCAGAATCGAACAAACCTAGGATTATTGATGAACGATACTTAAACGCACACTCGAGTTCGTCTATCATGGAAATCGCTCACGGACCTCAAATCAGTGAGTAATAGTCCACGAAACGGGTCAGAATCGGCCAAAACCGCGAGTGTTGTTGACCGACACATAAACGCACCCTGGGGTTCGTGTATCATGGAAATCGCTCACGCACCTCAAATCTGTGAGTAATAGTCCACGAAACGGGTCAGAATCGGCCAAAACCACGAGTGTTGATGACCGACACATAAACGCACTCTGGTGTTCGTCAATGATGGAATTCACTCCGGGACCCCCAGAACAGTGGGTAATAGTCCACGAAACGGGCAAGAATCGGCCAAAACTGCAAGTCTTGATGACCGACATGTAAACGCACCCCGGGGTTCGTCAATCATGGAAATCACTTCGGGACCACCAGAACAATAGGTAATAGTTCACCAAACGGGCCAGAATCGGCCAAAACTGCAAGTCTTGATGACCGACACGTAAGCGCACCTTGGGGTACAACAACTATGCAAATCGCTTCGGAACCCCAAAACATAGAGTAATAGTCCGGGGAAGAGCCTAGAATCGAACTAACCTAGGATTATTGATGAACGATACATAAACGCACCCTGGGGTTCGTGTATCATGGAAATCGCTCACGGACCTCAAATCTGTGAGTAATAGTCCACGAAACGGGTCAGAATCGGCCTAAACCACGAGTGTTGATGACCGACACATAAACGCACTCTGGTGTTCGTCAATGATGGAAATCACTCCGGGACCCCCAGAGCAGTGGGTAATAGTCCATGAAACGGGCAAGAATCGGCCAAAACTGCAAGTCTTGATGACCGACATGTAAACGCACCCCGGGGTTCGTCAATCATGGAAATCACTTCGGGACCCCAGAACAATAGGTAATAGTCCACCAAACGGGCCAGAATCGGCCAAAACTGCAAGTCTTGATGACCGACATGTAAGCGCACCTTGGGGTACAACAACTATGCAAATCGCTTCGGAACCCCAAAACAGTGAGTAATAGTCCATGAAAGAGCCCAGAATCGAACAATCCTAGGATTATTGCTGAACGATAATTAAACGCTCCCTGGGGTTCGTCTATCATGGAAATCGCTCAAGGACCTCAAATATGTGAGTAATAGTCTAGGAAACGGGTCAGAATCGGCCAAAACCACGAGTGTTGATGACCGACACATAAACGCACCCTGGTGTTCGTCAATGATGGAAATCACTACGGGACCCCAGAACAGTGGGTAAGTCCACAAAACGGGCCAGAATCGGCCAAAACTGCGAGTCTTGATGACCGACATGTAAATGCACCCCGGGGTTCGTCAATCGTGGAAATCACTTCGGGACCACAGAAAAGTGGGTAATAGTCCACGAAACGGGCCAGAATCGGCCAAAACTGCGAGTCTTGATGACCGACACGTAAGCGCACCTTGGGGTACAACAACTATGCAAATCGCTTTGGAAACCCAAAACAGTGAGTAATAGTCCATGAAAGAGCCCAGAATCGAACAAACCTAGGATTATTGATGAACGATACTTAAACGCACACTCGAGTTCGTCTATCATGGAAATCGCTCACGGACCTCAAATCAGTGAGTAATAGTCCACGAAACGGGTCAGAATCGGCCAAAACCGCGAGTGTTGATGACCAACACATAAACGCACCCTGGGGTTCGTGTATCATGGAAATCGCTCACGGACCTCAAATCTGTGAGTAATAGTCCACGAAACGGGTCAGAATCGGCCAAAACCACGAGTGTTGATGACCGACACATAAACGCACTCTGGTGTTCGTCAATGATGGAATTCACTCCGGGACCCCCAGAACAGTGGGTAATAGTCCACGAAACGGGCAAGAATCGGCCAAAACTGCAAGTCTTGATGACCGACATGTAAACGCACCCCGGGGTTCGTCAATCATGGAAATCACTTCGGGACCCCCAGAACAATAGGTAATAGTCCACCAAACGGGCCAGAATCGGCCAAAACTGCAAGTCTTGATGACCGACACGTAAGCGCACCTTGGGGTACAATAACTATGCAAATCGCTTCGGAACCCCAAAACATAGAGTAATAGTCCGGGGAAGAGCCTAGAATCGAACTAACCTAGGATTATTGATGAACGATACATAAACGCACCCTGGGGTTCGTGTATCATGGAAATCGCTCACGGACCTCAAATCTGTGAGTAATAGTCCGCGAAACGGGTCAGAATCGCACTAAACCACGAGTGTTGATGACCGACACATAAACACACTCTGGTGTTCGTCAATGATGGAAATCACTCCGGGACCCCCAGAACAGTGGGTAATAGTCCACGAAACGGGAAGAATCGGCCAAAACTGCAAGTCTTGATGACCGACATGTAAACGCACCCCGGGGTTCGTCAATCATGGAAATCACGTCGGGACCCCCAGAACAATAGGTAATAGTCCACCAAACGGGCCAGAATCGGCCAAAACTGCAAGTCTTGATGACCGACATGTAAGCGCACGTTGGGGTACAACAACTACGCAAATCGCTTCGGAACCCCAAAACAGTGAGTAATAGTCCATGAAAGAGCCCAGAATCGAACAATCCTAGGATTATTGCTGAACGATACTTAAACGCACCCTGGGGTTCGTGTATCATGGAAATCGCTCACGGACCTCAAATCAGTGAGTAATAGTCCACGAAACGGGTCAGAATCGGCCTAAACCACGAGTGTTGATGACCGACACATAAACGCACTCTGGTGTTCGTCAATGATGGAAATCACTCTCGGACCCCCAGAACAATGGGTAATAGTCCACGAAACGGGCAACAATCGGCCAAAACTGCAAGTCTTGATGACCGACATGTAAACGCACCCCGGGGTTCGTCAATCATGGAAATCACTTCAGGACCCCAGAACAATAGGTAATAGTCCACCAAACGGGCCAGAATCGGCCAAAACTGCAAGTCTTGATGACCGACATGTAAGCGCACCTTGGGGTACAACAACTATGCAAATCGCTTCGGAACCCCAAAACAGTGAGTAATAGTCCATGAAAGAGCCCAGAATCGAACAATCCTAGGATTATTGCTAAACGATACTTAAACGCACCCTGGGGTTCGTCTATCATGGAAATCGCTCAAGGACCTCAAATATGTGAGTAATAGTCTAGGAAACGGGTCAGAATCGGCCAAAACCGCGAGTGTTGATGACCGACACATAAACGCACCCTGGTGTTCGTCAATGATGGAAATCACTACGGGACCCCAGAACAGTGGGTAAGTCCACAAAACGGGCCAGAATCGGCCAAAACTGCGAGTCTTGATGACCGACATGTAAACGCACCCCGGGGTTCGTCAATCGTGGAAATCACTTCGGGACCACAGAAAAGTGGGTAATAGTCCACGAAACGGGCCAGAATCGGCCAAAACTGCGAGTCTTGATGACCGACACGTAAGCGCACCTTGGGGTACAACAACTATGCAAATCGCTTTGGAAACCCAAAACAGTGAGTAATAGTCCATGAAAGAGCCCAGAATCGAACAAACCTAGGATTATTGATGAACGATACTTAAACGCACACTCGAGTTCGTCTATCATGGAAATCGCTCACGGACCTCAAATCAGTGAGTAATAGTCCACGAAACGGGTCAGAATCGGCCAAAACCGCGAGTGTTGATGACCAACACATAAACGCACCCTGGGGTTCGTGTATCATGGAAATCGCTCACGGACCTCAAATCTGTGAGTAATAGTCCACGAAACGGGTCAGAATCGGCCAAAACCACGAGTGTTGATGACCGACACATAAACGCACTCTGGTGTTCGTCAATGATGGAATTCACTCCGGGACCCCCAGAACAGTGGGTAATAGTCCACGAAACGGGCAAGAATCGGCCAAAACTGCAAGTCTTGATGACCGACATGTAAACGCACCCCGGGGTTCGTCAATCATGGAAATCACTTCGGGACCCCCAGAACAATAGGTAATAGTCCACCAAACGGGCCAGAATCGGCCAAAACTGCAAGTCTTGATGACCGACACGTAAGCGCACCTTGGGGTACAATAACTATGCAAATCGCTTCGGAACCCCAAAACATAGAGTAATAGTCCGGGGAAGAGCCTAGAATCGAACTAACCTAGGATTATTGATGAACGATACATAAACGCACCCTGGGGTTCGTGTATCATGGAAATCGCTCACGGACCTCAAATCTGTGAGTAATAGTCCGCGAAACGGGTCAGAATCGCACTAAACCACGAGTGTTGATGACCGACACATAAACACACTCTGGTGTTCGTCAATGATGGAAATCACTCCGGGACCCCCAGAACAGTGGGTAATAGTCCACGAAACGGGAAGAATCGGCCAAAACTGCAAGTCTTGATGACCGACATGTAAACGCACCCCGGGGTTCGTCAATCATGGAAATCACGTCGGGACCCCCAGAACAATAGGTAATAGTCCACCAAACGGGCCAGAATCGGCCAAAACTGCAAGTCTTGATGACCGACATGTAAGCGCACGTTGGGGTACAACAACTACGCAAATCGCTTCGGAACCCCAAAACAGTGAGTAATAGTCCATGAAAGAGCCCAGAATCGAACAATCCTAGGATTATTGCTGAACGATACTTAAACGCACCCTGGGGTTCGTGTATCATGGAAATCGCTCACGGACCTCAAATCAGTGAGTAATAGTCCACGAAACGGGTCAGAATCGGCCTAAACCACGAGTGTTGATGACCGACACATAAACGCACTCTGGTGTTCGTCAATGATGGAAATCACTCTCGGACCCCCAGAACAATGGGTAATAGTCCACGAAACGGGCAACAATCGGCCAAAACTGCAAGTCTTGATGACCGACATGTAAACGCACCCCGGGGTTCGTCAATCATGGAAATCACTTCAGGACCCCAGAACAATAGGTAATAGTCCACCAAACGGGCCAGAATCGGCCAAAACTGCAAGTCTTGATGACCGACATGTAAGCGCACCTTGGGGTACAACAACTATGCAAATCGCTTCGGAACCCCAAAACAGTGAGTAATAGTCCATGAAAGAGCCCAGAATCGAACAATCCTAGGATTATTGCTAAACGATACTTAAACGCACCCTGGGGTTCGTCTATCATGGAAATCGCTCAAGGACCTCAAATATGTGAGTAATAGTCTAGGAAACGGGTCAGAATCGGCCAAAACCGCGAGTGTTGATGACCGACACATAAACGCACCCTGGTGTTCGTCAATGATGGAAATCACTACGGGACCCCAGAACAGTGGGTAAGTCCACAAAACGGGCCAGAATCGGCCAAAACTGCGAGTCTTGATGACCGACATGTAAACGCACCCCGGGGTTCGTCAATCGTGGAAATCACTTCGGGACCACAGAAAAGTGGGTAATAGTCCACGAAACGGGCCAGAATCGGCCAAAACTGCGAGTCTTGATGACCGACACGTAAGCGCACCTTGGGGTACAACAACTATGCAAATCGCTTTGGAAACCCAAAACAGTGAGTAATAGTCCATGAAAGAGCCCAGAATCGAACAAACCTAGGATTATTGATGAACGATACTTAAACGCACACTCGAGTTCGTCTATCATGGAAATCGCTCACGGACCTCAAATCAGTGAGTAATAGTCCACGAAACGGGTCAGAATCGGCCAAAACCGCGAGTGTTGACGACCAACACATAAACGCTCCCTGGGATTCGTGTATCATGGAAATCGCTCATGGACCTCAAATCTGTGAGTAATAGTCCACGAAACGGGTCAGAATCGGCCAAAACCACGAATGTTGATGACCGACACAGAAACGCACTCTGGTGTTCGTCAATGATGGAATTCACTCCGGGACCCCTAGAACAGTGGGTAATAGTCCACGAAACGGGCAAGAATCGGCCAAAACTGCAAGTCTTGATGACCGACATGTAAACGCACCCCGGGGTTCGTCAATCATGGAAATCACTTCGGGACCCCCAGAACAATAGGTAATAGTCCACCAAACGGACAGAATCGGCCAAAACTGCAAGTCTTGATGACCGACACGTAAGCGCACCTTGGGGTACAACAACTATGCAAATCGCTTCGGAAGCCCAAAACATAGAATAATAGTCCGGGGAAGAGCCCAGAATCGAACAATCCTAGGATTATTGCTGAACGATACTTAAACGCACCCTGGGGTTCGTCTATCATGGAACTCGCTCAGGGACCTCAAATCTGTGAGTAATAGTCCACGAAACGGGTCAGAATCGGCCAAAACCGCGAGTGTTGTTGACCGACACATAAACGCACTCTGGTGTTCGTCAATGATGGAAATCACTCCGGGACCCCCAGAACAGTGGGTAATAGTCCACGAAACGGGCAAGAATCGGCCAAAACTGCAAGTCTTGTTGACCGACATGTAAACGCACCCCGGGGTTCGTCAATCATGGAAATCACTTCGGGACCCCCAGAACAATAGGTAATAGTCCACCAAACGGGCCGGAATCGGCCAAAACTACAAGTCTTGATGACCGACACGTAAGCGCACCTTGGGGTACAACAACTATGCAAATCGCTTCGGAAGCCCAAAACATAGAATAATAGTCCGGGGAAGAGCCCAGAATCGAACAATCCTAGGATTATTGCTGAACGATACTTAAACGCACCCTGGGGTTCGTCTATCATGGAACTCGCTCAGGGACCTCAAATCTGTGAGTAATAGTCCACGAAACGGGTCAGAATCGGCCAAAACCGCGAGTGTTGTTGACCGACACATAAACGCACTCTGGTGTTCGTCAATGATGGAAATCACTCCGGGACCCCCAGAACAGTGGGTAATAGTCCACGAAACGGGCAAGAATCGGCCAAAACTGCAAGTCTTGTTGACCGACATGTAAACGCACCCCGGGGTTCGTCAATCATGGAAATCACTTCGGGACCCCCAGAACAATAGGTAATAGTCCACCAAACGGGCCGGAATCGGCCAAAACTACAAGTCTTGATGACCGACATGTAAGCGCACCTTGGGGTACAACAACTATGCAAATCGCTTCGGAACCCCAAAACAGTGAGTAATAGTCCATGAAAGAGCCCAGAATCGAACAATCCTAGGATTATTGCTGAACGATACTTAAACGCACCCTGGGGTTCGTCTATCATGGAAATCGCTCAGGGACCTCAAATATGTGAGTAATAGTCCAGGAAACGGGTCAGAATCGGCCAAAACCGCGAGTGTTGATGACCGACACATAAACGCACCCTGGTGTTCGTCAATGATGGAAATCACTACGGGACCCCAGAACAGTGGGTAAGTCCACAAAACGGGCCAGAATCGGCCAAAACTGCGAGTCTTGATGACCGACATGTAAACGCACCCCGGGGTTCGTCAATCGTGGAAATCACTTCGGGACCACAGAAAAGTGGGTAATAGTCCACGAAACGGGCTAGAATCGGCCAAAACTGCGAGTCTTGATGACCGACACGTAAGCGCACCTTGGGGTACAACAACTATGCAAATCGCTTTGGAAACCCAAAACAGTGAGTAATAGTCCATGAAAGAGCCCAGAATCGAACAAACCTAGGATTATTGATGAACGATACTTAAACGCACACTCGAGTTCGTCTATCATGGAAATCGCTCACGGACCTCAAATCAGTGAGTAATAGTCCACGAAACGGGTCAGAATCGGCCAAAACCGCGAGTGTTGTTGACCGACAAATAAACGCACCCTGGGGTTCGTGTATCATGGAAATCGCTCACGGACCTCAAATCTGTGAGTAATAGTCCACGAAACGGGTCAGAATCGGCCAAAACCACGAGTGTTGATGACCGACACATAAACGCACTCTGGTGTTCGTCAATGATGGAATTCACTCCGGGACCCCCAGAACAGTGGGTAATAGTCCACGAAACGGGCAAGAATCGGCCAAAACTGCAAGTCTTGATGACCGACATGTAAACGCACCCCGGGGTTCGTCAATCATGGAAATCACTTCGGGACCCCCAGAACAATAGGTAATAGTCCACCAAACGGGCCAGAATCGACCAAAACTGCAAGTCTTGATGACCGACACGTAAGCGCACCTTGGGGTACAACAACTATGCAAATCGCTTCGGAACCCCAAAACATAGAGTAATAGTCCGGGGAAGAGCCTAGAATCGAACTAACCTAGGATTATTGATGAACGATACATAAACGCACCCTGGGGTTCGTGTATCATGGAAATCGCTCACGGACCTCAAATCTGTGAGTAATAGTCCACGAAACGGGTCAGAATCGGCCTAAACCACGAGTGTTGATGACCGACACATAAACGCACTCTGGTGTTCGTCAATGATGGAAATCACTCCGGGACCCCCAGAGCAGTGGGTAATAGTCCATGAAACGGGCAAGAATCGGCCAAAACTGCAAGTCTTGATGACCGACATGTAAACGCACCCCGGGGTTCGTCAATCATGGAAATCACTTCGGGACCCCAGAACAATAGGTAATAGTCCACCAAACGGGCCAGAATCGGCCAAAACTGCAAGTCTTGATGACCGACATGTAAGCGCACCTTGGGGTACAACAACTATGCAAATCGCTTCGGAACCCCAAAACAGTGAGTAATAGTCCATGAAAGAGCCCAGAATCGAACAATCCTAGGATTATTGCTGAACGATACTTAAACGCTCCCTGGGGTTCGTCTATCATGGAAATCGCTCAAGGACCTCAAATATGTGAGTAATAGTCTAGGAAACGGGTCAGAATCGGCCAAAACCACGAGTGTTGATGACCGACACATAAACGCACCCTGGTGTTCGTCAATGATGGAAATCACTACGGGACCCCAGAACAGTGGGTAAGTCCACAAAACGGGCCAGAATCGGCCAAAACTGCGAGTCTTGATGACCGACATGTAAACGCACCCCGGGGTTCGTCAATCGTGGAAATCACTTCGGGACCACAGAAAAGTGGGTAATATTCCACGAAACGGGCCAGAATCGGCCAAAACTGCGAGTCTTGATGACCGACACGTAAGCGCACCTTGGGGTACAACAACTATGCAAATCGCTTTGGAAACCCAAAACAGTGAGTAATAGTCCATGAAAGAGCCCAGAATCGAACAAACCTAGGATTATTGATGAACGATACTTAAACGCACACTCGAGTTCGTCTATCATGGAAATCGCTCACGGACCTCAAATCAGTGAGTAATAGTCCACGAAACGGGTCAGAATCGGCCAAAACCGCGAGTGTTGACGACCAACACATAAACGCACCCTGGGATTCGTGTATCATGGAAATCGCTCACGGACCTCAAATCTGTGAGTAATAGTCCACGAAACGGGTCAGAATCGGCCAAAACCACGAGTGTTGATGACCGACACATAAACGCACTCTAGTGTTCGTCAATGATGGAATTCACTCCGGGACCCCCAGAACAGTGGGTAATAGTCCACGAAACGGGCAAGAATCGGCCAAAACTGCAAGTCTTGATGACCGACATGTAAACGCACCCCGGGGTTCGTCAATCATGGAAATCACTTCGGGACCCCCAGAACAATAGGTAATAGTCCACCAAACGGACAGAATCGGCCAAAACTGCAAGTCTTGATGACCGACACGTAAGCGCACCTTGGGGTACAACAACTATGCAAATCGCTTCGGAACCCCAAAACATAGAGTAATAGTCCGGGGAAGAGCCCAGAATCGAACAATCCTAGGATTATTGCTGAACGATACTTAAACGCACCCTTGGGTTCGTCTATCATGGAACTCGCTCAGGGACCTCAAATCTGTGAGTAATAGTCCACGAAACGGGTCAGAATCGGCCAAAACCGCGAGTGTTGTTGACCGACACATAAACGCACTTTGGTGTTCGTCAATGATGGAAATCACTCCGGGACCCCCAGAACAGTGGGTAATAGTCCACGAAACGGGCAAGAATCGGCCAAAACTGCAAGTCTTGTTGACCGACATGTAAACGCACCCCGGGGTTCGTCAATCATGGAAATCACTTCGGGACCCCCAGAACAATAGGTAATAGTCCACCAAACGGGCCGGAATCGGCCAAAACTACAAGTCTTGATGACCGACATGTAAGCGCACCTTGGGGTACAACAACTATGCAAATCGCTTCGGAACCCCAAAACAGTGAGTAATAGTCCATGAAAGAGCCCAGAATCGAACAATCCTAGGATTATTGCTGAACGATACTTAAACGCACCCTGGGGTTCGTCTATCATGGAAATCGCTCAGGGACCTCAAATATGTGAGTAATAGTCCAGGAAACGGGTCAGAATCGGCCAAAACCGCGAGTGTTGATGACCGACACATAAACGCACCCTGGTGTTCGTCAATGATGGAAATCACTACGGGACCCCAGAACAGTGGGTAAGTCCACAAAACGGGCCAGAATCGGCCAAAACTGCGAGTCTTGATGACCGACATGTAAACGCACCCCGGGGTTCGTCAATCGTGGAAATCACTTCGGGACCACAGAAAAGTGGGTAATAGTCCACGAAACGGGCTAGAATCGGCCAAAACTGCGAGTCTTGATGACCGACACGTAAGCGCACCTTGGGGTACAACAACTATGCAAATCGCTTTGGAAACCCAAAACAGTGAGTAATAGTCCATGAAAGAGCCCAGAATCGAACAAACCTAGGATTATTGATGAACGATACTTAAACGCACACTCGAGTTCGTCTATCATGGAAATCGCTCACGGACCTCAAATCAGTGAGTAATAGTCCACGAAACGGGTCAGAATCGGCCAAAACCGCGAGTGTTGTTGACCGACAAATAAACGCACCCTGGGGTTCGTGTATCATGGAAATCGCTCACGGACCTCAAATCTGTGAGTAATAGTCCACGAAACGGGTCAGAATCGGCCAAAACCACGAGTGTTGATGACCGACACATAAACGCACTCTGGTGTTCGTCAATGATGGAATTCACTCCGGGACCCCCAGAACAGTGGGTAATAGTCCACGAAACGGGCAAGAATCGGCCAAAACTGCAAGTCTTGATGACCGACATGTAAACGCACCCCGGGGTTCGTCAATCATGGAAATCACTTCGGGACCCCCAGAACAATAGGTAATAGTCCACCAAACGGGCCAGAATCGGCCAAAACTGCAAGTCTTGATGACCGACACGTAAGCGCACCTTGGGGTACAACAACTATGCAAATCGCTTCGGAACCCCAAAACATAGAGTAATAGTCCGGGGAAGAGCCTAGAATCGAACTAACCTAGGATTATTGATGAACGATACATAAACGCACCCTGGGGTTCGTGTATCATGGAAATCGCTCACGGACCTCAAATCTGTGAGTAATAGTCCACGAAACGGGTCAGAATCGGCCTAAACCACGAGTGTTGATGACCGACACATAAACGCACTCTGGTGTTCGTCAATGATGGAAATCACTCCGGGACCCCCAGAGCAGTGGGTAATAGTCCATGAAACGGGCAAGAATCGGCCAAAACTGCAAGTCTTGATGACCGACATGTAAACGCACCCCGGGGTTCGTCAATCATGGAAATCACTTCGGGACCCCAGAACAATAGGTAATAGTCCACCAAACGGGCCAGAATCGGCCAAAACTGCAAGTCTTGATGACCGACATGTAAGCGCACCTTGGGGTACAACAACTATGCAAATCGCTTCGGAACCCCAAAACAGTGAGTAATAGTCCATGAAAGAGCCCAGAATCGAACAATCCTAGGATTATTGCTGAACGATACTTAAACGCTCCCTGGGGTTCGTCTATCATGGAAATCGCTCAAGGACCTCAAATATGTGAGTAATAGTCTAGGAAACGGGTCAGAATCGGCCAAAACCACGAGTGTTGATGACCGACACATAAACGCACCCTGGTGTTCGTCAATGATGGAAATCACTACGGGACCCCAGAACAGTGGGTAAGTCCACAAAACGGGCCAGAATCGGCCAAAACTGCGAGTCTTGATGACCGACATGTAAACGCACCCCGGGGTTCGTCAATCGTGGAAATCACTTCGGGACCACAGAAAAGTGGGTAATATTCCACGAAACGGGCCAGAATCGGCCAAAACTGCGAGTCTTGATGACCGACACGTAAGCGCACCTTGGGGTACAACAACTATGCAAATCGCTTTGGAAACCCAAAACAGTGAGTAATAGTCCATGAAAGAGCCCAGAATCGAACAAACCTAGGATTATTGATGAACGATACTTAAACGCACACTCGAGTTCGTCTATCATGGAAATCGCTCACGGACCTCAAATCAGTGAGTAATAGTCCACGAAACGGGTCAGAATCGGCCAAAACCGCGAGTGTTGACGACCAACACATAAACGCACCCTGGGATTCGTGTATCATGGAAATCGCTCACGGACCTCAAATCTGTGAGTAATAGTCCACGAAACGGGTCAGAATCGGCCAAAACCACGAGTGTTGATGACCGACACATAAACGCACTCTGGTGTTCGTCAATGATGGAATTCACTCCGGGACCCCCAGAACAGTGGGTAATAGTCCACGAAACGGGCAAGAATCGGCCAAAACTGCAAGTCTTGATGACCGACATGTAAACGCACCCCGGGGTTCGTCAATCATGGAAATCACTTCGGGAACCCCAGAACAATAGGTAATAGTCCACCAAACGGACAGAATCGGCCAAAACTGCAAGTCTTGATGACCGACACGTAAGCGCACCTTGGGGTACAACAACTATGCAAATCGCTTCGGAACCCCAAAACATAGAGTAATAGTCCGGGGAAGAGCCCAGAATCGAACAATCCTAGGATTATTGCTGAACGATACTTAAACGCACCCTGGGGTTCGTCTATCATGGAACTCGCTCAGGGACCTCAAATCTGTGAGTAATAGTCCACGAAACGGGTCAGAATCGGCCAAAACCGCGAGTGTTGTTGACCGACACATAAACGCACTTTGGTGTTCGTCAATGATGGAAATCACTCCGGGACCCCCAGAACAGTGGGTAATAGTCCACGAAACGGGCAAGAATCGGCCAAAACTGCAAGTCTTGTTGACCGACATGTAAACGCACCCCGGGGTTCGTCAATCATGGAAATCACTTCGGGACCCCCAGAACAATAGGTAATAGTCCACCAAACGGGCCGGAATCGGCCAAAACTGCAAGTCTTGATGACCGACATGTAAGCGCACCTTGGGGTACAACAACTATGCAAATCGCTTCGGAACCCCAAAACAGTGAGTAATAGTCCATGAAAGAGCCCAGAATCGAACAATCCTAGGATTATTGCTGAACGATACTTAAACGCACCCTGGGGTTCGTCTATCATGGAAATCGCTCAGGGACCTCAAATATGTGAGTAATCGTCCAGGAAACGGGTCAGAATCGGCCAAAACCGCGAGTGTTGATGACCGACACATAAACGCACCCTGGTGTTCGTCAATGATGGAAATCACTACGGGACCCCAGAACAGTGGGTAAGTCCACAAAACGGGCCAGAATCGGCCAAAACTGCGAGTCTTGATGACCGACATGTAAACGCACCCCGGGGTTCGTCAATCGTGGAAATCACTTCGGGACCACAGAAAAGTGGGAAATAGTCCACGAAACGGGCTAGAATCGGCCAAAACTGCGAGTCTTGATGACCGACACGTAAGCGCACCTTGGGGTACAACAACTATGCAAATCGCTTTGGAAACCCAAAACAGTGAGTAATAGTCCATGAAAGAGCCCAGAATCGAACAAACCTAGGATTATTGATGAACGATACTTAAACGCACACTCGAGTTCGTCTATCATGGAAATCGCTCACGGACCTCAAATCAGTGAGTAATAGTCCACGAAACGGGTCAGAATCGGCCAAAACCGCGAGTGTTGTTGACCGACAAATAAACGCACCCTGGGGTTCGTGTATCATGGAAATCGCTCACGGACCTCAAATCTGTGAGTAATAGTCCACGAAACGGGTCAGAATCGGCCAAAACCACGAGTGTTGATGACCGACACATAAACGCACTCTGGTGTTCGTCAATGATGGAATTCACTCCGGGACCCCCAGAACAGTGGGTAATAGTCCACGAAACGGGCAAGAATCGGCCAAAACTGCAAGTCTTGATGACCGACATGTAAACGCACCCCGGAGTTCGTCAATCATGGAAATCACTTCGGGACCCCCAGAACAATAGGTAATAGTCCACCAAACGGGCCAGAATCGGCCAAAACTGCAAGTCTTGATGACCGACACGTAAGCGCACCTTGGGGTACAACAACTATGCAAATCGCTTCGGAACCCCAAAACATAGAGTAATAGTCCGGGGAAGAGCCTAGAATCGAACTAACCTAGGATTATTGATGAACGATACATAAACGCACCCTGGGTTCGTGTATCATGGAAATCGCTCACGGACCTCAAATCTGTGAGTAATAGTCCACGAAACGGGTCAAAATCGGCCTAAACCACGAGTGTTGATGATCGACACATAAACGCACTCTGGTGTTCGTCAATGATGGAAATCACTCCGGGACCCCCAGAGCAGTGGGTAATAGTCCATGAAACGGGCAAGAATCGGCCAAAACTGCAAGTCTTGATGACCGACATGTAAACGCACCCCGGGGTTCGTCAATCATGGAAATCACTTCGGGACCCCAGAACAATAGGTAATAGTCCACCAAACGGGCCAGAATCGGCCAAAACTGCAAGTCTTGATGACCGACATGTAAGCGCACCTTGGGGTACAACAACTATGCAAATCGCTTCGGAACCCCAAAACAGTGAGTAATAGTCCATGAAAGAGCCCAGAATCGAACAATCCTAGGATTATTGCTGAACGATACTTAAACGCTCCCTGGGGTTCGTCTATCATGGAAATCGCTCAAGGACCTCAAATATGTGAGTAATAGTCTAGGAAACGGGTCAGAATCGGCCAAAACCACGACTGTTGATGACCGACACATAAACGCACCCTGGTGTTCGTCAATGATGGAAATCACTACGGGACCCCAGAACAGTGGGTAAGTCCACAAAACGGGCCAGAATCGGCCAAAACTGCGAGTCTTGATGACCGACATGTAAACGCACCCCGGGGTTCGTCAATCGTGGAAATCACTTCGGGACCACAGAAAAGTGGGTAATAGTCCACGAAACGGGCCAGAATCGGCCAAAGCTGCGAGTCTTGATGACCGACACGTAAGCGCACCTTGGGGTACAACAACTATGCAAATCGCTTTGGAAACCCAAAACAGTGAGTAATAGTCCATGAAAGAGCCCAGAATCGAACAAACCTAGGATTATTGATGAACGATACTTAAACGCACACTCGAGTTCGTCTATCATGGAAATCGCTCACGGACCTCAAATCAGTGAGTAATAGTCCACGAAACGGGTCAGAATCGGCCAAACCGCGAGTGTTGACGACCAACACATAAACGCACCCTGGGATTCGTGTATCATGGAAATCGCTCACGGACCTCAAATCTGTGAGTAATAGTCCACGAAACGGGTCAGAATCGGCCAAAACCACGAGTGTTGATGACCGACACATAAACGCACTCTGGTGTTCGTCAATGATGGAATTCACTCCGGGACCCCCAGAACAGTGGGTAATAGTCCACGAAACGGGCAAGAATCGGCCAAAACTGCAAGTCTTGATGACCGACATGTAAACGCACCCCGGGGTTCGTCAATCATGGAAATCACTTCGGGACCCCCAGAACAATAGGTAATAGTCCACCAAACGGGCCAGAATCGGCCAAAACTGCAAGTCTTGATGACCGACACGTAAGCGCACCTTGGGGTACAACAACTATGAAAATCGCTTCGGAGCCCCAAAACATAGAGTAATAGTCCGGGGAAGAGCCTAGAATCGAACTAACCTAGGATTATTGATGAACTATACATAAACGCACCCTGGGGTTCGTGTATCATGGAAATCGCTCACGGACCTCAAATCAGTGAGTAATAGTCCACGAAACGGGTCAGAATCGGCCTAAACCACGAGTGTTGATGACCGACACATAAATGCACTCTGGTGTTCGTCAATGATGGAAATCACTCCGGGACCCCCAGAACCGTGGGTAATAGTCCACGAAACGGGCAAGAATCGGCCAAAACTGCAAGTCTTGATGACCGACATGTAAACGCACCCCGGGGTTCGTCAATCATGGAAATCACTTCGGGACCCCAGAACAATAGGTAATAGTCCACCAAACGGGCCAGAATCGGCCAAAACTGCAAGTCTTGATGACCGACATGTAAGCGCACCTTGGGGTACAACAACTATGCAAATCGCTTCGGAACCCCAAAACAGTGAGTAATAGTCCATGAAAGAGCCCAGAATCGAACAATCCTAGGATTATTGCGAAACGATACTTAAACGCACCCTGGGGTTCGTCTATCATGGAAATCGCTCAAGGACCTCAAATATGTGAGTAATAGTCTAGGAAACGGGTCAGAATCGGCCAAAACCGCGAGTGTTGATGACCGACACATAAACGCACCCTGGTGTTCGTCAATGATGGAAATCACTACGGGACCCCAGAACAGTGGGTAAGTCCACAAAACGGGCCAGAATCGGCCAAAACTGCGAGTCTTGATAACCGACATGTAAACGCACCCCGGGGTTCGTCAATCGTGGAAATCACTTCGGGACCACAGAAAAGTGGGTAATAGTCCACGAAACGGGCCAGAATCGGCCAAAACTGCGAGTCTTGATGACCGACACGTAAGCGCACCTTGGGGTACAACAACTATGCAAATCGCTTTGGAAACCCAAAACAGTGAGTAATAGTCCATGAAAGAGCCCAGAATCGAACAAACCTAGGATTATTGATGAACGATACTTAAACGCACACTCGAGTTCGTCTATCATGGAAATCGCTCACGGACCTCAAATCAGTGAGTAATAGTCCACGAAACGGGTCAGAATCGGCCAAAACCGCGAGTGTTGACGACCAACACATAAACGCACCCTGGGATTCGTGTATCATGGAAATCGCTCACGGACCTCAAATCTGTGAGTAATAGTCCACGAAACGGGTCAGAATCGGCCAAAACCACGAGTGTTGATGACCGACACATAAACGCACTCTGGTGTTCGTCAATGATGGAATTCACTCCGGGACCCCCAGAACAGTGGGTAATAGTCCACGAAACGGGCAAGAATCGGCGAAAACTGCAAGTCTTGATGACCGACTTGTAAACGCACCCCGGGGTTCGTCAATCATGGAAATCACTTCGGGACCCCCAGAACAATAGGTAATAGTCCACCAAACGGACAGAATCGGCCAAAACTGCAAGTCTTGATGACCGACACGTAAGCGCACCTTGGGGTACAACAACTATGCAAATCGCTTCGGAACCCCAAAACATAGAGTAATAGTCCGGGGAAGAGCCCAGAATCGAACAATCCTAGGATTATTGCTGAACGATACTTAAACGCACCCTGGGGTTCGTCTATCATGGAACTCGCTCAGGGACCTCAAATCTGTGAGTAATAGTCCACGAAACGGGTCAGAATCGGCCAAAACCGCGAGTGTTGTTGACCGACACATAAACGCACTCTGGTGTTCGTCAATGATGGAAATCACTCCGGGACCCCCAGAACAGTGGGTAATAGTCCACGAAACGGGCAAGAATCGGCCAAAACTGCAAGTCTTGTTGACCGACATGTAAACGCACCCCGGGGTTCGTCAATTATGGAAATCACTTCGGGACCCCCAGAACAATAGGTAATAGTCCACCAAACGGGCCGGAATCGGCCAAAACTACAAGTTTTGATGACCGACATGTAAGCGCACCTTGGGGTACAACAACTATGCAAATCGCTTCGGAACCCCAAAGCAGTGAGTAATAGTCCATGAAAGAGCCCAGAATCGAACAATCCTAGGATTATTGCTGAACGATACTTAAACGCACCCTGGGGTTCGTCTATCATGGAAATCGCTCAGGGACCTCAAATATGTGAGTAATAGTCCAGGAAACGGGTCAGAATCGGCCAAAACCGCGAGTGTTGATGACCGACACATAAACGCACCCTGGTGTTCGTCAATGATGGAAATCACTACGGGACCCCCAGAACAGTGGGTAAGTCCACAAAACGGGCCAGAATCGGCCAAAACTGCGAGTCTTGATGACCGACATGTAAACGCACCCGGGGTTCGTCAATCGTGGAAATCACTTCGGGACCACAGAAAAGTGGGTAATAGTCCACGAAACGGGCCAGAATCTGCCAAAACTGTGAGTCTTGATGACCGACACGTAAGCGCACCTTGGGGTACAAGAACTATGCAAATCGCTTTGGAAACCCAAAACAGTGAGTAATAGTCCATGAAAGAGCCCAGAATCGAACAAACCTAGGATTATTGATGAACGATACTTAAACGCACACTTGAGTTCGTCTATCATGGAAATCGCTCACGGACCTCAAATCAGTGAGTAATAGTCCACGAAACGGGTCAGAATCGGCCAAAACCGCGAGTGTTGTTGACCGACACATAAACGCACCCTGGGGTTCGTGTATCATGGAAATCGCTCACGGACCTCAAATCTGTGAGTAATAGTCCACGAAATGGGTCAGAATCGGCCAAAACCACGAGTGTTGATGACCGACACATAAACGCACTCTGGTGTTCGTCAATGATGGAATTCACTCCGGGACCCCCAGAACAGTGGGTAATAGTCCACGAAACGGGCAAGAATCGGCCAAAACTGCAAGTCTTGATGACCGACATGTAAACGCACCCCGGGGTTCGTCAATCATGGAAATCACTTCGGGACCCCCAGAACAATAGGTAATAGTCCATGAAAGAGCCCATAATCGAACAATCCTAGGATTATTGCTGAACGATACTTAAACGCACCCTGGGGTTCGTCTATCATGGAAATCGCTCAAGGACCACAAATATGTGAGTAATTGTCTAGGAAACGGGTCAGAATCGGCCAAAACCGCGAGTGTTGATGACCGACACATAAACGCACCCTGGTGTTCATCAATGATGGAAATCACTACGGGACCCCCAGAACAGTGGGTAAGTCCACAAAACGGGCCAGAATCGGCCAAAACTGTGAGTCTTGATGACCGACATGTAAACGCACCCGGGGTTCGTCAATCGTGGAAATCACTTCGGGACCACAGAAAAGTGGGTAATTGTCCACGAAACGGGCCAGAATCTGCCAAAACTGTGAGTCTTGATGACCGACACGTAAGCGCACCTTGGGGTACAACAACTATGCAAATCGCTTTGGAAACCCAAAACAGTGAGTAATAGTCCATGAAAGAGCCCAGAATCGAACAAACCTAGTATTATTGATGAACGATACTTAAACGCACACTCGGGTTCGTCTATCATGGAAATCGCTCACGGACCTCAAATCAGTGAGTAATAGTCCACGAAACGGGTCAGAATCGGCCAAAACCGCGAGTGTTGACGACCAACACATAAACGCACCCTGGGGTTCGTGTATCATGGAAATCGCTCACGGACCTCAAATCTGTGAGTAATAGTCCACGAAACGGGTCGGAATCGGCCCAAACCACGAGTGTTGATGACCAACACATAAACGCACCCTGGGGTTCGTGTATCATGGAAATCGCTCACGAACCTCAAATCTGTGAGTAATAGTCCACGAAACGGGTCAGAATCGGCCAAAACCACGAGTGTTGATGACCGACACATAAACGCACTCTGGTGTTCGTCAATGATGGAAATCACTCCGGGACCCCCAGAACAGTGGGTAATAGTCCACGAAACGGGCAAGAATCGGCCAAAACTGCAAGTCTTGATGACCGACACATAAACGCACCCGGGGTTCGTCAATCGTGGAAATCACTTCGGGACCACAGAAAAGTGGGTAATAGTCCACCAAACGGGCCAGAATCGGCCAAAACTGCAAGTCTTGATGACCGACATGTAAACGCACCCCGGGGTTCGTCAATCATGGAAATCACTTCGGGACCCCAGAACAATAGGTAATAGTCCACCAAACGGGCCAGAATCGGCCAAAACTGCAAGTCTTGATGACCGACACGTAAGCGCACCTTGGGGTACAACAACTATGCAAATCGCTTCGGAACCCCAAAACATAGAGTAATAGTCCAGGGAAGAGCCCAGAATCGAACAATCCTAGGATTATTGCTGAACGATACTTAAACGCACCCTGGGGTTCGTCTATCATGGAACTCGCTCAGGGACCTCAAATCTGTGAGTAATAGTCCACGAAACGGGTCAGAATCGGCCAAAACCGCGAGTGTTGTTGACCGACACATAAACGCACTCTGGTGTTCGTCAATGATGGAAATCACTCCGGGACCCCCAGAACAGTGGGTAATAGTCCACGAAACGGGCAAGAATCGGCCAAAACTGCAAGTCTTGTTGACCGACATGTAAACGCACCCCGGGGTTCGTCAATCATGGAAATCACTTCGGGACCCCCAGAACAATAGGTAATAGTCCACCAAACGGGCCGGAATCGGCCAAAACTACAAGTCTTGATGACCGACATGTAAGCGCACCTTGGGGTACAACAACTATGCAAATCGCTTCGGAACCCCAAAACAGTGAGTAATAGTCCATGAAAGAGCCCAGAATCGAACAATCCTAGGATTATTGCTGAACGATACTTAAACGCACCCTGGGGTTCGTCTATCATGGAAATCGCTCAGGGACCTCAAATATGTGAGTAATAGTCCAGGAAACGGGTCAGAATCGGCCAAAACCGCGAGTGTTGATGACCGACACATAAACGCACCCTGGTGTTCGTCAATGATGGAAATCACTACGGGACCCCAGAACAGTGGGTAAGTCCACAAAACGGGCCAGAATCGGCCAAAACTGCGAGTCTTGATGACCGACATGTAAACGCACCCCGGGGTTCGTCAATCGTGGAAATCACTTCGGGACCACAGAAAAGTGGGTAATAGTCCACGAAACGGGCCAGAATCGGCCAAAACTGCGAGTCTTGATGACCGACACGTAAGCGCACCTTGGGGTACAACAACTATGCAAATCGCTTTGGAAACCCAAAACAGTGAGTAATAGTCCATGAAAGAGCCCAGAATCGAACAAACCTAGGATTATTGATGAACGATACTTAAACGCACACTCGAGTTCGTCTATCATGGAAATCGCTCACGGACCTCAAATCAGTGAGTAATAGTCCACGAAACGGGTCAGAATCGGCCAAAACCGCGAGTGTTGTTGACCGACACATAAACGCACCCTGGGGTTCGTGTATCATGGAAATCGCTCACGGACCTCAAATCTGTGAGTAATAGTCCACGAAATGGGTCAGAATCGGCCAAAACCACGAGTGTTGATGACCGACACATAAACGCACTCTGGTGTTCGTCAATGATGGAATTCACTCCGGGACCCCCAGAACAGTGGGTAATAGTCCACGAAACGGGCAAGAATCGGCCAAAACTGCAAGTCTTGATGACCGACATGTAAACGCACCCCGGGGTTCGTCAATCATGGAAATCACTTCGGGACCCCCAGAACAATAGGTAATAGTCCATGAAAGAGCCCATAATCGAACAATCCTAGGATTATTGCTGAACGATACTTAAACGCACCCTGGGGTTCGTCTATCATGGAAATCGCTCAAGGACCACAAATATGTGAGTAATTGTCTAGGAAACGGGTCAGAATCGGCCAAAACCGCGAGTGTTGATGACCGACACATAAACGCACCCTGGTGTTCATCAATGATGGAAATCACTACGGGACCCCCAGAACAGTGGGTAAGTCCACAAAACGGGCCAGAATCGGCCAAAACTGCGAGTCTTGATGACCGACATGTAAACGCACCCGGGGTTCGTCAATCGTGGAAATCACTTCGGGACCACAGAAAAGTGGGTAATTGTCCACGAAACGGGCCAGAATCTGCCAAAACTGTGAGTCTTGATGACCGACACGTAAGCGCACCTTGGGGTACAACAACTATGCAAATCGCTTTGGAAACCCAAAACAGTGAGTAATAGTCCATGAAAGAGCCCAGAATCGAACAAACCTAGTATTATTGATGAACGATACTTAAACGCACACTCGGGTTCGTCTATCATGGAAATCGCTCACGGACCTCAAATCAGTGAGTAATAGTCCACGAAACGGGTCGGAATCGGCCAAAACCGCGAGTGTTGACGACCAACACATAAACGCACCCTGGGGTTCGTGTATCATGGAAATCGCTCACGGACCTCAAATCTGTGAGTAATAGTCCACGAAACGGGTCGGAATCGGCCAAAACCACGAGTGTTGATGACCGACACATAAACGCACTCTGGTGTTCGTCAATGATGGAATTCACTCCGGGACCCCCAGAACAGTGGGTAATAGTCCACGAAACGGGCAAGAATCGGCCAAAACTGCAAGTCTTGATGACCGACATGTAAACGCACCCCGGGGTTCGTCAATCATGGAAATCACTTCGGGACCCCCAGAACAATAGGTAATAGTCCACCAAACGGGCCAGAATCAGCCAAATTTGCAAGTCTTGATGACCGACACGTAAGCGCACCTTGGGGTACAACAACTATGCAAATCGCTTCGGAACCCCAAAACATAGAGTAATAGTCCGGGGAAGAGCCTAGAATCGAACTAACCTAGGATTATTGATGAACGATACTTAAACGCACCCTGGGGTTCGTGTATCATGGAAATCGCTTACGGACCTCAAATCTGTGAGTAATACTCCATGAAACAGGTCAGAATCGGCCAAAACCACGAGTGTTGATGACCGACACATAAACGCACTCTGGTGTTCGTCAATGATGGAATTCACTCCGGGACCCCCAGAACAGTGGGTAATAGTCCACGAAACGGGCAAGAATCGGCCAAAACTGCAAGTCTTGATGACCGACATGTAAACGCACCCCGGGGTTCGTCAATCATGGAAATCACTTCGGGACCCCCAGAACAATAGGTAATAGTCCACCAAACGGACAGAATCGGCCAAAACTGCAAGTCTTGATGACCGACACGTAAGCGCACCTTGGGGTACAACAACTATGCAAATCACTTCGGAACCCCAAAACATAGAGTAATAGTCCGGGGAAGAGCCTAGAATCGAACTAACCTAGGATTATTGATGAACGATACTTAAACGCACCCTGGGGTTCGTGTATCATGGAAATCGCTCACGGACCTCAAATCTGTGAGTAATAGTCCACGAAACGGGTCAGAATCGGCCAAAACCGCGAGTGTTGACGACCAACACATAAACGCACCCTGGGGTTCGTGTATCATGGAAATCGCTCACGGACCTCAAATCTGTGAGTAATAGTCCACGAAACGGGTCGGAATCGGCCAAAACCACGAGTGTTGATGACCGACACATAAACGCACTCTGGTGTTCGTCAATGATGGAATTCACTCCGGGACCCCCAGAACAGTGGGTAATAGTCCACGAAACGGGCAAGAATCGGCCAAAACTGCAAGTCTTGATGACCGACATGTAAACGCACCCCGGGGTTCGTCAATCATGGAAATCACTTCGGGACCCCAGAACAATAGGTAATAGTCCACCAAACGGGCCAGAATCGGCCAAAACTGCAAGTCTTGATGACCGACACGTAAGCGCACCTTGGGGTACAACAACTATGCAAATCGCTTCGGAACCCCAAAACATAGAGTAATAGTCCGGGGAAGAGCCTAGAATCGAACTAACCTAGGATTATTGATGAACGATACTTAAACGCACCCTGGGGTTCGTGTATCATGGAAATCGCTCACGGACCTCAAATCTGTGAGTAATACTCCACGAAAAAGGTCAGAATCGGCCAAAACCACGAGTGTTGATGACCGACACATAAACGCACTCTCGTGTTCGTCAATGATGGAAATCACTCCGGGACCCCCAGAACAATGGGTAATAGTCCACGAAACGGGCAAGAATCAGCCAAAACTGCAAGTCTTGATGACCGACATGTAAACGCACCCCGGGGTTCGTCAATCATGGAAATCACTTCGGGACCCCCAGAACAATAGGTAAAAGTCCACCAAACGGGCCAGAATCTGCCAAAACTGCAAGTCTTGATGACCGACATGTAAGCGCACCTTAGGGTACAACAACTATGCAAATCGCTTCGGAACCCCAAAACAGTGAGTAATAGTCCATGAAAGAGCCTAGAATCGAACTAACCTAGGATTATTGATGAATGATACTTAAACGCACCCTGGGGTTCGTGTATCATGGAAATCGCTCACGGACCTCAAATCTGTGAGTAATACTCCACGAAACAGGTCAGAATCGGCCAAAACCACGAGTGTTGATGACCGACACATAAACGAACTCTGGTGTTCGTCAATGATGGAATTCACTCCGGGACCCCCAGAACAGTGGGTAATAGTCCACGAAATGGGCAAGAATCGGCCAAAACTGCAAGTCTTGATGACCGACATGTAAACGCACCCCGGGGTTCGTCAATCATGGAAATCACTTCGGGACCCCAGAACAATAGGTAATAGTCCACCAAACGGGCCAGAATCGGCCAAAACTGCAAGTCTTGATGACCTACACGTAAGCGCACCTTGGGGTACAACAACTATGCAAATCGCTTCGGAACCCCAAAACATAGAGTAATAGTCCGGGGAAGAGCCTAGAATCGAACTAACCTAGGATTATTTATGAACGATACTTAAACGCACCCTGGGGTTCGTGTATCATGGAAATCGCTCACGGACCTCAAATCTGTGAGTAATAGTCCACGAAATGGGTCAGAATCGGCCAAAACCACGAGTGTTGATGACCGACACATAAACGCACTCTCGTGTTCGTCAATGATGGAAATCACTCCGGGACCCCCAGAACAATGGGTAATAGTCCACGAAACGGGCAAGAATCAGCCAAAACTGCAAGTCTTGATGACCGACATGTAAACGCACCCCGGGGTTCGTCAATCATGGAAATCACTTCGGGACCCCCAGAACAATAGGTAAAAGTCCACCAAACGGGCCAGAATCTGCCAAAACTGCAAGTCTTGATGACCGACATGTAAGCGCACCTTAGGGTACAACAACTATGCAAATCGCTTCGGAACCCCAAAACAGTGAGTAATAGTCCATGAAAGAGCCTAGAATCGAACTAACCTAGGATTATTGATGAATGATACTTAAACGCACCCTGGGGTTCGTGTATCATGGAAATCGCTCACGGACCTCAAATCTGTGAGTAATACTCCACGAAACAGGTCAGAATCGGCCAAAACCACGAGTGTTGATGACCGACACATAAACGAACTCTGGTGTTCGTCAATGATGGAATTCACTCCGGGACCCCCAGAACAGTGGGTAATAGTCCACGTAATGGGCAAGAATCGGCCAAAACTGCAAGTCTTGATGACCGACATGTAAACGCACCCCGGGGTTCGTCAATCCTGGAAATCACTTCGGGACCCCAGAACAATAGGTAATAGTCCACCAAACGGGCCAGAATCGGCCAAAACTGCAAGTCTTGATGACCGACATGTAAGCGCACCTTGGGGTACAACAACTATGCAAATCGCTTCGGAACCCCAAAACAGTGAGTAATAGTCCATGAAAGAGCCCAGAATCAAACAATCCTAGGATTATTGCTGAACGATACTTAAACGCACCCTGGGGTTCGTCTATCATGGAAATCGCTCAAGGACCACAAATATGTGAGTAATTGTCTAGGAAACGGGTCAGAATCGGCCAAAACCACGAGTGTTGATGACCGACACATAAACGCACCCTGGTGTTCGTCAATGATGGAAATCACTACGGGACCCCCAGAACAGTGGGTAAGTCCACAAAACGGGCCAGAATCGGCCAAAACTGCGAGTCTTGATGACCGACATGTAAACGCACCCGGGGTTCGTCAATCGTGGAAATCACTTCGGGACCACAGAAAAGTGGGTAATAGTCCACAAAACGGGCCAGAATCTGCCAAAACTGTGAGTCTTGATGACCGACACGTAAGCGCACCTTGGGGTACAACAACTATGCAAATCGCTTTGGAAACCCAAAACAGTGAGTAATAGTCCATGAAAGAGCCCAGAATCGAACAAACCTAGGATTATTGATGAACGATACTTAAACGCACACTCGGGTTCGTCTATGATGGAAATCGCTCACGGACCTCAAATCAGTGAGTAATAGTCCACGAAACGGGTCAGAATCGGCCAAAACCGCGAGTGTTGACGACCAACACATAAACGCACCCTGGGGTTCGTGTATCATGGAAATCGCTCACGGACCTCAAATCTGTGAGTAATAGTCCACGAAACGGGTCGGAATCGGCCAAAACCACGAGTGTTGATGACCGACACATAAACGCACTCTGGTGTTCGTCAATGATGGAATTCACTCCGGGACCCCCAGAACAGTGGGTAATAGTCCACGAAACGGGCAAGAATCGGCCAAAACTGCAAGTATTGATGACCGACATGTAAACGGACCCCGGGGTTCGTCAATCATGGAAATCACTTCGGGACCCCTAGAACAATAGGTAATAGTCCACCAAACGGGCCAGAATCAGCCAAATTTGCAAGTCTTGATGACCGACACGTAAGCGCACCTTGGGGTACAACAACTATGCAAATCGCTTCGGAACCCCAAAACATAGAGTAATAGTCCGGGGAAGAGCCTAGAATCGAACTAACCTAGGATTATTGATGAACGATACTTAAACGCACCCTGGGGTTCGTGTATCATGGAAATCGCTCACGGACCTCAAATCTGTGAGTAATACTCCACGAAACAGGTCAGAATCGGCCAAAACCACGAGTGTTGATGACCGACACATAAACGCACTCTGGTGTTCGTCAATGATGGAATTCACTCCGGGACCCCCAGAACAGTGGGTAATAGTCCACGAAACAGGCAAGAATCGGCCAAAACTGCAAGTCTTGATGACCGACATGTAAACGCACCCCGGGGTTCGTCAATCATGGAAATCACTTCGGGACCCCAGAACAATAGGTAATAGTCCACCAAACGGACAGAATCGGCCAAAACTGCAAGTCTTCATGACCGACACGTAAGCGCACCTTGGGGTACAACAACTATGCAAATCGCTTCGGAACCCAAAAACATAGAGTAATAGTCCGGGGAAGAGCCTAGAATCGAACTAACCTAGGATTATTGATGAACGATACTTAAACGCACCCTGGGGTTCGTGTATCATGGAAATCGCTCACGGACCTCAAATTTGTGAGTAATAGTCCACGAAACGGGTCAGAATCGGCCATAACCGCGAGTGTTGACGACCAACACATAAACGCACCCTGGGGTTCGTGTATCATGGAAATCGCTCACGGACCTCAAATCTGTGAGTAATAGTCCACGAAACGGGTCGGAATCGGCCAAAACCACGAGTGTTGATGACCGACACATAAACGCACTCTGGTGTTCGTCAATGATGGAATTCACTCCGGGACCCCCAGAACAGTGGGTAATAGTCCACGAAACGGGCAAGAATCGGCCAAAACTGCAAGTCTTGATGACCGACATGTAAACGCACCCCGGGGTTCGTCAATCATGGAAATCACTTCGGGACCCCAGAACAATAGGTAATAGTCCACCAAACGGGCCAGAATCGGCCAAAACTGCAAGTCTTGATGACCGACACGTAAGCGCACCTTGGGGTACAACAACTATGCAAATCGCTTCGGAACCCCAAAACATAGAGTAATAGTCCGGGGAAGAGCCTAGAATCGAACTAACCTAGGATTATTGATGAACGATACTTAAACGCACCCTGGGGTTCGTGTATCATGGAAATCGCTCACGGACCTCAAATCTGTGAGTAATACTCCACGAAAAAGGTCAGAATCGGCCAAAACCACGAGTGTTGATGACCGACACATAAACGCACTCTCGTGTTCGTCAATGATGGAAATCACTCCGGGACCCCCAGAACAATGGGTAATAGTCCACGAAACGGGCAAGAATCAGCCAAAACTGCAAGTCTTGATGACCGACATGTAAACGCACCCCGGGGTTCGTCAATCATGGAAATCACTTCGGGACCCCCAGAACAATAGGTAAAAGTCCACCAAACGGGCCAGAATCTGCCAAAACTGCAAGTCTTGATGACCGACATATAAGCGCACCTTAGGGTACAACAACTATGCAAATCGCTTCGGAACCCCAAAACAGTGAGTAATAGTCCATGAAAGAGCCTAGAATCGAACTAACCTAGGATTATTGATGAATGATACTTAAACGCACCCTGGGGTTCGTGTATCATGGAAATCGCTCACGGACCTCAAATCTGTGAGTAATACTCCACGAAACAGGTCAGAATCGGCCAAAACCACGAGTGTTGATGACCGACACATAAACGAACTCTGGTGTTCGTCAATGATGGAATTCACTCCGGGACACCCAGAACAGTGGGTAATAGTCCACGAAATGGGCAAGAATCGGCCAAAACTGCAAGTCTTGATGACCGACATGTAAACGCACCCCGGGGTTCGTCAATCATGGAAATCACTTCGGGACCCCAGAACAATAGGTAATAGTCCACCAAACGGGCCAGAATCGGCCAAAACTGCAAGTCTTGATGACCTACACGTAAGCGCACCTTGGAGTACAACAACTATGCAAATCGCTTCGGAACCCCAAAACATAGAGTAATAGTCCGGGGAAGAGCCTAGAATCGAACTAACCTAGGATTATTTATGAACGATACTTAAACGCACCCTGGGGTTCGTGTATCATGGAAATCGCTCACGGACCTCAAATCTGTGAGTAATAGTCCACGAAATGGGTCAGAATCGGCCAAAACCACGAGTGTTGATGACCGACACATAAACGCACTCTCGTGTTCGTCAATGATGGAAATCACTCCGGGACCCCCAGAACAATGGGTAATAGTCCACGAAACGGGCAAGAATCGGCCAAAACTGCAAGTCTTGATGACCGACATGTAAACGGACCCCGGGGTTCGTCAATCATGGAAATCACTTCGGGACCCCTAGAACAATAGGTAATAGTCCACCAAACGGGCCAGAATCAGCCAAATTTGCAAGTCTTGATGACCGACACGTAAGCGCACCTTGGGGTACAACAACTATGCAAATCGCTTCGGAACCCCAAAACATAGAGTAATAGTCCGGGGAAGAGCCTAGAATCGAACTAACCTAGGATTATTGATGAACGATACTTAAACGCACCCTGGGGTTCGTGTATCATGGAAATCGCTCACGGACCTCAAATCTGTGAGTAATACTCCACGAAACAGGTCAGAATCGGCCAAAACCACGAGTGTTGATGACCGACACATAAACGAACTCTGGTGTTCGTCAATGATGGAATTCACTCCGGGACCCCCAGAACAGTGGGTAATAGTCCACGAAATGGGCAAGAATCGGCCAAAACTGCAAGTCTTGATGACCGACATGTAAACGCACCCCGGGGTTCGTCAATCCTGGAAATCACTTCGGGACCCCAGAACAATAGGTAATAGTCCACCAAACGGGCCAGAATCGGCCAAAACTGCAAGTCTTGATGACCGACATGTAAGCGCACCTTGGGGTACAACAACTATGCAAATCGCTTCGGAACCCCAAAACAGTGAGTAATAGTCCATGAAAGAGCCCAGAATCAAACAATCCTAGGATTATTGCTGAACGATACTTAAACGCACCCTGGGGTTCGTCTATCATGGAAATCGCTCAAGGACCACAAATATGTGAGTAATTGTCTAGGAAACGGGTCAGAATCGGCCAAAACCACGAGTGTTGATGACCGACACATAAACGCACCCTGGTGTTCGTCAATGATGGAAATCACTACGGGACCCCCAGAACAGTGGGTAAGTCCACAAAACGGGCCAGAATCGGCCAAAACTGCGAGTCTTGATGACCGACATGTAAACGCACCCGGGGTTCGTCAATCGTGGAAATCACTTCGGGACCACAGAAAAGTGGGTAATAGTCCACAAAACGGGCCAGAATCTGCCAAAACTGTGAGTCTTGATGACCGACACGTAAGCGCACCTTGGGGTACAACAACTATGCAAATCGCTTTGGAAACCCAAAACAGTGAGTAATAGTCCATGAAAGAGCCCAGAATCGAACAAACCTAGGATTATTGATGAACGATACTTAAACGCACACTCGGGTTCGTCTATGATGGAAATCGCTCACGGACCTCAAATCAGTGAGTAATAGTCCACGAAACGGGTCAGAATCGGCCAAAACCGCGAGTGTTGACGACCAACACATAAACGCACCCTGGGGTTCGTGTATCATGGAAATCGCTCACGGACCTCAAATCTGTGAGTAATAGTCCACGAAACGGGTCGGAATCGGCCAAAACCACGAGTGTTGATGACCGACACATAAACGCACTCTGGTGTTCGTCAATGATGGAATTCACTCCGGGACCCCCAGAACAGTGGGTAATAGTCAACGAAACGGGCAAGAATCGGCCAAAACTGCAAGTATTGATGACCGACATGTAAACGGACCCCGGGGTTCGTCAATCATGGAAATCACTTCGGGACCCCTAGAACAATAGGTAATAGTCCACCAAACGGGCCAGAATCAGCCAAATTTGCAAGTCTTGATGACCGACACGTAAGCGCACCTTGGGGTACAACAACTATGCAAATCGCTTCGGAACCCCAAAACATAGAGTAATAGTCCGGGGAAGAGCCTAGAATCGAACTAACCTAGGATTATTGATGAACGATACTTAAACGCACCCTGGGGTTCGTGTATCATGGAAATCGCTCACGGACCTCAAATCTGTGAGTAATACTCCACGAAACAGGTCAGAATCGGCCAAAACCACGAGTGTTGATGACCGACACATAAACGCACTCTGGTGTTCGTCAATGATGGAATTCACTCCGGGACCCCCAGAACAGTGGGTAATAGTCCACGAAACAGGCAAGAATCGGCCAAAACTGCAAGTCTTGATGACCGACATGTAAACGCACCCCGGGGTTCGTCAATCATGGAAATCACTTCGGGACCCCCAGAACAATAGGTAATAGTCCACCAAACGGACAGAATCGGCCAAAACTGCAAGTCTTCATGACCGACACGTAAGCGCACCTTGGGGTACAACAACTATGCAAATCGCTTCGGAACCCAAAAACATAGAGTAATAGTCCGGGGAAGAGCCTAGAATCGAACTAACCTAGGATTATTGATGAACGATACTTAAACGCACCCTGGGGTTCGTGTATCATGGAAATCGCTCACGGACCTCAAATTTGTGAGTAATAGTCCACGAAACGGGTCAGAATCGGCCATAACCGCGAGTGTTGACGACCAACACATAAACGCACCCTGGGGTTCGTGTATCATGGAAATCGCTCACGGACCTCAAATCTGTGAGTAATAGTCCACGAAACGGGTCGGAATCGGCCAAAACCACGAGTGTTGATGACCGACACATAAACGCACTCTGGTGTTCGTCAATGATGGAATTCACTCCGGGACCCCCAGAACAGTGGGTAATAGTCCACGAAACGGGCAAGAATCGGCCAAAACTGCAAGTCTTGATGACCGACATGTAAACGCACCCCGGGGTTCGTCAATCATGGAAATCACTTCGGGACCCCAGAACAATAGGTAATAGTCCACCAAACGGGCCAGAATCGGCCAAAACTGCAAGTCTTGATGACCGACACGTAAGCGCACCTTGGGGTACAACAACTATGCAAATCGCTTCGGAACCCCAAAACATAGAGTAATAGTCCGGGGAAGAGCCTAGAATCGAACTAACCTAGGATTATTGATGAACGATACTTAAACGCACCCTGGGGTTCGTGTATCATGGAAATCGCTCACGGACCTCAAATCTGTGAGTAATACTCCACGAAAAATGTCAGAATCGGCCAAAACCACGAGTGTTGATGACCGACACATAAACGCACTCTGGTGTTCGTCAATGATGGAATTCACTCCGGGACCCCCAGAACAGTGGGTAATAGTCCACGAAACGGGCAAGAATCGGCCAAAACTGCAAGTCTTGATGACCGACATGTAAACGGACCCCGGGGTTCGTCAATCATGGAAATCACTTCGGGACCCCTAGAACAATAGGTAATAGTCCACCAAACGGGCCAGAATCAGCCAAATTTGCAAGTCTTGATGACCGACACGTAAGCGCACCTTGGGGTACAACAACTATGCAAATCGCTTCGGAACCCCAAAACATAGAGTAATAGTCCGGGGAAGAGCCTAGAATCGAACTAACCTAGGATTATTGATGAACGATACTTAAACGCACCCTGGGGTTCGTGTATCATGGAAATCGCTCACGGACCTCAAATCTGTGAGTAATACTCCACGAAACAGGTCAGAATCGGCCAAAACCACGAGTGTTGATGACCGACACATAAACGAACTCTGGTGTTCGTCAATGATGGAATTCACTCCGGGACCCCCAGAACAGTGGGTAATAGTCCACGAAATGGGCAAGAATCGGCCAAAACTGCAAGTCTTGATGACCGACATGTAAACGCACCCCGGGGTTCGTCAATCCTGGAAATCACTTCGGGACCCCAGAACAATAGGTAATAGTCCACCAAACGGGCCAGAATCGGCCAAAACTGCAAGTCTTGATGACCGACATGTAAGCGCACCTTGGGGTACAACAACTATGCAAATCGCTTCGGAACCCCAAAACAGTGAGTAATAGTCCATGAAAGAGCCCAGAATCAAACAATCCTAGGATTATTGCTGAACGATACTTAAACGCACCCTGGGGTTCGTCTATCATGGAAATCGCTCAAGGACCACAAATATGTGAGTAATTGTCTAGGAAACGGGTCAGAATCGGCCAAAACCACGAGTGTTGATGACCGACACATAAACGCACCCTGGTGTTCGTCAATGATGGAAATCACTACGGGACCCCCAGAACAGTGGGTAAGTCCACAAAACGGGCCAGAATCGGCCAAAACTGCGAGTCTTGATGACCGACATGTAAACGCACCCGGGTTCGTCAATCGTGGAAATCACTTCGGGACCACAGAAAAGTGGGTAATAGTCCACAAAACGGGCCAGAATCTGCCAAAACTGTGAGTCTTGATGACCGACACGTAAGCGCACCTTGGGGTACAACAACTATGCAAATCGCTTTGGAAACCCAAAACAGTGAGTAATAGTCCATGAAAGAGCCCAGAATCGAACAAACCTAGGATTATTGATGAACGATACTTAAACGCACACTCGGGTTCGTCTATGATGGAAATCGCTCACGGACCTCAAATCAGTGAGTAATAGTCCACGAAACGGGTCAGAATCGGCCAAAACCGCGAGTGTTGACGACCAACACATAAACGCACCCTGGGGTTCGTGTATCATGGAAATCGCTCACGGACCTCAAATCTGTGAGTAATAGTCCACGAAACGGGTCGGAATCGGCCAAAACCACGAGTGTTGATGACCGACACATAAACGCACTCTGGTGTTCGTCAATGATGGAATTCACTCCGGGACCCCCAGAACAGTGGGTAATAGTCCACGAAACGGGCAAGAATCGGCCAAAACTGCAAGTATTGATGACCGACATGTAAACGGACCCCGGGGTTCGTCAATCATGGAAATCACTTCGGGACCCCTAGAACAATAGGTAATAGTCCACCAAACGGGCCAGAATCAGCCAAATTTGCAAGTCTTGATGACCGACACGTAAGCGCACCTTGGGGTACAACAACTATGCAAATCGCTTCGGAACCCCAAAACATAGAGTAATAGTCCGGGGAAGAGCCTAGAATCGAACTAACCTAGGATTATTGATGAACGATACTTAAACGCACCCTGGGGTTCGTGTATCATGGAAATCGCTCACGGACCTCAAATCTGTGAGTAATACTCCACGAAACAGGTCAGAATCGGCCAAAACCACGAGTGTTGATGACCGACACATAAACGCACTCTGGTGTTCGTCAATGATGGAATTCACTCCGGGACCCCCAGAACAGTGGGTAATAGTCCACGAAACAGGCAAGAATCGGCCAAAACTGCAAGTCTTGATGACCGACATGTAAACGCACCCCGGGGTTCGTCAATCATGGAAATCACTTCGGGACCCCCAGAACAATAGGTAATAGTCCACCAAACGGACAGAATCGGCCAAAACTGCAAGTCTTGATGACCGACACGTAAGTGCACCTTGGGGTACAACAACTATGCAAATCGCTTCGGAACCCAAAAACATAGAGTAATAGTCCGGGGAAGAGCCTAGAATCGAACTAACCTAGGATTATTGATGAACGATACTTAAACGCACCCTGGGGTTCGTGTATCATGGAAATCGCTCACGGACCTCAAATTTGTGAGTAATAGTCCACGAAACGGGTCAGAATCGGCCATAACCGCGAGTGTTGACGACCAACACATAAACGCACCCTGGGGTTCGTGTATCATGGAAATCGCTCACGGACCTCAAATCTGTGAGTAATAGTCCACGAAACGGGTCGGAATCGGCCAAAACCACGAGTGTTGATGACCGACACATAAACGCACTCTGGTGTTCGTCAATGATGGAATTCACTCCGGGACCCCCAGAACAGTGGGTAATAGTCCACGAAACGGGCAAGAATCGGCCAAAACTGCAAGTCTTGATGACCGACATGTAAACGCACCCCGGGGTTCGTCAATCATGGAAATCACTTCGGGACCCCAGAACAATAGGTAATAGTCCACCAAACGGGCCAGAATCGGCCAAAACTGCAAGTCTTGATGACCGACACGTAAGCGCACCTTGGGGTACAACAACTATGCAAATCGCTTCGAAACCCCAAAACATAGAGTAATAGTCCGGGGAAGAGCCTAGAATCGAACTAACCTAGGATTATTGATGAACGATACTTAAACGCACCCTGGGGTTCGTGTATCATGGAAATCGCTCACGGACCTCAAATCTGTGAGTAATACTCCACGAAAAATGTCAGAATCGGCCAAAACCACGAGTGTTGATGACCGACACATAAACGCACTCTGGTGTTCGTCAATGATGGAATTCACTCCGGGACCCCCAGAACAGTGGGTAATAGTCCACGAAACGGGCAAGAATCGGCCAAAACTGCAAGTCTTGATGACCGACATGTAAACGCACCCCGGGGTTCGTCAATCATGGAAATCACTTCGGGACCCCCAGAACAATAGGTAATAGTCCACCAAACGGACAGAATCGGCCAAAACTGCAAGTCTTGATGACCGACACGTAAGCGCACCTTGGGGTACAACAACTATGCAAATCGCTTCGGAACCCCAAAACATAGAGTAATAGTCCGGGGAAGAGCCTAGAATCGAACTAACCTAGGATTATTGATGAACGATACTTAAACGCACCCTGGGGTTCGTGTATCATGGAAATCGCTCACGGACCTCAAATCTGTGAGTAATAGTCCACGAAACGGGTCAGAATCGGCCAAAACCACGAGTGTTGATGACCGACACATAAACGCACTCTGGTGTTCGTCAATGATGGAAATCACTCCGGGACCCCCAGAACAATGGGTAATAGTCCACGAAACGGGCAAGAATCAGCCAAAACTGCAAGTCTTGATGACCGACATGTAAACGCACCCCGGGGTTCGTCAATCATGGAAATCACTTCGGGACCCCCAAAACAATAGGTAATAGTCCACCAAACGGGCCAGAATCTGCCAAAACTGCAAGTCTTGATGACCGACATGTAAGCGCACCTTAGGGTACAACAACTATGCAAATCGCTTCGGAACCCCAAAACAGTGAGTAATAGTCCATGAAAGAGCCCAGAATCGAACAATCCTAGGATTATTGATGAACGCTACTTAAACGGACCCTGGGTTTTGTCTATCATGGAAATCGCTCAGGGACCTCAAATATGTGAGTAATAGTCTAGGAAACGGGCCAGAATCGGCCAAAACCACGAGTGTTGATGACCGACACATAAACGCACTCTGGTGTTCGTCAATGATGGAATTCACTCCGGGACCCCCAGAACAGTGGGTAATAGTCCACGAAACGGGCAAGAATCGGCCAAAACTGCAAGTCTTGATGACCGACATGTAAACGCACCCCGGGGTTCGTCAATCATGGAAATCACTTCGGGACCCCCAGAACAATAGGTAATAGTCCACCAAACGGACAGAATCGGCCAAAACTGCAAGTCTTGATGACCGACACGTAAGCGCACCTTGGGGTACAACAACTATGCAAATCGCTTCGGAACCCCAAAACATAGAGTAATAGTCCGGGGAAGAGCCTAGAATCGAACTAACCTAGGATTATTGATGAACGATACTTAAACGCACCCTGGGGTTCGTGTATCATGGAAATCGCTCACGGACCTCAAATCTGTGAGTAATAGTCCACGAAATGGGTCAGAATCGGCCAAAACCACGAGTGTTGATGACCGACACATAAACGCACTCTCGTGTTCGTCAATGATGGAAATCACTCCGGGACCCCCAGAACAATGGGTAATAGTCCACGAAACGGGCAAGAATCAGCCAAAACTGCAAGTCTTGATGACCGACATGTAAACGCACCCCGGGGTTCGTCAATCATGGAAATCACTTCGGGACCCCCAGAACAATAGGTAAAAGTCCACCAAACGGGCCAGAATCTGCCAAAACTGCAAGTCTTGATGACCGACATGTAAGCGCACCTTAGGGTACAACAACTATGCAAATCGCTTCGGAACCCCAAAACAGTGAGTAATAGTCCATGAAAGAGCCTAGAATCGAACTAACCTAGGATTATTGATGAATGATACTTAAACGCACCCTGGGGTTCGTGTATCATGGAAATCGCTCACGGACCTCAAATCTGTGAGTAATACTCCACGAAACAGGTCAGAATCGGCCAAAACCACGAGTGTTGATGACCGACACATAAACGCACTCTGGTGTTCGTCAATGATGGAATTCACTCCGGGACCCCCAGAACAGTGGGTAATAGTCCACGAAACGGGCAAGAATCGGCCAAAACTGCAAGTCTTGATGACCGACATGTAAACGCACCCCGGGGTTCGTCAATCATGGAAATCACTTCGGGACCCCAGAACAATAGGTAATAGTCCACCAAACGGGCCAGAATCGGCCAAAACTGCAAGTCTTGATGACCGACATGTAAGCGCACCTTGGGGTACAACAACTATGCAAATCGCTTCGGAACCCCAAAACAGTGAGTAATAGTCCATGAAAGAGCCCAGAATCAAACAATCCTAGGATTATTGCTGAACGATACTTAAACGCACCCTGGGGTTCGTCTATCATGGAAATCGCTCAAGGACCACAAATATGTGAGTAATTGTCTAGGAAACGGGTCAGAATCGGCCAAAACCACGAGTGTTGATGACCGACACATAAACGCACCCTGGTGTTCGTCAATGATGGAAATCACTACGGGACCCCCAGAACAGTGGGTAAGTCCACAAAACGGGCCAGAATCGGCCAAAACTGCGAGTCTTGATGACCGACATGTAAACGCACCCGGGGTTCGTCAATCGTGGAAATCACTTCGGGACCACAGAAAAGTGGTTAATAGTCCACGAAACGGGCCAGAATCTGCCAAAACTGTGAGTCTTGATGACCGACACGTAAGCGCACCTTGGGGTACAACAACTATGCAAATCGCTTTGGAAACCCAAAACAGTGAGTAATAGTCCATGAAAGAGCCCAGAATCGAACAAACCTAGGATTATTGATGAACGATACTTAAACGCACACTCGGGTTCGTCTATGATGGAAATCGCTCACGGACCTCAAATCAGTGAGTAATAGTCCACGAAACGGGTCAGAATCGGCCAAAACCGCGAGTGTTGACGACCAACACATAAACGCACCCTGGGGTTCGTGTATCATGGAAATCGCTCACGGACCTCAAATCTGTGAGTAATAGTCCACGAAACGGGTCGGAATCGGCCAAAACCACGAGTGTTGATGACCGACACATAAACGCACTCTGGTGTTCGTCAATGATGGAATTCACTCCGGGACCCCCAGAACAGTGGGTAATAGTCCACGAAACGGGCAAGAATCGGCCAAAACTGCAAGTATTGATGACCGACATGTAAACGCACCCCGGGGTTCGTCAATCATGGAAATCACTTCGGGACCCCCAGAACAATAGGTAATAGTCCACCAAACGGGCCAGAATCAGCCAAATTTGCAAGTCTTGATGACCGACACGTAAGCGCACCTTGGGGTACAACAACTATGCAAATCGCTTCGGAACCCCAAAACATAGAGTAATAGTCCGGGGAAGAGCCTAGAATCGAACTAACCTAGGATTATTGATGAACGATACTTAAACGCACCCTGGGGTTCGTGTATCATGGAAATCGCTCACGGACCTCAAATCTGTGAGTAATACTCCACGAAACAGGTCAGAATCGGCCAAAACCACGAGTGTTGATGACCGACACATAAACGCACTCTGGTGTTCGTCAATGATGGAATTCACTCCGGGACCCCCAGAACAGTGGGTAATAGTCCACGAAACAGGCAAGAATCGGCCAAAACTGCAAGTCTTGATGACCGACATGTAAACGCACCCCGGGGTTCGTCAATCATGGAAATCACTTCGGGACCCCCAGAACAATAGGTAATAGTCCACCAAACGGACAGAATCGGCCAAAACTGCAAGTCTTGATGACCGACACGTAAGCGCACCTTGGGGTACAACAACTATGCAAATCGCTTCGGAACCCCAAAACATAGAGTAATAGTCCGGGGAAGAGCCTAGAATCGAACTAACCTAGGATTATTGATGAACGATACTTAAACGCACCCTGGGGTTCGTGTATCATGGAAATCGCTCACGGACCTCAAATTTGTGAGTAATAGTCCACGAAACGGGTCAGAATCGGCCATAACCGCGAGTGTTGACGACCAACACATAAACGCACCCTGGGGTTCGTGTATCATGGAAATCGCTCACGGACCTCAAATCTGTGAGTAATAGTCCACGAAACGGGTCGGAATCGGCCAAAACCACGAGTGTTGATGACCGACACATAAACGCACTCTGGTGTTCGTCAATGATGGAATTCACTCCGGGACCCCCAGAACAGTGGGTAATAGTCCACGAAACGGGCAAGAATCGGCCAAAACTGCAAGTCTTGATGACCGACATGTAAACGCACCCCGGGGTTCGTCAATCATGGAAATCACTTCGGGACCCCAGAACAATAGGTAATAGTCCACCAAACGGGCCAGAATCGGCCAAAACTGCAAGTCTTGATGACCGACACGTAAGCGCACCTTGGGGTACAACAACTATGCAAATCGCTTCGGAACCCCAAAACATAGAGTAATAGTCCGGGGAAGAGCCTAGAATCGAACTAACCTAGGATTATTGATGAACGATACTTAAACGCACCCTGGGGTTCGTGTATCATGGAAATCGCTCACGGACCTCAAATCTGTGAGTAATACTCCACGAAAAATGTCAGAATCGGCCAAAACCACGAGTGTTGATGACCGACACATAAACGCACTCTGGTGTTCGTCAATGATGGAATTCACTCCGGGACCCCCAGAACAGTGGGTAATAGTCCACGAAACGGGCAAGAATCGGCCAAAACTGCAAGTCTTGATGACCGACATGTAAACGCACCCCGGGGTTCGTCAATCATGGAAATCACTTCGGGACCCCCAGAACAATAGGTAATAGTCCACCAAACGGACAGAATCGGCCAAAACTGCAAGTCTTGATGACCGACACGTAAGCGCACCTTGGGGTACAACAACTATGCAAATCGCTTCGGAACCCCAAAACATAGAGTAATAGTCCGGGGAAGAGCCTAGAATCGAACTAACCTAGGATTATTGATGAACGATACTTAAACGCACCCTGGGGTTCGTGTATCATGGAAATCGCTCACGGACCTCAAATCTGTGAGTAATAGTCCACGAAACGGGTCAGAATCGGCCAAAACCACGAGTGTTGATGACCGACACATAAACGCACTCTGGTGTTCGTCAATGATGGAAATCACTCCGGGACCCCCAGAACAATGGGTAATAGTCCACGAAACGGGCAAGAATCAGCCAAAACTGCAAGTCTTGATGACCGACATGTAAACGCACCCCGGGGTTCGTCAATCATGGAAATCACTTCGGGACCCCCAAAACAATAGGTAATAGTCCACCAAACGGGCCAGAATCTGCCAAAACTGCAAGTCTTGATGACCGACATGTAAGCGCACCTTAGGGTACAACAACTATGCAAATCGCTTCGGAACCCCAAAACAGTGAGTAATAGTCCATGAAAGAGCCCAGAATCGAACAATCCTAGGATTATTGATGAACGCTACTTAAACGGACCCTGGGTTTTGTCTATCATGGAAATCGCTCAGGGACCTCAAATATGTGAGTAATAGTCTAGGAAACGGGCCAGAATCGGCCAAAACCACGAGTGTTGATGACCGACACATAAACGCACTCTGGTGTTCGTCAATGATGGAATTCACTCCGGGACCCCCAGAACAGTGGGTAATAGTCCACGAAACGGGCAAGAATCGGCCAAAACTGCAAGTCTTGATAACCGACATGTAAACGCACCCCGGGGTTCGTCAATCATGGAAATCACTTCGGGACCCCCAGAACAATAGGTAATAGTCCACCAAACGGACAGAATCGGCCAAAACTGCAAGTCTTGATGACCGACACGTAAGCGCACCTTGGGGTACAACAACTATGCAAATCGCTTCGGAACCCCAAAACATAGAGTAATAGTCCGGGGAAGAGCCTAGAATCGAACTAACCTAGGATTATTGATGAACGATACTTAAACGCACCCTGGGGTTCGTGTATCATGGAAATCGCTCACGGACCTCAAATCTGTGAGTAATAGTCCACGAAATGGGTCAGAATCGGCCAAAACCACGAGTGTTGATGACCGACACATAAACGCACTCTCGTGTTCGTCAATGATGGAAATCACTCCGGGACCCCCAGAACAATGGGTAATAGTCCACGAAACGGGCAAGAATCAGCCAAAACTGCAAGTCTTGATGACCGACATGTAAACGCACCCCGGGGTTCGTCAATCATGGAAATCACTTCGGGACCCCCAGAACAATAGGTAAAAGTCCACCAAACGGGCCAGAATCTGCCAAAACTGCAAGTCTTGATGACCGAAATGTAAGCGCACCTTAGGGTACAACAACTATGCAAATCGCTTCGGAACCCCAAAACAGTGAGTAATAGTCCATGAAAGAGCCTAGAATCGAACTAACCTAGGATTATTGATGAATGATACTTAAACGCACCCTGGGGTTCGTGTATCATGGAAATCGCTCACGGACCTCAAATCTGTGAGTAATACTCCACGAAACAGGTCAGAATCGGCCAAAACCACGAGTGTTGATGACCGACACATAAACGCACTCTGGTGTTCGTCAATGATGGAATTCACTCCGGGACCCCCAGAACAGTGGGTAATAGTCCACGAAACGGGCAAGAATCGGCCAAAACTGCAAGTCTTGATGACCGACATGTAAACGCACCCCGGGGTTCGTCAATCATGGAAATCACTTCGGGACCCCAGAACAATAGGTAATAGTCCACCAAACGGGCCAGAATCGGCCAAAACTGCAAGTCTTGATGACCGACATGTAAGCGCACCTTGGGGTACAACAACTATGCAAATCGCTTCGGAACCCCAAAACAGTGAGTAATAGTCCATGAAAGAGCCCAGAATCAAACAATCCTAGGATTATTGCTGAACGATACTTAAACGCACCCTGGGGTTCGTCTATCATGGAAATCGCTCAAGGACCACAAATATGTGAGTAATTGTCTAGGAAACGGGTCAGAATCGGCCAAAACCGCGAGTGTTGATGACCGACACATAAACGCACCCTGGTGTTCGTCAATGATGGAAATCACTACGGGACCCCCAGAACAGTGGGTAAGTCCACAAAACGGGCCAGAATCGGCCAAAACTGCGAGTCTTGATGACCGACATGTAAACGCACCCGGGGTTCGTCAATCGTGGAAATCACTTCGGGACCACAGAAAAGTGGGTAATAGTCCACGAAACGGGCCAGAATCTGCCAAAACTGTGAGTCTTGATGACCGACACGTAAGCGCACCTTGGGGTACAACAACTATGCAAATCGCTTTGGAAACCCAAAACAGTGAGTAATAGTCCATGAAAGAGCCCAGAATCGAACAAACCTAGCATTATTGATGAACGATACTTAAACGCACACTCGGGTTCGTCTATGATGGAAATCGCTCACGGACCTCAAATCAGTGAGTAATAGTCCACGAAACGGGTCAGAATCGTCCAAAACCGCGAGTGTTGACGACCAACACATAAACGCACCCTGGGGTTCGTGTATCATGGAAATCGCTCACGGACCTCAAATCTGTGAGTAATAGTCCACGAAACGGGTCGGAATCGGCCAAAACCACGAGTGTTGATGACCGACACATAAACGCACTCTGGTGTTCGTCAATGATGGAATTCACTCCGGGACCCCCAGAACAGTGGGTAATAGTCCACGAAACGGGCAAGAATCGGCCAAAACTGCAAGTATTGATGACCGACATGTAAACGCACCCTGGGGTTCGTCAATCATGGAAATCACTTCGGGACCCCCAGAACAATAGGTAATAGTCCACCAAACGGGCCAGAATCAGCCAAATTTGCAAGTCTTGATGACCGACACGTAAGCGCACCTTGGGGTACAACAACTATGCAAATCGCTTCGGAACCCCAAAACATAGAGTAATAGTCCGGGGAAGAGCCTAGAATCGAACTAACCTAGGATTATTGATGAACGATACTTAAACGCACCCTGGGGTTCGTGTATCATGGAAATCGCTCACGGACCTCAAATCTGTGAGTAATACTCCACGAAACAGGTCAGAATCGGCCAAAACCACGAGTGTTGATGACCGACACATAAACGCACTCTGGTGTTCGTCAATGATGGAATTCACTCCGGGACCCCCAGAACAGTGGGTAATAGTCCACGAAACAGGCAAGAATCGGCCAAAACTGCAAGTCTTGATGACCGACATGTAAACGCACCCCGGGGTTCGTCAATCATGGAAATCACTTCGGGACCCCCAGAACAATAGGTAATAGTCCACCAAACGGACAGAATCGGCCAAAACTGCAAGTCTTGATGACCGACACGTAAGCGCACCTTGGGGTACAACAACTATGCAAATCGCTTCGGAACCCCAAAACATAGAGTAATAGTCCGGGGAAGAGCCTAGAATCGAACTAACCTAGGATTATTGATGAACGATACTTAAACGCACCCTGGGGTTCGTGTATCATGGAAATCGCTCACGGACCTCAAATTTGTGAGTAATAGTCCACGAAACGGGTCAGAATCAGCCATAACCGCGAGTGTTGACGACCAACACATAAACGCACCCTGGGGTTCGTGTATCATGGAAATCGCTCACGGACCTCAAATCTGTGAGTAATAGTCCACGAAACGGGTCGGAATCGGCCAAAACCACGAGTGTTGATGACCGACACATAAACGCACTCTGGTGTTCGTCAATGATGGAATTCACTCCGGGACCCCCAGAACAGTGGGTAATAGGCCACGAAACGGGCAAGAATCGGCCAAAACTGCAAGTCTTGATGACCGACATGTAAACGCACCCCGGGGTTCGTCAATCATGGAAATCACTTCGGGACCCCAGAACAATAGGTAATAGTCCACCAAACGGGCCAGAATCGGCCAAAACTGCAAGTCTTGATGACCGACACGTAAGCGCACCTTGGGGTACAACAACTATGCAAATCGCTTCGGAACCCCAAAACATAGAGTAATAGTCCGGGGAAGAGCCTAGAATCGAACTAACCTAGGATTATTGATGAACGATACTTAAACGCACCCTGGGGTTCGTGTATCATGGAAATCGCTCAGGGACCTCAAATCTGTGAGTAATAGTCCACGAAATGGGTCGGAATCGGCCAAAACCACGAGTGTTGATGACCGACACATAAACGCACTCTGGTGTTCGTCAATGATGGAATTCACTCCGGGACCCCCAGAACAGTGGGTAATAGTCCACGAAACGGGCAAGAATCGGCCAAAACTGCAAGTCTTGATGACCGACATGTAAACGCACCCCGGGGTTCGTCAATCATGGAAATCACTTCGGGACCCCAGAACAATAGGTAATAGTCCACCAAACGGGCCAGAATCGGCCAAAACTGCAAGTCTTGATGACCGACATGTAAGCGCACCTTGGGGTACAACAACTATGCAAATCGCTTCGGAACCCCAAAACAGTGAGTAATAGTCCATGAAAGAGCCCAGAATCAAACAATCCTAGGATTATTGCTGAACGATACTTAAACGCACCCTGGGGTTCGTCTATCATGGAAATCGCTCAAGGACCACAAATATGTGAGTAATTGTCTAGGAAACGGGTCAGAATCGGCCAAAACCGCGAGTGTTGATGACCGACACATAAACGCACCCTGGTGTTCGTCAATGATGGAAATCACTACGGGACCCCCAGAACAGTGGGTAAGTCCACAAAACGGGCCAGAATCGGCCAAAACTGCGAGTCTTGATGACCGACATGTAAACGCACCCGGGGTTCGTCAATCGTGGAAATCACTTCGGGACCACAGAAAAGTGGGTAATAGTCCACGAAACGGGCCAGAATCTGCCAAAACTGTGAGTCTTGATGACCGACACGTAAGCGCACCTTGGGGTACAACAACTATGCAAATCGCTTTGGAAACCCAAAACAGTGAGTAATAGTCCATGAAAGAGCCCAGAATCGAACAAACCTAGCATTATTGATGAACGATACTTAAACGCACACTCGGGTTCGTCTATGATGGAAATCGCTCACGGACCTCAAATCAGTGAGTAATAGTCCACGAAACGGGTCAGAATCGTCCAAAACCGCGAGTGTTGACGACCAACACATAAACGCACCCTGGGGTTCGTGTATCATGGAAATCGCTCACGGACCTCAAATCTGTGAGTAATAGTCCACGAAACGGGTCGGAATCGGCCAAAACCACGAGTGTTGATGACCGACACATAAACGCACTCTGGTGTTCGTCAATGATGGAATTCACTCCGGGACCCCCAGAACAGTGGGTAATAGTCCACGAAACGGGCAAGAATCGGCCAAAACTGCAAGTATTGATGACCGACATGTAAACGCACCCTGGGGTTCGTCAATCATGGAAATCACTTCGGGACCCCCAGAACAATAGGTAATAGTCCACCAAACGGGCCAGAATCAGCCAAATTTGCAAGTCTTGATGACCGACACGTAAGCGCACCTTGGGGTACAACAACTATGCAAATCGCTTCGGAACCCCAAAACATAGAGTAATAGTCCGGGGAAGAGCCTAGAATCGAACTAACCTAGGATTATTGATGAACGATACTTAAACGCACCCTGGGGTTCGTGTATCATGGAAATCGCTCACGGACCTCAAATCTGTGAGTAATACTCCACGAAACAGGTCAGAATCGGCCAAAACCACGAGTGTTGATGACCGACACATAAACGCACTCTGGTGTTCGTCAATGATGGAATTCACTCCGGGACCCCCAGAACAGTGGGTAATAGTCCACGAAACAGGCAAGAATCGGCCAAAACTGCAAGTCTTGATGACCGACATGTAAACGCACCCCGGGGTTCGTCAATCATGGAAATCACTTCGGGACCCCCAGAACAATAGGTAATAGTCCACCAAACGGACAGAATCGGCCAAAACTGCAAGTCTTGATGACCGACACGTAAGCGCACCTTGGGGTACAACAACTATGCAAATCGCTTCGGAACCCCAAAACATAGAGTAATAGTCCGGGGAAGAGCCTAGAATCGAACTAACCTAGGATTATTGATGAACGATACTTAAACGCACCCTGGGGTTCGTGTATCATGGAAATCGCTCACGGACCTCAAATTTGTGAGTAATAGTCCACGAAACGGGTCAGAATCAGCCATAACCGCGAGTGTTGACGACCAACACATAAACGCACCCTGGGGTTCGTGTATCATGGAAATCGCTCACGGACCTCAAATCTGTGAGTAATAGTCCACGAAACGGGTCGGAATCGGCCAAAACCACGAGTGTTGATGACCGACACATAAACGCACTCTGGTGTTCGTCAATGATGGAATTCACTCCGGGACCCCCAGAACAGTGGGTAATAGGCCACGAAACGGGCAAGAATCGGCCAAAACTGCAAGTCTTGATGACCGACATGTAAACGCACCCCGGGGTTCGTCAATCATGGAAATCACTTCGGGACCCCAGAACAATAGGTAATAGTCCACCAAACGGGCCAGAATCGGCCAAAACTGCAAGTCTTGATGACCGACACGTAAGCGCACCTTGGGGTACAACAACTATGCAAATCGCTTCGGAACCCCAAAACATAGAGTAATAGTCCGGGGAAGAGCCTAGAATCGAACTAACCTAGGATTATTGATGAACGATACTTAAACGCACCCTGGGGTTCGTGTATCATGGAAATCGCTCAGGGACCTCAAATCTGTGAGTAATAGTCCACGAAATGGGTCGGAATCGGCCAAAACCACGAGTGTTGATGACCGACACATAAACGCACTCTGGTGTTCGTCAATGATGGAATTCACTCCGGGACCCCCAGAACAGTGGGTAATAGTCCACGAAACGGGCAAGAATCGGCCAAAACTGCAAGTCTTGATGACCGACATGTAAACGCACCCCGGGGTTCGTCAATCATGGAAATCACTTCGGGACCCCCAGAACAATAGGTAATAGTCCACCAAACGGACAGAATCGGCCATTACTGCAAGTCTTGATGACCGACACGTAAGCGCACCTTGGGGTACAACAACTATGCAAATCGCTTCGGAACCCCAAAACATAGAGTAATAGTCCGGGGAAGAGCCTAGAATCGAACTAACCTAGGATTATTGATGAACGATACTTAAACGCACCCTGGGGTTCGTGTATCATGGAAATCGCTCACGGACCTCAAATCTGTGAGTAATACTCCACGAAACAGGTCAGAATCGGCCAAAACCACGAGTGTTGATGACCGACACATAAACGCACTCTGGTGTTCGTCAATGATGGAATTCACTCCGGGACCCCCAGAACAGTGGGTAATAGTCCACGAAACAGGCAAGAATCGGCCAAAACTGCAAGTCTTGATGACCGACATGTAAACGCACCCCGGGGTTCGTCAATCATGGAAATCACTTCGGGACCCCCAGAACAATAGGTAATAGTCCACCAAACGGACAGAATCGGCCAAAACTGCAAGTCTTGATGACCGACACGTAAGCGCACCTTGGGGTACAACAACTATGCAAATCGCTTCGGAACCCCAAAACATAGAGTAATAGTCCGGGGAAGAGCCTAGAATCGAACTAACCTAGGATTATTGATGAACGATACTTAAACGCACCCTGGGGTTCGTGTATCATGGAAATCGCTCACGGACCTCAAATTTGTGAGTAATAGTCCACGAAACGGGTCAGAATCGGCCATAACCGCGAGTGTTGACGACCAACACATAAACGCACCCTGGGGTTCGTGTATCATGGAAATCGCTCACGGACCTCAAATCTGTGAGTAATAGTCCACGAAACGGGTCGGAATCGGCCAAAACCACGAGTGTTGATGACCGACACATAAACGCACTCTGGTGTTCGTCAATGATGGAATTCACTCCGGGACCCCCAGAACAGTGGGTAATAGGCCACGAAACGGGCAAGAATCGGCCAAAACTGCAAGTCTTGATGACCGACATGTAAACGCACCCCGGGGTTCGTCAATCATGGAAATCACTTCGGGACCCCAGAACAATAGGTAATAGTCCACCAAACGGGCCAGAATCGGCCAAAACTGCAAGTCTTGATGACCGACACGTAAGCGCACCTTGGGGTACAACAACTATGCAAATCGCTTCGGAACCCCAAAACATAGAGTAATAGTCCGGGGAAGAGCCTAGAATCGAACTAACCTAGGATTATTGATGAACGATACTTAAACGCACCCTGGGGTTCGTGTATCATGGAAATCGCTCAGGGACCTCAAATCTGTGAGTAATAGTCCACGAAATGGGTCGGAATCGGCCAAAACCACGAGTGTTGATGACCGACACATAAACGCACTCTGGTGTTCGTCAATGATGGAATTCACTCCGGGACCCCCAGAACAGTGGGTAATAGTCCACGAAACGGGCAAGAATCGGCCAAAACTGCAAGTCTTGATGACCGACATGTAAACGCACCCCGGGGTTCGTCAATCATGGAAATCACTTCGGGACCCCCAGAACAATAGGTAATAGTCCACCAAACGGACAGAATCGGCCAAAACTGCAAGTCTTGATGACCGACACGTAAGCGCACCTTGGGGTACAACAACTATGCAAATCGCTTCGGAACCCCAAAACATAGAGTAATAGTCCGGGGAAGAGCCTAGAATCGAACTAACCTAGGATTATTGATGAACGATACTTAAACGCACCCTGGGGTTCGTGTATCATGGAAATCGCTCACGGACCTCAAATCTGTGAGTAATAGTCCACGAAACGGGTCAGAATCGGCCAAAACCACGAGTGTTGATGACCGACACATAAACGCACTCTGGTGTTCGTCAATGATGGAAATCACTCCGGGACCCCCAGAACAATGGGTAATAGTCCACGAAACGGGCAAGAATCAGCCAAAACTGCAAGTCTTGATGACCGACATGTAAACGCACCCCGGGGTTCGTCAATCATGGAAATCACTTCGGGACCCCCAAAACAATAGGTAATAGTCCACCAAACGGGCCAGAATCTGCCAAAACTGCAAGTCTTGATGACCGACATGTAAGCGCACCTTAGGGTACAACAACTATGCAAATCGCTTCGGAACCCCAAAACAGTGAGTAATAGTCCATGAAAGAGCCCAGAATCGAACAATCCTAGGATTATTGATGAACGCTACTTAAACGGACCCTGGGTTTTGTCTATCATGGAAATCGCTCAGGGGCCTCAAATATGTGAGTAATAGTCTAGGAAACGGGCCAGAATCGGCCAAAACCGCGAGTGTTGATGACCGACACATAAACACACCCTGGTGTTCGTCAATGATGGAAATCACTACGGGACCCCCAGAACAGTGGGTAAGTCCACAAAACGGGCCAGAATCGGCCAAAAATGCGAGTCTTGATGACCGACATGTAAACGCACCCCGGGGTTCGTCAATCGTGGAAATCACTTCGGGACCACAGAAAAGTGGGTAATAGTCCACGAAACGGGCCAGAATCGGCCAAAACTGTGAGTCTTGATGACCGACACGTAAGCGCACCTTGGGGTACAACAACTATGCAAATCGCTTTGGAAACCCAAAACAGTGAGTAATAGTCCATGAAAGAGCCCAGAATCGAACAAACCTAGGATTATTGATCAACGATACTTAAACGCACACTCGAGTTCGTCTATCATGGAAATCGCTCACGGACCTCAAATCAGTGAGTAATAGTCCACGAAACGGGTCAGAATCAGCCAAAACCGCGAGTGTTGTCGACCAACACATAAACGCACCCTGGGTTCGTGTATCATGGAAATCGCTCACGGACCTCAAATCTGTGAGTAATAGTCCACGAAACGGGTCGGAATCGGCCAAAACCACGAGTGTTGATGACTGACATATAAACGCACTCTGGTGTTCGTCAATGATGGAATTCACTTCGGGACCCCCAGAACAGTGGGTAATAGTCCACGAAACGGGCAAGAATCGGCCAAAACTGCAAGTCTTGATGACCGACATGTAAACGCACCCCGGGGTTCGTCAATCATGGCAATCACTTCGGGACCCCCAGAACAATAGGTAATAGTCCACCAAACGGGCCAGAATCGGCCAAAACTGAAAGTCTTGATGACCGACACGTAAGCGCACCTTGGGGTACAACAACTATGCAAATCGCTTCGAAACCCCAAAACATAGAGTAATAGTCCGGGGAAGAGCCTAGAATCGAACTAACCTAGGATTATTGATGAACGATACTTAAACGCACCCTGGGTTCGTGTATCATGGAAATCGCTCACGGACCTCAAATCTGTGAGTAATAGTCCACGAAATGGGTCAGAATCGGCCAAAACCACGAGTGTTGATGACCGACACATAAACGCACTCTGGTGTTCGTCAATGATGGAAATCACTCCGGGACCCCCAGAACAGTGGGTAATAGTCCACGAAACGGGCAAGAATCGGCCAAAACTGCAAGTCTTGATGACCGACATGTAAACGCACCCCGGGGTTCGTCAATCATGCACTTCGGGACCCCAGAACAATAGGTAATAGTCCACCAAATGGGCCGGAATCGGCCAAAACTGCAAGTCTTGATGACCGACATGTAAGCGCACCTTGGGGTACAACACCTATGCAAATCGCTTCGGAACCCCAAAACAGTGAGTAATAGTCCATGAAAGAGCCCAGAATCGAACAATCCTAGGATTATTGATGAACGATACTTAAACGCACCCTGGGGTTCGTCTATCATGGAAATCGCTCAGGGACCTCAAATATGTGAGTAATAGTCTAGGAAACGGGTCAGAATCGGCCATAACCGCGAGTGTTGACGACCAACACATAAACGCACCCTGGGGTTCGTGTATCATGGAAATCGCTCACGGACCTCAAATCTGTGAGTAATAGTCCACGAAACGGGTCGGAATCGGCCAAAACCACGAGTGTTGATGACCGACACATAAACGCACTCTGGTGTTCGTCAATGATGGAATTCACTCCGGGACCCCCAGAACAGTGGGTAATAGTCCACGAAACGGGCAAGAATCGGCCAAAACTGCAAGTCTTGATGACCGACATGTAAACGCACCCCGGGGTTCGTCAATCATGGAAATCACTTCGGGACCCCAGAACAATAGGTAATAGTCCACCAAACGGGCCAGAATCGGCCAAAACTGCAAGTCTTGATGACCGACACGTAAGCGCACCTTGGGGTACAACAACTATGCAAATCGCTTCGGAACCCCAAAACATAGAGTAATAGTCCGGGGAAGAGCCTAGAATCGAACTAACCTACGATTATTGATGAACGATACTTAAACGCACCCTGGGGTTCGTGTATCATGGAAATCGCTCACGGACCTCAAATCTGTGAGTAATAGTCCACGAAACGGGTCGGAATCGGCCAAAACCACGAGTGTTGATGACCGACACATAAACGCACTCTGGTGTTCGTCAATGATGGAATTCACTCCGGGACCCCCAGAACAGTGGGTAATAGTCCACGAAACGGGCAAGAATCGGCCAAAACTGCAAGTCTTGATGACCGACATGTAAACGCACCCCGGGGTTCGTCAATCATGGAAATCACTTCGGGACCCCAGAACAATAGGTAATAGTCCACCAAACGGGCCAGAATCGGCCAAAACTGCAAGTCTTGATGACCGACACGTAAGCGCACCTTGGGGTACAACAACTATGCAAATCGCTTCGGAACCCCAAAACATAGAGTAATAGTCCGGGGAAGAGCCTAGAATCGAACTAACATAGGATTATTGATGAACGATACTTAAACGCACCCTGGGGTTCGTGTATCATGGAAATCGCTCACGGACCTCAAATCTGTGAGTAATACTCCACGAAAAATGTCAGAATCGGCCAAAACCACGAGTGTTGATGACCGACACATAAACGCACTCTGGTGTTCGTCAATAATGGAATTCACTCCGGGACCCCCAGAACAGTGGGTAATAGTCCACGAAACGGGCAAGAATCGGCCAAAACTGCAAGTCTTGATGACCGACATGTAAACGTACCCCGGGGTTCGTCAATCATGGAAATCACTTCGGGACCCCCAGAACAATAGGTAATAGTCCACCAAACGGACAGAATCGGCCAAAACTGCAAGTCTTGATGACCGACACGTAAGCGCACCTTGGGGTACAACAACTATGCAAATCGCTTCGGAACCCCAAAACATAGAGTAATAGTCCGGGGAAGAGCCTAGAATCGAACTAACCTAGGATTATTGATGAACGATACTTAAACGCACCCTGGGGTTCGTGTATCATGGAAATCGCTCACGGACCTCAAATCTGTGAGTAATAGTCCACGAAACGGGTCAGAATCGGCCAAAACCACGAGTGTTGATGACCGACACATAAACGCACTCTGGTGTTCGTCAATGATGGAAATCACTCCGGGACCCCCAGAACAATGGGTAATAGTCCACGAAACGGGCAAGAATCAGCCAAAAACTGCAAGTCTTGATGACCGACATGTAAACGCACCCCGGGGTTCGTCAATCATGGAAATCACTTCGGGACCCCCAAAACAATAGGTAATAGTCCACCAAACGGGCCAGAATCTGCCAAAACTGCAAGTCTTGATGACCGACATGTAAGCGCACCTTAAGGTACAACAACTATGCAAATCGCTTCGGAACCCCAAAACAGTGAGTAATAGTCCATGAAAGAGCCCAGAATCGAACAATCCTAGGATTATTGATGAACGCTACTTAAACGGACCCTGGGTTTTGTCTATCATGGAAATCGCTCAGGGACCTCAAATATGTGAGTAATAGTCTAGGAAACGGGCCAGAATCGGCCAAAACCGCGAGTGTTGATGACCGACACATAAACACACCCTGGTGTTCGTCAATGATGGAAATCACTACGGGACCCCCAGAACAGTGGGTAAGTCCACAAAACGGGCCAGAATCGGCCAAAAATGCGAGTCTTGATGACCGACATGTAAACGCACCCCGGGGTTCGTCAATCGTGGAAATCACTTCGGGACCACAGAAAAGTGGGTAATAGTCCACGAAACGGGCCAGAATCGGCCAAAACTGTGAGTCTTGATGACCGACACGTAAGCGCACCTTGGGGTACAACAACTATGCAAATCGCTTTGGAAACCCAAAACAGTGAGTAATAGTCCATGAAAGAGCCCAGAATCGAACAAACCTAGGATTATTGATCAACGATACTTAAACGCACACTCGAGTTCGTCTATCATGGAAATCGCTCACGGACCTCAAATCAGTGAGTAATAGTCCACGAAACGGGTCAGAATCAGCCAAAACCGCGAGTGTTGTCGACCAACACATAAACGCACCCTGGGTTCGTGTATCATGGAAATCGCTCACGGACCTCAAATCTGTGAGTAATAGTCCACGAAACGGGTCGGAATCGGCCAAAACCACGAGTGTTGATGACCGACACATAAACGCACTCTGGTGTTCGTCAATGATGGAATTCACTTCGGGACCCCCAGAACAGTGGGTAATAGTCCACGAAACGGGCAAGAATCGGCCAAAACTGCAAGTCTTGATGACCGACATGTAAACGCACCCCGGGGTTCGTCAATCATGGCAATCACTTCGGGACCCCCAGAACAATAGGTAATAGTCCACCAAACGGGCCAGAATCGGCCAAAACTGAAAGTCTTGATGACCGACACGTAAGCGCACCTTGGGGTACAACAACTATGCAAATCGCTTCGGAACCCCAAAACATAGAGTAATAGTCCGGGGAAGAGCCTAGAATCGAACTAACCTAGGATTATTGATGAACGATACTTAAACGCACCCTGGGTTCGTGTATCATGGAAATCGCTCACGGACCTCAAATCTGTGAGTAATAGTCCACGAAATGGGTCAGAATCGGCCAAAACCACGAGTGTTCATGACCGACACATAAACGCACTCTGGTGTTCGTCAATGATGGAAATCACTCCGGGACCCCCAGAACAGTGGGTAATAGTCCACGAAACGGGCAAGAATCGGCCAAAACTGCAAGTCTTGATGACCGACATGTAAACGCACCCCGGGGTTCGTCAATCATGCACTTCGGGACCCCCAGAACAATAGGTAATAGTCCACCAAATGGGCCGGAATCGGCCAAAACTGCATGTCTTGATGACCGACATGTAAGCGCACCTTGGGGTACAACACCTATGCAAATCGCTTCGGAACCCCAAAACAGTGAGTAATAGTCCATGAAAGAGCCCAGAATCGAACAATCCTAGGATTATTGATGAACGATACTTAAACGCACCCTGGGGTTCGTCTATCATGGAAATCGCTCAGGGACCTCAAATATGTGAGTAATAGTCTAGGAAACGGGTCAGAATCGGCCAAAACCGCGAGTGTTGATGACCGACACAAAAACACACCCTGGTGTTCGTCAATGATGGAAATCACTACGGGACCACCAGAGCAGTGGGTAAGTCCACAAAACGGGCCAGAATCGGCCAAAAATGCGAGTCTTGATGACCGACATGTAAACGCACCCCGGGGTTCGTCAATCGTGGAAATCACTTCGGGACCACAAAAAAGTGGGTAATAGTCCACGAAACGGGCCAGAATCGGCCAAAACTGTGAGTCTTGATGACCGACACGTAAGCGCACCTTGGGGTACAACAACTATGCAAATCGCTTTGGAAACCCAAAACAGTGAGTAATAGTCCATGAAAGAGCCCAGAATCGAACAAACCTAGGATTATTGATCAACGATACTTAAACGCACACTCGAGTTCGTCTATCATGGAAATCGCTCACGGACCTCAAATCAGTGAGTAATAGTCCACGAAACGGGTCAGAATCGGCCAAAACCGCGAGTGTTGACGACCAACACATAAACGCACCTTGGGGTTCGTGTATCATGGAAATCGCTCACGGACCTCAAATCTGTGAGTAATAGTCCACGAAACGGGTCGGAATCGGCCAAAACCACGAGTGTTGATGACCGACACATAAACGCACTCTGGTGTTCGTCAATGATGGAAATCACTTCGGGACCCCCAGAACAGTGGGTAATAGTCCACGAAACGGGCAAGAATCGGCCAAAACTGCAAGTCTTGATGACCGACATGTAAACGCACCCCGGGGTTCGTCAATCATGGAAATCACTTCGGGACCCCCAGAACAATAGGTAATAGTCCACCAAACGGGCCGGAATCGGCCAAAACTGCAAGTCTTGATGACCGACACGTAAGCGCACCTTGGGGTACAACAACTATGCAAATCGCTTCGGAACCCCAAAACAGTGAGTAATAGTCCATGAAAGAGCCCAGAATCGAACAATCCTAGGATTATTGCTGAACGATACTTAAACGCACCCTGGGGTTCGTCTATCATGGAAATCGCTCAGGGACCTCAAATATGTGAGTAATAGTCCAGGAAACGGGTCAGAATCGGCCAAAACCGCGAGTGTTGATGACCGACACATAAACGCACCCTGGTGTTCGTCAATGATGGAAATCACTACGGGACCCCAGAACAGTGGGTAAGTCCACAAAACGGGCCAGAATCGGCCAAAACTGCGAGTCTTGATGACCGACATGTAAACGCACCCCGGGGTTCGTCAATCGTGGAAATCACTTCGGGACCACAGAAAAGTGGGTAATAGTCCACGAAACGGGCCAGAATCGGCCAAAACTGCGAGTCTTGATGACCGACACGTAAGCGCACCTTGGGGTACAACAACTATGCAAATCGCTTTGGAAACCCAAAACAGTGAGTAATAGTCCATGAAAGAGCCCAGAATCGAACAAACCTAGGATTATTGATGAACGATACTTAAACGCACACTCGAGTTCGTCTATCATGGAAATCGCTCACGGACCTCAAATCAGTGAGTAATAGTCCACGAAACGGGTCAGAATCGGCCAAAACCGCGAGTGTTGTTGACCGACACATAAACGCACCCTGGGGTTCGTGTATCATGGAAATCGCTCACGGACCTCAAATCTGTGAGTAATAGTCCACGAAATGGGTCAGAATCGGCCAAAACCATGAGTGTTGATGACCGACACATAAACGCACTCTGGTGTTCGTCAATGATGGAATTCACTCCGGGACCCCCAGAACAGTGGGTAATAGTCCACGAAACGGGCAAGAATCGGCCAAAACTGCAAGTCTTGATGACCGACATGTAAACGCACCCCGGGGTTCGTCAATCATGGAAATCACTTCGGGACCCCCAGAACAATAGGTAATAGTCCATGAAAGAGCCCATAATCGAACAATCCTAGGATTATTGCTGAACGATACTTAAACGCACCCTGGGGTTCGTCTATCATGGAAATCGCTCAAGGACCACAAATATGTGAGTAATTGTCTAGGAAACGGGTCAGAATCGGCCAAAACCGCGAGTGTTGATGACCGACACATAAACGCACCCTGGTGTTCGTCAATGATGGAAATCACTACGGGACCCCCAGAACAGTGGGTAAGTCCACAAAACGGGCCAGAATCGGCCAAAACTGCGAGTCTTGATGACCGACATGTAAACGCACCCGGGGTTCGTCAATCGTGGAAATCACTTCGGGACCACAGAAAAGTGGGTAATTGTCCACGAAACGGGCCAGAATCTGCCAAAACTGTGAGTCTTGATGACCGACACGTAAGCGCACCTTGGGGTACAACAACTATGCAAATCGCTTTGGAAACCCAAAACAGTGAGTAATAGTCCATGAAAGAGCCCAGAATCGAACAAACCTAGTATTATTGATGAACGATACTTAAACGCACACTCGGGTTCGTCTATCATGGAAATCGCTCACGGACCTCAAATCAGTGAGTAATAGTCCACGAAACGGGTCAGAATCGGCCAAAACCGCGAGTGTTGACGACCAACACATAAACGCACCCTGGGGTTCGTGTATCATGGAAATCGCTCACGGACCTCAAATCTGTGAGTAATAGTCCACGAAACGGGTCGGAATCGGCCAAAACCACGAGTGTTGATGACCGACACATAAACGCACTCTGGTGTTCGTCAATGATGGAATTCACTCCGGGACCCCCAGAACAGTGGGTAATAGTCCACGAAACGGGCAAGAATCGGCCAAAACTGCAAGTCTTGATGACCGACATGTAAACGCACCCCGGGGTTCGTCAATCATGGAAATCACTTCGGGACCCCCAGAACAATAGGTAATAGTCCACCAAACGGGCCAGAATCAGCCAAATTTGCAAGTCTTGATGACCGACACGTAAGCGCACCTTGGGGTACAACAACTATGCAAATCGCTTCGGAACCCCAAAACAGTGAGTAATAGTCCATGAAAGAGCCCAGAATCGAACAATCCTAGGATTATTGCTGAACGATACTTAAACGCACCCTGGGGTTCGTCTATCATGGAAATCGCTCAGGGACCTCAAATATGTGAGTAATAGTCCAGGAAACGGGTCAGAATCGGCCAAAACCGCGAGTGTTGATGACCGACACATAAACGCACCCTGGTGTTCGTCAATGATGGAAATCACTACGGGACCCCAGAACAGTGGGTAAGTCCACAAAACGGGCCAGAATCGGCCAAAACTGCGAGTCTTGATGACCTACATGTAAACGCACCCCGGGGTTCGTCAATCGTGGAAATCACTTCGGGACCACAGAAAAGTGGGTAATAGTCCACGAAACGGGCCAGAATCGGCCAAAACTGCGAGTCTTGATGACCGACACGTAAGCGCACCTTGGGGTACAACAACTATGCAAATCGCTTTGGAAACCCAAAACAGTGAGTAATAGTCCATGAAAGAGCCCAGAATCGAACAAACCTAGGATTATTGATGAACGATACTTAAACGCACACTCGAGTTCGTCTATCATGGAAATCGCTCACGGACCTCAAATCAGTGAGTAATAGTCCACGAAACGGGTCAGAATCGGCCAAAACCGCGAGTGTTGTTGACCGACACATAAACGCACCCTGGGGTTCGTGTATCATGGAAATCGCTCACGGACCTCAAATCTGTGAGTAATAGTCCACGAAATGGGTCAGAATCGGCCAAAACCACGAGTGTTGATGACCGACACATAAACGCACTCTGGTGTTCGTCAATGATGGAATTCACTCCGGGACCCCCAGAACAGTGGGTAATAGTCCACGAAACGGGCAAGAATCGGCCAAAACTGCAAGTCTTGATGACCGACATGTAAACGCACCCCGGGGTTCGTCAATCATGGAAATCACTTCGGGACCCCCAGAACAATAGGTAATAGTCCATGAAAGAGCCCATAATCGAACAATCCTAGGATTATTGCTGAACGATACTTAAACGCACCCTGGGGTTCGTCTATCATGGAAATCGCTCAAGGACCACAAATATGTGAGTAATTGTCTAGGAAACGGGTCAGAATCGGCCAAAACCGCGAGTGTTGATGACCGACACATAAACGCACCCTGGTGTTCGTCAATGATGGAAATCACTACGGGACCCCCAGAACAGTGGGTAAGTCCACAAAACGGGCCAGAATCGGCCAAAACTGCGAGTCTTGATGACCGACATGTAAACGCACCCGGGGTTCGTCAATCGTGGAAATCACTTCGGGACCACAGAAAAGTGGGTAATTGTCCACGAAACGGGCCAGAATCTGCCAAAACTGTGAGTCTTGATGACCGACACGTAAGCGCACCTTGGGGTACAACAACTATGCAAATCGCTTTGGAAACCCAAAACAGTGAGTAATAGTCCATGAAAGAGCCCAGAATCGAACAAACCTAGTATTATTGATGAACGATACTTAAACGCACACTCGGGTTCGTCTATCATGGAAATCGCTCACGGACCTCAAATCAGTGAGTAATAGTCCACGAAACGGGTCAGAATCGGCCAAAACCGCGAGTGTTGACGACCAACACATAAACGCACCCTGGGGTTCGTGTATCATGGAAATCGCTCACGGACCTCAAATCTGTGAGTAATAGTCCACGAAACGGGTCGGAATCGGCCAAAACCACGAGTGTTGATGACCGACACATAAACGCACTCTGGTGTTCGTCAATGATGGAATTCACTCCGGGACCCCCAGAACAGTGGGTAATAGTCCACGAAACGGGCAAGAATCGGCCAAAACTGCAAGTCTTGATGACCGACATGTAAACGCACCCCGGGGTTCGTCAATCATGGAAATCACTTCGGGACCCCCAGAACAATAGGTAATAGTCCACCAAACGGGCCAGAATCAGCCAAATTTGCAAGTCTTGATGACCGACACGTAAGCGCACCTTGGGGTACAACAACTATGCAAATCGCTTCGGAACCCCAAAACATAGAGTAATAGTCCGGGGAAGAGCCTAGAATCGAACTAACCTAGGATTATTGATGAACGATACTTAAACGCACCCTGGGGTTCGTGTATCATGGAAATCGCTTACGGACCTCAAATCTGTGAGTAATACTCCACGAAACAGGTTAGAATCGGCCAAAAGCACGAGTGTTGATGACCGACACATAAACGCACTCTGGTGTTCGTCAATGATGGAATTCACTCCGGGACCCCCAGAACAGTGGGTAATAGTCCACGAAACGGGCAAGAATCGGCCAAAACTGCAAGTCTTGATGACCGACATGTAAACGCACCCCGGGGTTCGTCAATCATGGAAATCACTTCGGGACCCCCAGAACAATAGGTAATAGTCCACCAAACGGACATAATCGGCCAAAACTGCAAGTCTTGATGACCGACACGTAAGCGCACCTTGGGGTACAACAACTATGCAAATCACTTCGGAACCCCAAAACATAGAGTAATAGTCCGGGGAAGAGCCTAGAATCGAACTAACCTAGGATTATTGATGAACGATACTTAAACGCACCCTGGGGTTCGTGTATCATGGAAATCGCTCACGGACCTCAAATCTGTGAGTAATAGTCCACGAAACGGGTCAGAATCTGCCAAAACCGCGAGTGTTGACGACCAACACATAAACGCACCCTGGGGTTCGTGTATCATGGAAATCGCTCACGGACCTCAAATCTGTGAGTAATAGTCCACGAAACGGGTCGGAATCGGCCAAAACCACGAGTGTTGATGACCGACACATAAACGCACTCTGGTGTTCGTCAATGATGGAATTCACTCCGGGACCCCCAGAACAGTGGGTAATAGTCCACGAAACGGGCAAGAATCGGCCAAAACTGCAAGTCTTGATGACCGACATGTAAACGCACCCCGGGGTTCGTCAATCATGGAAATCACTTCGGGACCCCCAGAACAATAGGTAATAGTCCACCAAACGGACAGAATCGGCCAAAACTGCAAGTCTTGATGACCGACACGTAAGCGCACCTTGGGGTACAACAACTATGCAAATCGCTTCGGAACCCCAAAACATAGAGTAATAGTCCGGGGAAGAGCCTAGAATCGAACTAACCTAGGATTATTGATGAACGATACTTAAACGCACCCTGGGGTTCGTGTATCATGGAAATCGCTCACGGACCTCAAATCTGTGAGTAATAGTCCACGAAACGGGTCAGAATCGGCCGAAACCACGAGTGTTGATGACCGACACATAAACGCACTCTGGTGTTCGTCAATGATGGAAATCACTCCGGGACCCCCAGAACAATGGGTAATAGTCCACGAAACGGGCAAGAATCAGCCAAAACTGCAAGTCTTGATGACCGACATGTAAACGCATCCCGGGGTTCGTCAATCATGGAAATCACTTCGGGACCCCCAGAACAATAGGTAATAGTCCACCAAACGGGCCAGAATCTGCCAAAACTGCAAGTCTTGATGACCGACATGTAAGCGCACCTTAGGGTACAACAACTATGCAAATCGCTTCGGAACCCCAAAACAGTGAGTAATAGTCCATGAAAGAGCCCAGAATCGAACAATCCTAGGATTATTGATGAACGCTACTTAAACGGACCCTGGGTTTTGTCTATCATGGAAATCGCTCAGGGACCTCAAATATGTGAGTAATAGTCTAGGAAACGGGCCAGAATCGGCCAAAACCGCGAGTGTTGATGACCGACACATAAACACACCCTGGTGTTCGTCAATGATGGAAATCACTACGGGACCCCCAGAACAGTGGGTAAGTCCACAAAACGGGCCAGAATCGGCCAAAAATGCGAGTCTTGATGACCAACATGTAAACGCACCCCGGGGTTCGTCAATCGTGGAAATCACTTCGGGACCACAGAAAAGTGGGTAATAGTCCACGAAACGGGCCAGAATCGGCCAAAACTGTGAGTCTTGATGACCGACACGTAAGCGCACCTTGGGGTACAACAACTATGCAAATCGCTTTGGAAACCCAAAACAGTGAGTAATAGTCCATGAAAGAGCCCAGAATCGAACAAACCTAGGATTATTGATCAACGATACTTAAACGCACACTCGAGTTCGTCTATCATGGAAATCGCTCACGGACCTCAAATCAGTGAGTAATAGTCCACGAAACGGGTCAGAATCAGCCAAAACCGCGAGTGTTGTCGACCAACACATAAACGCACCCTGGGTTCGTGTATCATGGAAATCGCTCACGGACCTCAAATCTGTGAGTAATAGTCCACGAAACGGGTCGGAATCGGCCAAAACCACGAGTGTTGATGACCGACACATAAACGCACTCTGGTGTTCGTCAATGATGGAATTCACTTCGGGACCCCCAGAACAGTGGGTAATAGTCCACGAAACGGGCAAGAATCGGCCAAAACTGCAAGTCTTGATGACCGACATGTAAACGCACCCCGGGGTTCGTCAATCATGGCAATCACTTCGGGACCCCCAGAACAATAGGTAATAGTCCACCAAACGGGCCAGAATCGGCCAAAACTGAAAGTCTTGATGACCGACACATAAGCGCACCTTGGGGTACAACAACTATGCAAATCGCTTCGGAACCCCAAAACATAGAGTAATAGTCCGGGGAAGAGCCTAGAATCGAACTAACCTAGGATTATTGATGAACGATACTTAAACGCACCCTGGGTTCGTGTATCATGGAAATCGCTCACGGACCTCAAATCTGTGAGTAATAGTCCACGAAATGGGTCAGAATCGGCCAAAACCACGAGTGTTGATGACCGACACATAAACGCACTCTGGTGTTCGTCAATGATGGAAATCACTCCGGGACCCCCAGAACAGTGGGTAATAGTCCACGAAACGGGCAAGAATCGGCCAAAACTGCAAGTCTTGATGACCGACATGTAAACGCACCCCGGGGTTCGTCAATCATGGAAATCACTTCGAGACCCCCAGAACAATAGGTAATAGTCCACCAAATGGGCCGGAATCGGCCAAAACTGCAAGTCTTGATGACCGACATGTAAGCGCACCTTGGGGTACAACACCTATGCAAATCGCTTCGGAACCCCAAAACAGTGAGTAATAGTCCATGAAAGAGCCCAGAATCGAACAATCCTAGGATTATTGATGAACGATACTTAAACGCACCCTGGGGTTCGTCTATCATGGAAATCGCTCAGGGACCTCAAATATGTGAGTAATAGTCTAGGAAACGGGCCAGAATCGGCCAAAACCGCGAGTGTTGATGACCGACACATAAACACACCCTGGTGTTCGTCAATGATGGAAATCACTACGGGACCCCCAGAACAGTGGGTAAGTCCACAAAACGGGCCAGAATCGGCCAAAAATGCGAGTCTTGATGACCGACATGTAAACGCACCCCGGGGTTCGTCAATCGTGGAAATCACTTCGGGACCACAGAAAAGTGGGTAATAGTCCACGAAACGGGCCAGAATCGGCCAAAACTGTGAGTCTTGATGACCGACACGTAAGCGCACCTTGGGGTACAACAACTATGCAAATCGCTTTGGAAACCCAAAACAGTGAGTAATAGTCCATGAAAGAGCCCAGAATCGAACAAACCTAGGATTATTGATCAACGATACTTAAACGCACACTCGAGTTCGTCTATCATGGAAATCGCTCACGGACCTCAAATCAGTGAGTAATAGTCCACGAAACGGGTCAGAATCAGCCAAAACCGCGAGTGTTGTCGACCAACACATAAACGCACCCTGGGTTCGTGTATCATGGAAATCGCTCACGGACCTCAAATCTGTGAGTAATAGTCCACGAAACGGGTCGGAATCGGCCAAAACCACGAGTGTTGATGACCGACACATAAACGCACTCCGGTGTTCGTCAATGATGGAATTCACTCCGGGACCCCCAGAACAGTGGGTAATAGTCCACGAAACAGGCAAGAATCGGCCAAAACTGCAAGTCTTGATGACCGACATGTAAACGCACCCCGGGGTTCGTCAATCATGGAAATCACTTCGGGACCCCCAGAACAATAGGTAATAGTCCACCAAACGGGCCAGAATCGGCCAAAACTGCAAGTCTTGATGACCGACACGTAAGCGCACCTTGGGGTACAACAACTTTGCAAATCGCTTCGGAACCCCAAAACATAGAGTAATAGTCCGGGGAAGAGCCTAGAATCGAACTAACCTAGGATTATTGATGAACGATACTTAAACGCACCCTGGGGTTCGTGTATCATGGAAATCGCTCACGGACCTCAAATCTGTGAGTACTAGTCCACGAAACGGGTCAGAATCGGCCAAAACCACGAGTGTTGATGACCGACACATAAACGCACTCTGGTGTTCGTCAATGATGGAAATCACTCCGGGACCCCCAGAACAGTGGGTAATAGTCCACGAAACGGGCAAGAATCGGCCAAAACTGCAAGTCTTGATGACCGACATGTAAACGCACCCCGGGGTTCGTCAATCATGGAAATCACTTCGAGACCCCCAGAACAATAGGTAATAGTCCACCAAATGGGCCGGAATCGGCCAAAACTGCAAGTCTTGATGACCGACATGTAAGCGCACCTTGGGGTACAACACCTATGCAAATCGCTTCGGAACCCCAAAACAGTGAGTAATAGTCCATGAAAGAGCCCAGAATCGAACAATCCTAGGATTATTGATGAACGATACTTAAACGCACCCTGGGGTTCGTCTATCATGGAAATCGCTCAGGGACCTCAAATATGTGAGTAATAGTCTAGGAAACGGGTCAGAATCGGCCAAAACCGCGAGTGTTGATGACCGACACAAAAACACACCCTGGTGTTCGTCAATGATGGAAATCACTACGGGACCACCAGAGCAGTGGGTAAGTCCACAAAACGGGCCAGAATCGGCCAAAAATGCGAGTCTTGATGACCGACATGTAAATGCACCCCGGGGTTCGTCAATCGTGGAAATCACTTCGGGACCACAAAAAAGTGGGTAATAGTCCACGAAACGGGCCAGAATCGGCCAAAACTGTGAGTCTTGATGACCGACACGTAAGCGCACCTTGGGGTACAACAACTATGCAAATCGCTTTGGAAACCCAAAACAGTGAGTAATAGTCCATGAAAGAGCCCAGAATCGAACAAACCTAGGATTATTGATCAACGATACTTAAACGCACACTCGAGTTCGTCTATCATGGAAATCGCTCACGGACCTCAAATCAGTGAGTAATAGTCCACGAAACGGGTCAGAATCGGCCAAAACCGCGAGTGTTGACGACCAACACATAAACGCACCCTCGGGTTCGTGTATCATGGAAATCGCTCACGGACCTCAAATCTGTGAGTAATAGTCCACGAAACGGGTCGGAATCGGCCAAAACCACGAGTGTTGATGACCGACACATAAACGCACTCTGGTGTTCGTCAATGATGGAAATCACTTCGGGACCCCCAGAACAGTGGGTAATAGTCCACGAAACGGGCAAGAATCGGCCAAAACTGCAAGTCTTGATGACCGACATGTAAACGCACCCCGGGGTTCGTCAATCATGGAAATCACTTCGGGACCCCCAGAACAATAGGTAATAGTCCACCAAACGGGCCGGAATCGGCCAAAACTGCAGGTCTTGATGACCGACACGTAAGCGCACCTTGGGGTACAACAACTATGCAAATCGCTTCGGAACCCCAAAACAGTGAGTAATAGTCCATGAAAGAGCCCAGAATCGAACAATCCTAGGATTATTGATCAACGATACTTAAACGCACACTCGAGTTCGTCTATCATGGAAATCGCTCACGCACCTCAAATCAGTGAGTAATAGTCCACGAAACGGGTCAGAATCGGCCAAAACCGCGAGTGTTGACGACCAACACATAAACGCACCCTCGGGTTCGTGTATCATGGAAATCGCTCACGGACCTCAAATCTGTGAGTAATAGTCCACGAAACGGGTCGGAATCGGCCAAAACCACGAGTGTTGATGACCGACACATAAACGCACTTTGGTGTTCGTCAATGATGGAAATCACTTCGGGACCCCCAGAACAGTGGGTAATAGTCCACGAAACGGGCAAGAATCGGCCAAAACTGCAAGTCTTGATGACCGACATGTAAACGCACCCCGGGGTTCGTCAATCATGGAAATCACTTCGGGACCCCCAGAACAATAGGTAATAGTCCACCAAACGGGCCGGAATCGGCCAAAACTGCAAGTCTTGATGACCGACATGTAAGCGCACCTTGGGGTACAACAACTATGCAAATCACTTCGGAACCCCAAAACAGTGAGTAATAGTCCATGAAAGAGCCCAGAATCGAACAATCCTAGGATTATTGCTGAACGATACTTAAACGCACCCTGGGGTTCGTGTATCATGGAAATCGCTCACGGAGCTCAAATCTGTGAGTAATAGTCCACGAAACGGGTCGGAATCGGCCAAAACCACGAGTGTTGATGACCGACACATGAACGCACTCTGGTGTTCGTCAATGATGGAATTCACTCCGGGACCCCCAGAACAGTGGGTAATAGTCCACGAAACGGGCAAGAATCGGCCAAAACCGCGAGTCTTGATGACCGACACGTAAGCGCACCTTGGGGTACAACAACTATGCAAATCGCTTTGGAAACCCAAAACAGTGAGTAATAGTCCATGAAAGAGCCCAGAATCGAACAAACCTAGGATTATTGATGAACGATACTTAAACGCACACTCGGGTTCGTCTATCATGGAAATCGCTCACGGACCTCAAATCAGTGAGTAATAGTCCCCGAAACGGGTCAGAATCGGCCAAAACCGCGAGTGTTGACGACCAACACATAAACGCACCCTGGGGTTCGTGTGTCATGGAAATCGCTCACGAACCTCAAATCTGTGAGTAATAGTCCACGAAACGGGTCGGAATCAGCCAAAACCACGAGTGTTGATGACCGACACATAAACGCACTCTGGTGTTCGTCAATGATGGAAATCACTCCGGGACCCCCAGAACAGTGGGTAATAGTCCACGAAACGGGCAAGAATCGGCCAAAACTGCAAGTCTTGATGACCGACATGTAAACGCACCCCGGGGTTCGTCAATCATGGAAATCACTTCGGGACCCCCAGAACAATAGGTAATAGTCCACCAAACGGGCCAGAATCGGCCAAAACTGCAAGTCTTGATGACCGACACGTAAGCGCACCTTGGGGTACAACAACTATGCAAATCGCTTCGGAACCCCAAAACATAGAGTAATAGTCCGGGGAAGAGCCTAGAATCGAACTAACCTAGGATTATTGATGAACGATACTTAAACGCACCCTGGGGTTCGTGTATCATGGAAATCGCTCACGGACCTCAAATCTGTGAGTAATACTCCACAAAACGGGTCAGAATCGGCCAAAACCACGAGTGTTGATGACCGACACATAAACGCACTCTGGTGATCGTCAATGATGGAATTCACTCCGGGACCCCCAGAACAGTGGGTAATAGTCCACGAAACGGGCAAGAATCGGCCAAAACTGCAAGTCTTGATGACCGACATGCAAACGCACCCCGGGGTTCGTCAATCATGGAAATCACTTCGGGACCCCCAGAAAAATAGGTAATAGTCCACCAAACGGGCCAGAATCGGCCAAAACTGCAAGTCTTGATGACCGACACGTAAGCGCACCTTGGGGTACAACAACTATGCAAATCGCTTCGGAACCCCAAAATATAGAGTAATAGTCCGGGGAAGAGCCTAGAATCGAACTAACCTAGGATTATTGATGAACGATACTTAAACGCACCCTGGGGTTCGTGTATCATGGAAATCGCTCACGGACCTCAAATCTGTGAGTAATAGTCCACGAAACGGGTCAGAATCGGCCAAAACCACGAGTGTTGATGACCGACACATAAACGCACTCTGGTGTTCGTCAATGATGGAAATCACTCCGGGACCCCCAGAACAGTGGGTAATAGTCCACGAAACGGGCAAGAATCGGCCAAAACTGCAAGTCTTGATGACTGACATGTAAACGCACCCCGGGGTTCGTTAATCATGGAAATCACTTCGGGACCCCCAGAACAATAGGTAATAGTCCACCAAACGGGCCAGAATCGGCCAAAACTGCAAGTCTTGATGACCGACATGTAAGCGCACCTTGGGGTACAACAACTATGCAAATCGCTTCGGAACCCCAAAACAATGAGTAATAGTCCATGAAAGAGCCCAGAATCGAACAATCCTAGGATTATTGCTGAACGATACTTAAACGCACCCTGGGGTTCGTGTATCATGGAAATCGCTCATGGACCTCAAATCTGTGAGTAATAGTCCATGAAACGGGTCGGAATCGGCCAAAACCACGAGTGTTGATGACCGACACATAAACGCACTCTGGTGTTCGTCAATGATGGAATTCACTCCGGGACCCCCAGAACAGTGGGTAATAGTCCACGAAACGGGCAAGAATCGGCCAAAACTGCAAGTCTTGATGACCGACATGTAAACGCACCCCGGGGTTTGTCAATCATGGAAATCACTTCGGGACCCCCAGAACAATAGGTAATAGTCCACCAAACGGGCCAGAATCGGCCAAAACTGCAAGTCTTGATGACCGACACGTAAGCGCACCTTGGGGTACAACAACTATGCAAATCGCTTCGCAACCCCAAAACATAGAGTAATAGTCCGGGGAAGAGCCTAGAATCGAACTAACCTAGGATTATTGATGAACGATACATAAACGCACCCTGGGGTTCATCTATCATGGAAATCGCTCACGGACCTCAAATCTGTGAGTAATAGTCCACGAAACGGGTCGGAATCGGCCAAAACCACGAGTGTTGATGACCGACACATAAACGCACTCTGGTGTTCGTCAATGATGGAAATCACTTCGGGACCCCCAGAACAGTGGGTAATAGTCCACGAAACGGGCAAGAATCGGCCAAAACTTCAAGTCTTGATGACCGACATGTAAACGCACCCCGGGGTTCGTCAATCATGGAAATCACTTCGGGACCCCCAGAACAATAGGTAATAGTCCACCAAACGGGCCGGAATCGGGCAAAACTGCAAGTCTTGATGACCGACATGTAAGCGCACCTTAGGGTACAACAACTATGCAAATCACTTCGGAACCCCAAAACAGTGAGTAATAGTCCATGAAAGAGCCCAGAATCGAACAATCCTAGGATTATTGCTGAACGATACTTAAACGCACCCTGGGGTTCGTGTATCATGGAAATCGCTCACGGACCTCAAATCTGTGAGTAATAGTCCACGAAACGGGTCGGAATCGGCCAAAACCACGAGTGTTGATGACCGACACATAAACGCACTCTGGTGTTCGTCAATGATGGAATTCACTCCGGGACCCCCAGAACAGTGGGTAATAGTCCACGAAACGGGCAAGAATCGGCCAAAACCGCGAGTCTTGATGACCGACACGTAAGCGCACCTTGGGGTACAACAACTATGCAAATCGCTTTGGAAACCCAAAACAGTGAGTAATAGTCCATGAAAGAGCCCAGAATCGAACAAACCTAGGATTATTGATGAACGATACTTAAACGCACACTCGGGTTCGTCTATCATGGAAATCGCTCACGGACCTCAAATCAGTGAGTAATAGTCCCCGAAACGGGTCAGAATCGGCCAAAACCGCGAGTGTTGACGACCAACACATAAACGCACCCTGGGGTTCGTGTGTCATGGAAATCGCTCACGGACCTCAAATCTGTGAGTAATAGTCCACGAAACGGGTCGGAATCAGCCAAAACCACGAGTGTCGATGACCGACACATAAACGCACTCTGGTGTTCGTCAATGATGGAATTCACTCCGGGACCCCCAGAACAGTGGGTAATAGTCCACGAAACGGGCAAGAATCGGCCAAAACTGCAAGTCTTGATGACCGACATGTAAACGCACCCCGGGGTTCGTCAATCATGGAAATCACTTCGGGACCCCCAGAACAATAGGTAATAGTCCACCAAACGGGCCAGAATCGGCCATTACTGCAAGTCTTGATGACCGACACGTAAGCGCACCTTGGGGTACAACAACTATGCAAATCGCTTCGGAACCCCAAAACATAGAGTAATAGTCCGGGGAAGAGCCTAGAATCGAACTAACCTAGGATTATTGATGAACGATACTTAAACGCACCCTGGGGTTCGTGTATCATGGAAATCGCTCACGGACCTCAAATCTGTGAGTAATACTCCACAAAACGGGTCAGAATCGGCCAAAACCACGAGTGTTGATGACCGACACATAAACGCACTCTGGTGTTCGTCAATGATGGAATTCACTCCGGGACCCCCAGAACAGTGGGTAATAGTCCACGAAACGGGCAAGAATCGGCCAAAACTGCAAGTCTTGATGACCGACATGCAAACGCACCCCGGGGTTCGTCAATCATGGAAATCACTTCGGGACCCCCAGAAAAATAGGTAATAGTCCACCAAACGGGCCAGAATCGGCCAAAACTGCAAGTCTTGATGACCGACACGTAAGCGCACCTTGGGGTACAACAACTATGCAAATCGCTTCGGAAACCCAAAATATAGAGTAATAGTCCGGGGAAGAGCCTAGAATCGAACTAACCTAGGATTATTGATGAACGATACTTAAACGCACCCTAGGGTTCGTGTATCATGGAAATCGCTCACGGACCTCAAATCTGTGAGTAATAGTCCACGAAACGGGTCAGAATCGGCCAAAACCACGAGTGTTGATGACCGACACATAAACGCACTCTGGTGTTCGTCAATGATGGAAATCACTCCGGGACCCCCAGAACAGTGGGTAATAGTCCACGAAACGGGCAAGAATCGGCCAAAACTGCAAGTCTTGATGACCGACATGTAAACGCACCCCGGGGTTCGTTAATCATGGAAATCACTTCGGGACCCCCAGAACAATAGGTAATAGTCCACCAAACGGGCCAGAATCGGCCAAAACTGCAAGTCTTGATGACCGACATGTAAGCGCACCTTGGGGTACAACAACTATGCAAATCGCTTCGGAACCCCAAAACAATGAGTAATAGTCCATGAAAGAGCCCAGAATCGAACAATCCTAGGATTATTGCTGAACGATACTTAAACGCACCCTGGGTTCGTGTATCATGGAAATCGCTCACGGACCTCAAATCTGTGAGTAATAGTCCATGAAACGGGTCGGAATCGGCCAAAACCACGAGTGTTGATGACCGACACATAAACGCACTCTGGTGTTCGTCCATGATGGAATTCACTCCGGGACCCCCAGAACAGTGGGTAATAGTCCACGAAACGGGCAAGAATCGGCCAAAACTGCAAGTCTTGATGACCGACATGTAAACGCACCCCGGGGTTTGTCAATCATGGAAATCACTTCGGGACCCCCAGAACAATAGGTAATAGTCCACCAAACGGGCCAGAATCGGCCAAAACTGCAAGTCTTGATGACCGACACGTAAGCGCACCTTGGGGTACAACAACTATGCAAATCGCTTCGGAACCCGAAAACATAGAGTAATAGTCCGGGGAAGAGCCTAGAATCGAACTAACCTAGGATTATTGATGAACGATACTTAAACGCACCCAGGGGTTCGTGTATCATGGAAATCGCTCACGGACCTCAAATCTGTGAGTAATAGTCCACGAAACGGGTCAGAATCGGTCAAAACCACGAGTGTTGATGACCGACACATAAACGCACTCTCGTGTTCGTCAATGATGGAAATCACTCCGGGACCCCCAGAACAGTGGGTAATAGTCCACGAAACGGGCAAGAATCGGCGAAAACTGCAAGTCTTGATGACCGACATGTAAACGCACCCCGGGGTTCGTCAATCATGGAAATCACTTCGGGACCCGCAGAACAATAGGTAATAGTCCACCAAACGGGCCAGAATCGGCCAAAACTGCAAGTCTTGATGACCGTCTTGATGACCGACATGTAAGCGCACCTTGGGGTACAACAACTATGCAAATCGCTTCGGAAACCCAAAATAGTGAGTAATAGTCCATGAAAGAGCCCAGAATCGAACAATCCTAGGATTATTGCTGAACGATGCTTAAACGCACCCTGGGGTTCGTCTATCATGGAAATCGCTCAAGGACCTCAAATGTGTGAGTAATAGTCTAGGAAACGGGTCAGAATCGGCCAAAACCGCGAGTGTTGATGACCGACACATAAACGCACCCTGGTGTTCGTCAATGATGGAAATCACTACGGGACCCCCAGAACAGTGGGTAAGTCCACAAAACGGGCCAGAATCGGCCAAAACTGTGAGTCTTGATGACCGACACGTAAACGCACCTTGGGCTACAACAACTATGCAAATCGCTTTGGAAACCCAAAACAGTGAGTAATAGTCCATGAAAGAGCCCAGAATCGAACAAACCTAGGATTATTGATGAACGATACTTAAACGCACACTCGGGTTCGTCTATCATGGAAATCGCCCACGGACCTCAAATCAGTGAGTAATAGTCCACGAAACGGGTCAGAATCGGCCAAAACCGCGAGTGTTGACGACCAACACATAAACGCACCCTGGGGTTCGTGTATCATGGAAATCGCTCACGGACCTCAAATCTGTGAGTAATAGTCCACGAAACGGGTCGGAATCGGCCAAAACCACGAGTGTTGATGACCGACACATAAACGCACTCCGGTGTTCGTCAATGATGGAATTCACTCCGGGACCCCCAGAACAGTGGGTAATAGTCCACGAAACAGGCAAGAATCGGCCAAAACTGCAAGTCTTGATGACCGACATGTAAACGCACCCCGGGGTTCGTCAATCATGGAAATCACTTCGGGACCCCCAGAACAATAGGTAATAGTCCACCAAACGGGCCAGAATCGGCCAAAACTGCAAGTCTTGATGACCGACACGTAAGCGCACCTTGGGGTACAACAACTTTGCAAATCGCTTCGGAACCCCAAAACATAGAGTAATAGTCCGGGGAAGAGCCTAGAATCGAACTAACCTAGGATTATTGATGAACGATACTTAAACGCACCCTGGGGTTCGTGTATCATGGAAATCGCTCACGGACCTCAAATCTGTGAGTAATAGTCCACGAAACGGGTCAGAATCGGCCAAAACCACGAGTGTTGATGACCGACACATAAACGCACTCTGGTGTTCGTCAATGATGGAAATCACTCTGGGACCCCCAGAACAGTGGGTAATAGTCCACGAAACGGGCAAGAATCGGCCAAAACTGCAAGTCTTGATGACCGACATGTAAACGCACCCCGGGGTTCGTCAATCATGGAAATCACTTACGGACCCCCAGAACAATAGGTAATAGTCCACCAAACGGGCCGGAATCGGCCAAAACTGCAAGTCTTGATGACCGACATGTAAGCGCACCTTGGGGTACAACAACTATGCAAATCGCTTCGGAAACCCAAAATAGTGAGTAATAGTCCATGAAAGAGCCCAGAATCGAACAATCCTAGGATTATTGCTGAACGATACTTAAACGCACCCTGGGGTTCGTCTATCATGGAAATCGCTCAAGGACCTCAAATGTGTGAGTAATAGTCTAGGAAACGGGTCAGAATCGGCCAAAACCGCGAGTGTTGATGACCGACACATAAACGCACCCTGGTGTTCGTCAATGATGGAAATCACTACGGGACCCCCAGAACAGTGGGTAAGTCCACAAAACGGGCCAGAATCAGCCAAAACTGCGAGTCTTGATGACCGACATGTAAACGCACCCGGGGTTCGTCAATCGTGGAAATCACTTCGGGACCACAGAAAAGTTGGTAATAGTCCACGAAACGGGCCAGAATCGGCCAAAACTGTGAGTCTTGATGACCGACACGTAAACGCACCTTGGGCTACAACAACTATGCAAATCGCTTTGGAAACCCAAAACAGTGAGTAATAGTCCATGAAAGAGCCCAGAATCGAACAAACCTAGGATTATTGATGAACGATACTTAAACGCACACTCGGGTTCGTCTATCATGGAAATCGCTCACGGACCTCAAATCAGTGAGTAATAGTCCACGAAACGGGTCAGAATCGGCCAAAACCGCGAGTGTTGACGACCAACACATAAACGCACCCTGGGGTTCGTGTATCATGGAAATCGCTCACGGACCTCAAATCTGTGAGTAATAGTCCACGAAACGGGTCGGAATCGGCCAAAACCACGAGTGTTGATGACCGACACATAAACGCACTCCGGTGTTCGTCAATGATGGAATTCACTCCGGGACCCCCAGAACAGTGGGTAATAGTCCACGAAACAGGCAAGAATCGGCCAAAACTGCAAGTCTTGATGACCGACATGTAAACGCACCCCGGGGTTCGTCAATCATGGAAATCACTTCGGGACCCCCAGAACAATAGGTAATAGTCCACCAAACGGGCCAGAATCGGCCAAAACTGCAAGTCTTGATGACCGACACGTAAGCGCACCTTGGGGTACAACAACTTTGCAAATCGCTTCGGAACCCCAAAACATAGAGTAATAGTCCGGGGAAGAGCCTAGAATCGAACTAACCTAGGATTATTGATGAACGATACTTAAACGCACCCTGGGGTTCGTGTATCATGGAAATCGCTCACGGACCTCAAATCTGTGAGTAATAGTCCACGAAACGGGTCAGAATCGGCCAAAACCACGAGTGTTGATGACCGACACATAAACGCACTCTGGTGTTCGTCAATGATGGAAATCACTCTGGGACCCCCAGAACAGTGGGTAATAGTCCACGAAACGGGCAAGAATCGGCCAAAACTGCAAGTCTTGATGACCGACATGTAAACGCACCCCGGGGTTCGTCAATCATGGAAATCACTTACGGACCCCCAGAACAATAGGTAATAGTCCACCAAACGGGCCGGAATCGGCCAAAACTGCAAGTCTTGATGACCGACATGTAAGCGCACCTTGGGGTACAACAACTATGCAAATCGCTTCGGAAACCCAAAATAGTGAGTAATAGTCCATGAAAGAGCCCAGAATCGAACAATCCTAGGATTATTGCTGAACGATACTTAAACGCACCCTGGGGTTCGTCTATCATGGAAATCGCTCAAGGACCTCAAATGTGTGAGTAATAGTCTAGGAAACGGGTCAGAATCGGCCAAAACCGCGAGTGTTGATGACCGACACATAAACGCACCCTGGTGTTCGTCAATGATGGAAATCACTACGGGACCCCCAGAACAGTGGGTAAGTCCACAAAACGGGCCAGAATCAGCCAAAACTGCGAGTCTTGATGACCGACATGTAAACGCACCCGGGGTTCGTCAATCGTGGAAATCACTTCGGGACCACAGAAAAGTTGGTAATAGTCCACGAAACGGGCCAGAATCGGCCAAAACTGTGAGTCTTGATGACCGACACGTAAACGCACCTTGGGCTACAACAACTATGCAAATCGCTTTGGAAACCCAAAACAGTGAGTAATAGTCCATGAAAGAGCCCAGAATCGAACAAACCTAGGATTATTGATGAACGATACTTAAACGCACACTCGGGTTCGTCTATCATGGAAATCGCTCACGGACCTCAAATCAGTGAGTAATAGTCCACGAAACGGGTCAGAATCGGCCAAAACCGCGAGTGTTGACGACCAACACATAAACGCACCCTGGGGTTCGTGTATCATGGAAATCGCTCACGGACCTCAAATCTGTGAGTAATAGTCCACGAAACGGGTCGGAATCGGCCAAAACCACGAGTGTTGATGACCGACACATAAACGCACTCCGGTGTTCGTCAATGATGGAATTCACTCCGGGACCCCCAGAACAGTGGGTAATAGTCCACGAAACAGGCAAGAATCGGCCAAAACTGCAAGTCTTGATGACCGACATGTAAACGCACCCCGGGGTTCGTCAATCATGGAAATCACTTCGGGACCCCCAGAACAATAGGTAATAGTCCACCAAACGGGCCAGAATCGGCCAAAACTGCAAGTCTTGATGACCGACACGTAAGCGCACCTTGGGGTACAACAACTTTGCAAATCGCTTCGGAACCCCAAAACATAGAGTAATAGTCCGGGGAAGAGCCTAGAATCGAACTAACCTAGGATTATTGATGAACGATACTTAAACGCACCCTGGGGTTCGTGTATCATGGAAATCGCTCACGGACCTCAAATCTGTGAGTACTAGTCCACGAAACGGGTCAGAATCGGCCAAAACCACGAGTGTTGATGACCGACACATAAACGCACTCTGGTGTTCGTCAATGATGGAAATCACTCTGGGACCCCCAGAACAGTGGGTAATAGTCCACGAAACGGGCAAGAATCGGCCAAAACTGCAAGTCTTGATGACCGACATGTAAACGCACCCCGGGGTTCGTCAATCATGGAAATCACTTACGGACCCCCAGAACAATACGTAATAGTCCACCAAACGGGCCGGAATCGGCCAAAACTGCAAGTCTTGATGACCGACATGTAAGCGCACCTAGGGGTACAACAACTATGCAAATCGCTTCGGAACCCCAAAACAGTGAGTAATAGTCCATGAAAGAGCCCAGAATCGAACAATCCTAGGATTATTGCGGAACGATACTTAAACGCACCGTGGGGTTCGTCTATCATGGAACTCGCTCAGGGACCTCTAATCTGTGAGTAATAGTCCAGGAAACGGGTCAGAATCGGCCAAAACCGCGAGTGTTGATGACCGACACATAAACGCACCCTGGTGTTCGTCAATGATGGAAATCACTACGGGACCCCCAGAACAGTGGGTAAGTCCACAAAACGGGCCAGAATCGGCCAAAACTGCGAGTCTTGATGACCGACATGTAAACGCACCCCGGGGTTCGTCAATCGTGGAAATCACTTCGGGACAACAGAAAAGTGGGTAATAGTCCACGAAACGGGCCAGAATCGGCCAAAACTGCGAGTCTTGATGACCGACATGTAAGCGCACCTTGGGGTACAACAACTATGCAAATCGCTTCAGAACCCCAAAACAATGAGTAATAGTCCAAGCAACGGGCCACGAAACGGGCCAAAACCGCGAGTGTTGATGACCGACACATAAACGCGCTCCGGTGTTCGTCAATGATGGAAATCACTCTCGGACCCCCAGAACAGTGGGTAATAGTCCACGAAACGGGCCAGAATCGGCCAAAACAACGAGTCTTGATGACCGACATGTAAACGCACCCCGGGGTTTGTCAATCGTGGAAATCACTTTGGGACCCCAAAACAGTGGGTAATAGTCCACGAAAAAGGCCAGAATCGGCCAAAACTGCGAGTCTTGATGACCGACATGTAAACGCACCCCAGGGTTCATCAATCGTGGAAATAACTTTGGGACCCCTAGAACAATGGGTAATAGTCCACGAAATGGGCCAGAATCAGCCAAAACTGCGAGTCTTGATGACCGACATGTAAGCGCACCTTGGGGTACAACAACTATGCAAATCGCTTCGGAACCCCAAAATATAGAGTAATAGTCCGGGGAAGAGCCTAGAATCGAACTAACCTAGGATTATTGATGAACGATACTTAAACGCACCCTGGGTTCGTGTATCATGGAAATCGCTCACGGACCTCAAATCTGTGAGTAATAGTCCACGAAACGGGTCAGAATCGGCCAAAACCACGAGTGTTGATGACCGACACATAAACGCACTCTGGTGTTCGTCAATGATGGAAATCACTCCGGGACCCCCAGAACAGTGGGTAATAGTCCACGAAACGGGCAAGAATCGGCCAAAACTGCAAGTCTTGATGATCGACATGTAAACGCACCCCGGGGTTCGTCAATCATGGAAATCACTTCGGGACCCCCAGAACAATAGGTAATAGTCCACCAAACGGGCCAGAATCGGCCAAAACTGCAAGTCTTGATGACCGACATGTAAGCGCACCTTGGGGTACAACAACTATGCAAATCGCTTCGGAACCCCAAAACAGTGAGTAATAGTCCATGAAAGAGCCCAGAATCGAACAATCCTAGGATTATTGCTGAACGATACTTAAACGCACCCTGGGGTTCGTGTATCATGGAAATCGCTCACGGACCTCAAATTTGTGAGTAATAGTCCATGAAACGGGTCGGAATCGGCCAAAACCACGAGTGTTGATGACCGACACATAAACGCACTCTGGTGTTCGTCAATGATGGAATTCACTCCGGGACCCCCAGAACAGTGGGTAATAGTCCACGAAACGGGCAAGAATCGGCCAAAACTGCAAGTCTTGATGACCGACATGTAAACGCACCCCGGGGTTCGTAAATCATGGAAATCACTTTGGGACCCCCAGAACAATAGGTAATAGTCCACCAAACGGGCCAGAATCGGCCAAAACTGCAAGTCTTGATGACCGACACGTAAGCGCACCTTGGGGTACAACAACTATGCAAATCGCTTCGGAACCCCAAAACATAGAGTAATAGTCCGGGGAAGAGCCTAGAATCGAACTAACCTAGGATTATTGATGAACGATACTTAAACGCACCCTGGGGTTCGTGTATCATGGAAATCGCTCACGGACCTCAAATCTGTGAGTAATAGTCCACGAAACAGGTCAGAATCGGCCAAAACCACGAGTGTTGATGACCGACACATAAACGCACTCTGGTGTTCGTCAATGATGGAATTCACTCCGGGACCCCCAGAACAGTGGGTAATAGTCCACGAAACGGGCAAGAATCGGCCAAAACTGCAAGTCTTGATGACCGACATGTAAACGCACCCCGGGGTTCGTCAATCATGGAAATCACTTCGGGACCCCCAGAACAATAGGTAATAGTCCACCAAACGGACAGAATCGGCCAAAACTGCAAGTCTTGATGACCGACACGTAAGCGCACCTTGGGGTACAACAACTATGCAAATCGCTTCGGAACCCCAAAACATAGAGTAATAGTCCGGGGAAGAGCCTAGAATCGAACTAACCTAGGATTATTGATGAACGATACTTAAACACACCCTGGGGTTTGTGTATCATGGAAATCGCTCACGGACCTCAAATCTGTGAGTAATAGTCCACGAAACGGGTCGGAATCGGCCAAAACCACGAGTGTTGATGACCGACACATAAACGCACTCTGGTGTTCGTCAATGATGGAATTCACTTCGGGACCCCCAGAACAGTGGGTAATAGTCCACGAAACGGGCAAGAATCGGCCAAAACTGCAAGTCTTGATGACCGACATGTAAACGCACCCCGGGATTCGTCAATCATGGAAATCACTTCGGGACCCCCAGAACAATAGGTAATAGTCCACCAAACGGGCCAGAATCGACCAAAACTGCAAGTCTTGATGACCGACACGTAAGCGCACCTTGGGGTACAACAACTATGCAAATCGCTTCGGAACCCCAAAACAGTGAGTAATAGTCCATGAAAGAGCCCAGAATCGAACAATCCTAGGATTATTGATGACCAACACATAAACGCACGCTGGGGTTCGTCTATCATGGAAATCGCTCAGGGACCTCAAATATGTGAGTAATAGTCTAGGAAACGGGTCAGAATCGGCCAAAACCGCGAGTGTTGATGACCGACACAAAAACGCACCCTGGTGTTCGTCAATGATGGAAATCACTACGGGACCCCCAGAACAGTGGGTAAGTCCACAAAACGGGCCAGAATCGGCCAAAAATGCGAGTCTTGATGACCGACATGTAAACGCACCCCGGGGTTCGTCAATCGTGGAAATCACTTCGGGACCACAGAAAAGTGGGTAATAGTCCACGAAACGGGCCAGAATCGGCCAAAACTGTGAGTCTTGATGACCGACACGTAAGCGCACCTTGGGGTACAACAACTATGCAAATCGATTTGGAAACCCAAAACAGTGAGTAATAGTCCATGAAAGAGCCCAGAATCGAACAAACCTAGGATTATTGATCAACGATACTTAAACGCACACTCGAGTTCGTCTATCATGGAAATCGCTCACGGACCTCAAATCAGTGAGTAATAGTCCACGAAACGGGTCAGAATCGGCCAAAACCACGAGTGTTGATGACCGACACATAAACGCACTCTGGTCTTCGTCAATGATGGAAATCACTCCGGGACCCACAAAACGATGGGTAATAGTCCACGAAACGGGCCAGAATCGACCAAATCTGCGAGTCTTGATGACCGACACGTAAGCGCACCTTGGGGTACAACAACTATGCAAATCGCTTTGGAAACCCAAAACAGTGAGTAATAGTCCATGAAAGAGCCCAGAATCGAACAAACCTAGGATTATTGATGAACGATACTGAAACGCACACTCGGGTTCGTTTATCATGGAAATCGCTCACGGACCTCAAATCAGTGAGTAATAGTCCACGAAACGGGTCAGAATCGGCCAAAACCGCGAGTGTTGACGACCAACACATAAACGCACCCTGGGGTTCGTGTGTCATGGAAATCGCTCACGGACCTCAAATCTGTGAGTAATAGTCCACGAAACGGGTCGGAATCAGCCAAAACCACGAGTGTTGATGACCGACACATAAACGCACTCTGGTGTTCGTCAATGATGGAATTCACTCCGGGACCCCCAGAACAGTGGGTAATAGTCCACGAAACGGGCAAGAATCGGCCAAAACTGCAAGTCTTGATGACCGACATGTAAACGCACCCCGGGTTCGTCAATCATGGAAATCACTTCGGGACCCCCAGAACAATAGGTAATAGTCCACCAAACGGGCCAGAATCGGCCAAAACTGCAAGTCTTGATGACCGACACGTAAGCGCACCTTGGGGTACAACAACTATGCAAATCGCTTCGGAACCCCAAAACATAGAGTAATAGTCTGGGGAAGAGCCTAGAATCGAACTAACCTAGGATTATTGATGAACGATACTTAAACGCACCCTGGGGTTCGTGTATCATGGAAATCGCTCACGGACCTCAAATCTGTGAGTAATACTCCACAAAACGGGTCAGAATCGGCCAAAACCACGAGTGTTGATGACCGACACATAAACGCACTCTGGTGTTCGTCAATGATGGAATTCACTCCGGGACCCCCAGAACAGTTGGTAATAGTCCACGAAACGGGCAAGAATCGGCCAAAACTGCAAGTCTTGATGACCGACATGTAAACGCACCCCCGGGTTCGTCAATCATGGAAATCACTTCGGGACCCCCAGAACAATAGGTAATAGTCCACCAAACGGGCCAGAATCGGCCAAAACTGCAAGTCTTGATGACCGACACGTAAGCGCACCTTGGGGTACAACAACTATGCAAATCATTTCGGAACCCCAAAATATAGAGTAATAGTCCGGGCAAGAGCCTAGAATCGAACTAACCTAGGATTATTGATGAACGATACTTAAACGCACCCTGGGGTTCGTGTATCATGGAAATCGCTCACAGACCTCAAATCTGTGAGTAATAGTCCACGAAACGGGTCAGAATCGGCCAAAACCACGAGTGTTGATGACCGACACATAAACGCACTCTGGTGTTCGTCAATGATGGAAATCACTCCGGGACCCCCAGAACAGTGGGTAATAGTCCACGAAACGGGCAAGAATCGGCCAAAACTGCAAGTCTTGATGACCGACATGTAAACGCACCCCGGGGTTCGTCAATCATGGAAATCACTTCGAGACCCCCAGAACAATAGGTAATAGTCGACCAAACGGGCCAGAATCGGCCAAAACTGCAAGTCTTGATGACCGACATGTAAGCGCACCTTGGGGTACAACAACTATGCAAATCGCTTCGGAACCCCAAAACAGTGAGTAATAGTCCATGAAAGAGCCCCGAATCGAACAATCCTAGGATTATTGCTGAACGATACTTAAACGCACCCTGGGGATCGTGTATCATGGAAATCGCTCACGGACCTCAAATCTGTGAGTAATAGTCCATGAAACGGGTCGGAATCGGCCAAAACCACGAGTGTTGATGACCGACACATAAACGCACTCTGGTGCTCGTCAATGATGGAATTCACTCCGGGACCCCCAGAACAGTGGGTAATAGTCCACGAAACGGGCAAGAATCGGCCAAAACTGCAAGTCTTGATGACCGACATGTAAACGCATCCCGGGGTTTGTCAATCATGGAAATCACTTCGGGACCCCCAGAACAATAGGTAATAGTCCACCAAACGGGCCAGAATCGGCCAAAACTGCAAGTCTTGATGACCGACACGTAAGCGCACCATGGGGTACAACAACTATGCAAATCGCTTCGGAACCCCAAAACATAGAGTAATAGTCCAGGGAAGAGCCTAGAATCGAACTAACCTAGAATTATTGATGAACGATACTTAAACGCACCCTGGGGTTCGTGTATCATGGAAATCGCTCACGGACCTCAAATCTGTGAGTAATAGTCCACGAAACGGGTCAGAATCGGCCAAAACCACGAGTGTTGATGACCGACACATAAACGCACTCTCGTGTTCGTCAATGATGGAAATCACTCCGGGACCCCCAGAACAGTGGGTAATAGTCCACGAAACGGGCAAGAATCGGCCAAAACTGCAAGTCTTGATGACCGACATGTAAACGCACCCCGGGGTTCGTCAATCATGGAAATCACTTCGGGACCCCCAGAACAATAGGTAATAGTCCACCAAACGGGCCAGAATCGGCCAAAACTGCAAGTCTTGATGACCATCTTGATGACCGACATGTAAGCGCACCTTGGGGTACAACAACTATGCAAATCGCTTCGGAACCCCAAAATAGTGAGTAATAGTCCATGAAAGAGCCCAGAATCGAACAATCCTAGGATTATTGCTGAACGATACTTAAACGCACCCTGGGGTTCGTCTATCATGGAAATCGCTCAAGGACCTCAAATATGTGAGTAATAGTCTAGGAAACGGGTCAGAATCGGCCAAAACCGCGAGTGTTGATGACCGACACATAAACGCACCCTGGTGTTCGTCAATGATGGAAATCACTACGAGACCCCCAGAACAGTGGGTAAGTCCACAAAACGGGCCAGAATCAGCCAAAACTGCGAGTCTTGATGACCGACATGTAAACGCACCCGGGGTTCGTCAATCGTGGAAATCACTTCGGGACCACAGAAAAGTGGGTAATAGTCCACGAAACGGGCCAGAATCGGCCAAAACTGTGAGTCTTGATGACCGACACGTAAGCGCACCTTGGGGTACAACAACTATGCAAATCGCTTTGGAAACCCAAAACAGTGAGTAATAGTCCATGAAAGAGCCCAGAATCGAACAAACCTAGGATTATTGATGAACGATACTTAAACGCACACTCGGGTTCGTCTATCATGGAAATCACTCACGGACCACAAATGAGTGAGTAATAGTCCACGAAACGGGTCAGAATCGGCCAAAACCGCGAGTGTTGACGACCAACACATAAACGCACCCTGGGGTTCGTGTATCATGGAAATCGCTCACGGACCTCAAATCTGTGAGTAATAGTCCACGAAACGGGTCGGAATCGGCCAAAACCACGAGTGTTGATGACCGACACATAAACGCACTCCGGTGTTCGTCAATGATGGAATTCACTCCGGGACCCCCAGAACAGTGGGTAATAGTCCACGAAACAGGCAAGAATCGGCCAAAACTGCAAGTCTTGATGACCGACATGTAAACGCACCCCGGGGTTCGTCAATCATGGAAATCACTTCAGGACCCCCAGAACAATAGGTAATAGTCCACCAAACGGGTCAGAATCGGCCAAAACTGCAAGTCTTGATGACCGACACGTAAGCGCACCTTGGGGTACAACAACTTTGCAAATCGCTTCGGAACCCCAAAACATAGAGTAATAGTCCGGGGAAGAGCCTAGAATCGAACTAACCTAGGATTATTGATGAACGATACTTAAACGCACCCTGGGGTTCGTGTATCATGGAAATCGCTCATGGACCTCAAATCTGTGAGTAATAGTCCACGAAACGGGTCTGAATCGGCCAAAACCACGAGTGTTGATGACCGACACATAAACGCACTCTGGTGTTCGTCAATGATGGAAATCACTCTGGGACCCCCAGAACAGTGGGTAATAGTCCACGAAACGGGCAAGAATCGGCCAAAACTGCAAGTCTTGATGACCGACATGTAAACGCACCCCGGGGTTCGTCAATCATGGAAATCACTTCGGGACCCCCAGAACAATAGGTAATAGTCCACCAAATGGGTCCGAATCGGCCAAAACTGCAAGTCTTGATGACCGACACGTAAGCGCACCTTGGGGTACAACAACTTTGCAAATCGCTTCGGAACCCCAAAACATAGAGTAATAGTCCGGGGAAGAGCCTAGAATCGAACTAACCTAGGATTATTGATGAACGATACTTAAACGCACCCTGGGGTTCGTGTATCCTGGAAATCGCTCACGGACCTCAAATATGTGAGTAATAGTCCACGAAATGGGTCAGAATCGGCCAAAACCACGAGTGTTGATAACCGACACATAAACGCACTCTGGTGTTCGTCAATGATGGAAATCACTCCGGGACCCCCAGAACAGTGGGTAATTGTCCACGAAACGGGCAAGAATCGGCCAAAACTGCAAGTCTTGATGACCGACATGTAAACGCACCCCGGGGTTCGTGAATCATGGAAATCACTTCGGGACCCCCAGAACAATAGGTAATAGTCCACCAAATGGGCCGGAATCGGCCAAAACTGCAAGTCTTGATGACCGACATGTAAGCGCACCTTGGGGTACAACAACTATGCAAATCGCTTCGGAACCCCAAAACAGTGAGTAATAGTCCATGAAAGAGCCCAGAATCGAACAATCCTAGGATTATTGATGAACAATACTTAAACGCACCCTGGGGTTCGTCTATCATGGAAATCGCTCAGGGACCTCAAATATGTCAGTAATAGTCTAGGAAACGGGTCAGAATCGGCCAAAACCGCGAGTGTTGATGACCGACACAAAAACGCACCCTGGTGTTCGTCAATGATGGAAATCACTACGGGACCCCCAGAACAATGGGTAAGTCCACAAAACGGGCCAGAATCGGCCAAAAATGCGAGTCTTGATGACCGACATGTAAACGCACCCCGGGGTTCGTCAATCGTGGAAATCACTTCGGGACCACAGAAAAGTGGGTAATAGTCCACGAAACGGGCCAGAATCGGCCAAAACTGTGAGTCTTGATGACCGACACGTAAGCGCACCTTGGGGTACAACAACTATGCAAATCGCTTTGGAAACCCAAAACAGTGAGTAATAGTCCATGAAAGAGCCCAGAATCGAACAAACCTAGGATTATTGATGAACGATACTTAAACGCACACTCGGGTTCGTCTATCATGGAAATCGCTCACGGACCACAAATCAGTGAGCAATAGTCCACGAAACGGGTCAGAATCGGCCAAAACCGCGAGTGTTGACGACCAACACATAAACGCACCCTGGGGTTCGTGTATCATGGAAATCGCTCACGGACCTCAAATCTGTGAGTAATAGTCCACGAAACGGGTCGGAATCGGCCAAAACCACGAGTGTTGATAACCGACACATAAACGCACTCTGGTGTTCGTCAATGATGGAATTCACTCCGGGACCCCCAGAACAGTGGGTAATAGTCCACGAAACGGGCAAGAATCGGCCAAAACTGCAAGTCTTGATGACCGACATGTAAACGCACCCCGGGGTTCGTCAACCATGGAAATCACTTCGGGACCCCCAGAACAATAGGTAATAGTCCACCAAACGGGCCAGAATCGGCCAAAACTGCAAGTCTTGATGACCGACATGTAAGCACACCTTGGGGTACAACAACTATGCAAATCGCTTTGGAACCCCAAAACAGTGAGTAATAGTCCATGAAAGAGCCCCGAATCGAACAATCCTAGGATTATTGCTGAACGATACTTAAACGCACCCTGGGGATCGTGTATCATGGAAATCGCTCACGGACCTCAAATCTGTGAGTAATAGTCCATGAAACGGGTCGGAATCGGCCAAAACCACGAGTGTTGATGACCGACACATAAACGCACTCTGGTGTTCGTCAATGATGGAATTCACTCCGGGACCCCCAGAACAGTGGGTAATAGTCCACGAAACGGGCAAGAATCGGCCAAAACTGCAAGTCTTGATGACCGACATGTAAACGCACCCCGGGGTTTGTCAATCATGGAAATCACTTCGGGACCCCCAGAACAATAGGTAATAGTCCACCAAACGGGCCAGAATCGGCCAAAACTGCAAGTCTTGATGACCGACACGTAAGCGCACCATGGGGTACAACAACTATGCAAATCGCTTCGGAACCCCAAAACATAGAGTAATAGTCCGGGGAAGAGCCTAGAATCGAACTAACCTAGAATTATTGATGAACGATACTTAAACGCACCCTGGGGTTCGTGTATCATGGAAATCGCTCGCGGACCTCAAATCTGTGAGTAATAGTCCACGAAACGGGTCAGAATCGGCCAAAACCACGAGTGTTGATGACCGACACATAAACGCACTCTGGTGTTCGTCAATGATGGAATTCACTCCGGGACCCCCAGAACAGTGGGTAATAGTCCACGAAACGGGCAAGAATCGGCCAAAACTGCAAGTCTTGATGACCGACATGTATACGCACCCCGGGGTTCGTCAATCATGGAAATCACTTCGGGACCCCCAGAACAATAGGTAATAGTCCACCAAACGGGCCAGAATCGGCCAAAACTGCAAGTCTTGATGACCGTCTTGATGAACGACATGTAAGCGCACCTTGGGGTACAACAACTACGCAAATCGCTTCGGAACCCCAAAATAGTGAGTAATAGTCCATGAAAGAGCCCAGAATCGAACAATCCTAGGTTTATTGCTGAACGATACTTAAACGCACCCTGGGGTTCGTCTATCATGGAAATCGCTCAAGGACCTCAAATATGTGAGTAATAGTCTAGGAAACGGGTCAGAATCGGCCAAAACCACGAGTGTTGATGACCGACACATAAACGCACCCTGGTGTTCGTCAATGATGGAAATCACTACGGGACCCCCAGAACAGTGGGTAAGTCCACAAAACGGGCCAGAATCAGCCAAAACTGCGAGTCTTGATGACCGACATGTAAACGCACCCGGGGTTCGTCAATCGTGGAAATCACTTCGGGACCACAGAAAAGTGGGTAATAGTCCACGAAACGGGCCAGAATCGGCCAAAACTGTGAGTCTTGATGACCGACACGTAGGCGCACCTTGGGGTACAACAACTATGCAAATCGCTTTGGAAACCCAAAACAGTGAGTAATAGTCCATGAAAGAGCCCAGAATCGAACAAACCTAGGATTATTGATGAACGATACTTAAACGCACACTCGGGTTCGTCTATCATGGAAATCGCTCACGGACCTCAAATCAGTGAGTAATAGTCCACGAAACGGGTCAGAATCGGCCAAAACCGCGAGTGTTGACGACCAACACATAAACGCACCCTGGGGTTCGTGTATCATGGAAATCGCTCACGGACCTCAAATCTGTGAGTAATAGTCCACGAAACGGGTCGGAATCGGCCAAAACCACGAGTGTTGATGACCGACACATAAACGCACTCCGGTGTTCGTCAATGATGGAATTCACTCCGGGACCCCCAGAACAGTGGGTAATAGTCCACGAAACAGGCAAGAATCGGCCAAAACTGCAAGTCTTGATGACCGACATGTAAACGCACCCCGGGGTTCGTCAATCATGGAAATCACTTCGGGACCCCCAGAACAATAGGTAATAGTCCACCAAACGGGTCAGAATCGGCCAAAACTGCAAGTCTTGATGACCGACACGTAAGCGCACCTTGGGGTACAACAACTTTGCAAATCGCTTCGGAACCCCAAAACATAGAGTAATAGTCCGGGGAAGAGCCTAGAATCGAACTAACCTAGGATTATTGATGAACGATACTTAAACGCACCCTGGGGTTCGTGTATCATGGAAATCGCTCATGGACCTCAAATCTGTCAGTAATAGTCCACGAAACGGGTCAGAATCGGCCAAAACCACGAGTGTTGATGACCGACACATAAACGCACTCTGGTGTTCGTCAATGATGGAAATCACTCTGGGACCCCCAGAACAGTGGGTAATAGTCCACGAAACGGGCAAGAATCGGCCAAAACTGCAAGTCTTGATGACCGACATGTAAACGCACCCCGGGGTTCGTCAATCATGGAAATCACTTCCGGACCCCCAGAACAATAGGTAATAGTCCACCAAACGGGACGGAATCGGCCAAAACTGCAAGTCTTGATGACCGACATGTAAGCGCACCTTGGGGTACAACAACTATGCAAATCGCTTCAGAACCCCAAAACAGTGAGTAATAGTCCATGAAAGAGCCCAGAATCGAACAATCCTAGGATTATTGCTGAACGATACTTAAACGCACCGTGGGGTTCGTCAATCATGGAAATCACTTCGGGACCCCCAGAACAATAGGTAATAGTCCACCAAACGGGCCAGAATCGGCCAAAACTGCAAGTCTTGATGACCGACACGTAAGCGCACCTTGGGGTACAACAACTATGCAAATCGCTTCGGAACCCCAAAACATAGAGTAATAGTCCGGGGAAGAGCCTAGAATCGAACTAACCTAGAATTATTGATGAACGATACTTAAACGCACCCTGGGGTTCGTGTATCATGGAAATCGCTCGCGGACCTCAAATCTGTGAGTAATAGTCCACGAAACGGGTCAGAATCGGCCAAAACCACGAGTGTTGATGACCGACACATAAACGCACTCTCGTGTTCGTCAATGATGGAAATCACTCCGGGACCCCCAGAACAGTGGGTAATAGTCCACGAAACGGGCAAGAATCGGCCAAAACTGCAAGTCTTGATGACCGACATGTATACGCACCCCGGGGTTCGTCAATCATGGAAATCACTTCGGGACCCCCAGAACAATAGGTAATAGTCCACCAAACGGGCCAGAATCGGCCAAAACTGCAAGTCTTGATGACCGTCTTGATGAACGACATGTAAGCGCACCTTGGGGTACAACAACTATGCAAATCGCTTCGGAACCCCAAAATAGTGAGTAATAGTCCATGAAAGAGCCCAGAATCGAACAATCCTAGGTTTATTGCTGAACGATACTTAAACGCACCCTGGGGTTCGTCTATCATGGAAATCGCTCAAGGACCTCAAATATGTGAGTAATAGTCTAGGAAACGGGTCAGAATCGGCCAAAACCACGAGTGTTGATGACCGACACATAAACGCACCCTGGTGTTCGTCAATGATGGAAATCACTACGGGACCCCCAGAACAGTGGGTAAGTCCACAAAACGGGCCAGAATCAGCCAAAACTGCGAGTCTTGATGACCGACATGTAAACGCACCCGGGGTTCGTCAATCGTGGAAATCACTTCGGGACCACAGAAAAGTGGGTAATAGTCCACGAAACGGGCCAGAATCGGCCAAAACTGTGAGTCTTGATGACCGACACGTAGGCGCACCTTGGGGTACAACAACTATGCAAATCGCTTTGGAAACCCAAAACAGTGAGTAATAGTCCATGAAAGAGCCCAGAATCGAACAAACCTAGGATTATTGATGAACGATACTTAAACGCACACTCGGGTTCGTCTATCATGGAAATCGCTCACGGACCTCAAATCAGTGAGTAATAGTCCACGAAACGGGTCAGAATCGGCCAAAACCGCGAGTGTTGACGACCAACACATAAACGCACCCTGGGGTTCGTGTATCATGGAAATCGCTCACGGACCTCAAATCTGTGAGTAATAGTCCACGAAACGGGTCGGAATCGGCCAAAACCACGAGTGTTGATGACCGACACATAAACGCACTCCGGTGTTCGTCAATGATGGAATTCACTCCGGGACCCCCAGAACAGTGGGTAATAGTCCACGAAACAGGCAAGAATCGGCCAAAACTGCAAGTCTTGATGACCGACATGTAAACGCACCCCGGGGTTCGTCAATCATGGAAATCACTTCGGGACCCCCAGAACAATAGGTAATAGTCCACCAAACGGGTCAGAATCGGCCAAAACTGCAAGTCTTGATGACCGACACGTAAGCGCACCTTGGGGTACAACAACTTTGCAAATCGCTTCGGAACCCCAAAACATAGAGTAATAGTCCGGGGAAGAGCCTAGAATCGAACTAACCTAGGATTATTGATGAACGATACTTAAACGCACCCTGGGGTTCGTGTATCATGGAAATCGCTCATGGACCTCAAATCTGTCAGTAATAGTCCACGAAACGGGTCAGAATCGGCCAAAACCACGAGTGTTGATGACCGACACATAAACGCACTCTGGTGTTCGTCAATGATGGAAATCACTCTGGGACCCCCAGAACAGTGGGTAATAGTCCACGAAACGGGCAAGAATCGGCCAAAACTGCAAGTCTTGATGACCGACATGTAAACGCACCCCGGGGTTCGTCAATCATGGAAATCACTTCCGGACCCCCAGAACAATAGGTAATAGTCCACCAAACGGGACGGAATCGGCCAAAACTGCAAGTCTTGATGACCGACATGTAAGCGCACCTTGGGGTACAACAACTATGCAAATCGCTTCAGAACCCCAAAACAGTGAGTAATAGTCCATGAAAGAGCCCAGAATCGAACAATCCTAGGATTATTGCTGAACGATACTTAAACGCACCGTGGGGTTCGTCAATCATGGAAATCACTTCGGGACCCCCAGAACAATAGGTAATAGTCCACCAAACGGGCCAGAATCGGCCAAAACTGCAAGTCTTGATGACCGACACGTAAGCGCACCTTGGGGTACAACAACTTTGCAAATCGCTTCGGAACCCCAAAACATAGAGTAATAGTCCGGGGAAGAGCCTAGAATCGAACTAACCTAGGATTATTGATGAACGATACTTAAACGCACCCTGGGGTTCGTGTATCCTGGAAATCGCTCACGGACCTCAAATCTGTGAGTAATAGTCCACGAAATGGGTCAGAATCGGCCAAAACCACGAGTGTTGATAACCGACACATAAACGCACTCTGGTGTTCGTCAATGATGGAAATCACTCCGGGACCCCCAGAACAGTGGGTAATAGTCCACGAAACGGGCAAGAATCGGCCAAAACTGCAAGTCTTGATGACCGACATGTAAACGCACCCCGGGGTTCGTCAATCATGGAAATCACTTCGGGACCCCCAGAACAATAGGTAATAGTCCACCAAATGGGCCGGAATCGGCCAAAACTGCAAGTCTTGATGACCGACACGTAAGCGCACCTTGGGGTACAACAACTATGCAAATCGCTTTGGAAACCCAAAACAGTGAGTAATAGTCCATGAAAGAGCCCAGAATCGAACAAACCTAGGATTATTGATGAACGATACTTAAACGCACACTCGGGTTCGTCTATCATGGAAATCGCTCACGGACCTCAAATCAGTGAGTAATAGTCCACGAAACGGGTCAGAATCGGCCAAAACCGCGAGTGTTGACGACCAACACATAAACGCACCCTGGGGTTCGTGTATCATGGAAATCGCTCACGGACCTCAAATCTGTGAGTAATAGTCCACGAAACGGGTCGGAATCGGCCAAAACCACGAGTGTTGATGACCGACACATAAACGCACTCCGGTGTTCGTCAATGATGGAATTCACTCCGGGACCCCCAGAACAGTGGGTAATAGTCCACGAAACGGGCAAGAATCGGCCAAAACTGCGAGTCTTGATGACCGACACGTAAGCGCACCTTGGGGTACAACAACTATGCAAATCGCTTTGGAAACCCAAAACAGTGAGTAATAGTCCATGAAAGAGCCCAGAATCGAACAAACCTAGGATTATTGATGAACGATACTTAAACGCACACTAGGGTTCGTCTATCATGGAAATCGCTCATGGACCTCAAATCAGTGAGTAATAGTCCACGAAACGGGTCAGAATCGGCCAAAACCGCGAGTGTTGACGACCAACACATAAACGCACCCTGGGGTTCGTGTGTCATGGAAATCGCTCATGGACCTCAAATCTGTGAGTAATAGTCCACGAAACGGGTCGGAATCGGCCAAAACCACGAGTGTTGAAGACCGGCACATAAACGCACTCTGGTGTTCGTCAATGATGGAATTCACTCCGGGACCCCCAGAACAGTGGGTAATAGTCCACGAAACGGGCAAGAATCGGCCAAAACTGCAAGTCTTGATGACCGACACGTAAGCGCACCTTGGGGTACAACAACTATGCAAATCGCTTTGGAAACCCAAAACAGTGAGTAATAGTCCATGAAAGAGCCCAGAATCGAACAAACCTAGGATTATTGATGAACGATACTTAAACGCACACTCGGGTTCGTCTATCATGGAAATCGCTCACGGACCTCAAATCAGTGAGTAATAGTCCACGAAACGGGTCAGAATCGGCCAAAACCGCGAGTGTTGACGACCAACACATAAACGCACCCTGGGGTTCGTGTGTCATGGAAATCGCTCACGGACCTCAAATCTGTGAGTAATAGTCCACGAAACGGGTCGGAATCAGCCAAAACCACGAGTGTTGATGACCGACACATAAACGCACTCTGGTGTTCGTCAATGATGGAATTCACTCCGGGACCCCCAGAACAGTGGGTAATAGTCCACGAAACGGGCAAGAATCGGCCAAAACTGCAAGTCTTGATGACCGACATGTAAACGCACCCCGGGGTTCGTCAATCATGGAAATCACTTCGGGACCCCCAGAACAATAGGTAATAGTCCACCAAACGGGCCAGAATCGGCCAAAACTGCAAGTCTTGATGACCGACACGTAAGCGCACCTTGGGGTACAACAACTATGCAAATCGCTTCGGAACCCCAAAACATAGAGTAATAGTCCGGGGAAGAGCCTAGAATCGAACTAACCTAGGATTATTGATGAACGATACTTAAACGCACCCTGGGGTTCGTGTATCATGGAAATCGCTCACGGACCTCAAATCTGTGAGTAATACTCCACAAAACGGGTCAGAATCGGCCAAAACCACGAGTGTTGATGACCGACACATAAACGCACTCTGGTGTTCGTCAATGATGGAATTCACTCCGGGACCCCCAGAACAGTGGGTAATAGTCCACGAAACGGGCAAGAATCGGCCAAAACTGCAAGTCTTGATGACCGACATGTAAACGCACCCCGGGGTTCGTCAATCATGGAAATCACTTCGGGACCCCCAGAACAATAGGTAATAGTCCACCAAACGGGCCAGAATCGGCCAAAACTGCAAGTCTTGATGACCGACACGTAAGCGCACCTTGGGGTACAACAACTATGCAAATCACTTCGGAACCCCAAAATATAGAGTAATAGTCCGGGCAAGAGCCTAGAATCGAACTAACCTAGGATTATTGATGAACGATACTTAAACGCACCCTGGGGTTCGTGTATCATGGAAATCGCTCACGGACCTCAAATCTGTGAGTAATAGTCCACGAAACGGGTCAGAATCGGCCAAAACCAGGAGTGTTGATGACCGACACATAAACGCACTCTGGTGTTCGTCAATGATGGAAATCACTCCGGGACCCCCAGAACAGTGGGTAATAGTCCACGAAACGGGCAAGAATCGGCCAAATCTGCAAGTCTTGATGACCGACATGTAAACGCACCCCGGGGTTCGTCAATCATGGAAATCACTTCGGGACCCCCAGAACAATAGGTAATAGTCCACCAAACGGGCCAGAATCGGCCAAAACTGCAAGTCTTGATGACCGACATGTAAGCGCACCTTGGGGTACAACAACTATGCAAATCGCTTCGGAACCCCAAAACAGTGAGTAATAGTCCATGAAAGAGCCCAGAATCGAACAATCCTAGGATTATTGCTGAACGATACTTAAACGCACCCTGGGGTTCGTGTATCATGGAAATCGCTCACGGACCTCAAATCTGTGAGTAATAGTCCATGAAACGGGTCGGAATCGGCCAAAACCACGAGTGTTGATGACCGACACATAAACGCACTCTGGTGTTCGTCAATGATGGAATTCACTCCGGGACCCCCAGAACAGTGGGTAATAGTCCACGAAACGGGCAAGAATCGGCCAAAACTGCAAGTATTGATGACCGACATGTAAACGGACCCCGGGGTTTGTCAATCATGGAAATCACTTTGGAACCCCCAGAACAATAGGTAATAGTCCACCAAACGGGCCAGAATCGGCCAAAACTTCAAGTCTTGATGACCGACACGTAAGCGCACCATGGGGTACAACAACTATGCAAATCGCTTCGGAACCCCAAAACATAGAGTAATAGTCCGGGGAAGAGCCTAGAATCGAACTAACCTAGGATTATTGATGAACGATACTTAAACGCACCCTGGGGTTCGTGTATCATGGAAATCGCTCACGGACCTCAAATCTGTGAGTAATAGTCCACGAAACGGGTCAGAATCGGCAAAAACCACGAGTGTTGATGACCGACACATAAACGCACTCTCGTGTTCGTCAATGATGGAAATCACTCCGGGACCCCCAGAACAGTGGGTAATAGTCCACGAAACGGGCAAGAATCGGCCAAAACTGCAAGTCTTGATGACCGACATGTAAACGCACCCCGGGGTTCGTCAATCATGGAAATCACTTCGGGACCCCCAGAACAATAGGTAATAGTCCACCAAACGGGCCAGAATCGGCCAAAACTGCAAGTCTTGATGACCGACATGTAAGCGCACCTTGGGGTACAACAACTATGCAAATCGCTTCGGAACCCCAAAACAGTGAGTAATAGTCCATGAAAGAGCCCAGAATCGAACAATCCTAGGATTATTGCTGAACGATACTTAAACGCACCCTGGGGTTCGTGTATCATGGAAATCGCTCACGGACCTCAAATCTGTGAGTAATAGTCCATGAAACGGGTCGGAATCGGCCAAAACCACGAGTGTTGATGACCGACACATAAACGCACTCTGGTGTTCGTCAATGATGGAATTCACTCCGGGACCCCCAGAACAGTGGGTAATAGTCCACGAAACGGGCAAGAATCGGCCAAAACTGCAAGTATTGATGACCGACATGTAAACGGACCCCGGGGTTTGTCAATCATGGAAATCACTTTGGAACCCCCAGAACAATAGGTAATAGTCCACCAAACGGGCCAGAATCGGCCAAAACTTCAAGTCTTGATGACCGACACGTAAGCGCACCATGGGGTACAACAACTATGCAAATCGCTTCGGAACCCCAAAACATAGAGTAATAGTCCGGGGAAGAGCCTAGAATCGAACTAACCTAGGATTATTGATGAACGATACTTAAACGCACCCTGGGGTTCGTGTATCATGGAAATCGCTCACGGACCTCAAATCTGTGAGTAATAGTCCACGAAACGGGTCAGAATCGGCAAAAACCACGAGTGTTGATGACCGACACATAAACGCACTCTCGTGTTCGTCAATGATGGAAATCACTCCGGGACCCCCAGAACAGTGGGTAATAGTCCACGAAACGGGCAAGAATCGGCCAAAACTGCAAGTCTTGATGACCGACATGTAAACGCACCCCGGGGTTCGTCAATCATGGAAATCACTTCGGGACCCCCAGAACAATAGGTAATAGTCCACCAAACGGGCCAGAATCGGCCAAAACTGCAAGTCTTGATGACCGACATGTAAGCGCACCTTGGGGTACAACAACTATGCAAATCGCTTCGGAACCCCAAAACAGTGAGTAATAGTCCATGAAAGAGCCCAGAATCGAACAATCCTAGGATTATTGCTGAACGATACTTAAACGCACCCTGGGGTTCGTCTATCATGGAAATCGCTCAAGGACCTCAAATATGTGAGTAATAGTCTAGGAAACGGGTCAGAATCGGCCAAAACCGCGAGTGTTGATGACCGACACATAAACGCACCCTGGTGTTCGTCAATGATGGAAATCACTACGGGACCCCCAGAACAGTGGGTAAGTCCACAAAACGGGCCAGAATCAACCAAAACTGCGAGTCTTGATGACCGACATGTAAACGCACCCGGGGTTCGTCAATCGTGGAAATCACTTCGGGACCACAGAAAAGTGGGTAATAGTCCACGAAACGGGCCAGAATCGGCCAAAACTGTGAGTCTTGATGACCGACACGTAAGCGCACCTTGGGGTACAACAACTATGCAAATCGCTTTGGAAACCCAAAACAGTGAGTAATAGTCGATGAAAGAGCCCAGAATCGAACAAACCTAGGATTATTGATGAACGATACTTAAACGCACACTCGGGTTCGTCTATCATGGAAATCGCTCACGGACCTCAAATCAGTGAGTAATAGTCCACGAAACGGGTCAGAATCGGCCTAAACAGCGAGTGTTGACGACCAACACATAAACGCACCCTGGGGTTCGTGTATCATGGAAATCGCTCACGGACCTAATATCTGTGAGTAATAGTCCACGAAACGGGTCGGAATCGGCCAAAACCACGAGTGTTGATGACCGACACATAAACGCACTCCGGTGTTCGTCAATGATGGAATTCACTCCGGGACCCCCAGAACAGTGGGTAATAGTCCACGAAACAGGCAAGAATCGGCCAAAACTGCAAGTCTTGATGACCGACATGTAAACGCACCCCGGGGTTCGTCAATCATGGAAATCACTTCGGGACCCCCAGAACAATAGGTAATAGTCCACCAAACGGGCCAGAATCGGCCAAAACTGCAAGTCATGATGGCCGACACGTAAGCGCGCCTTGGGGTACAACAACTTTGCAAATCGCTTCGGAACCCCAAAACATAGAGTAATAGTCCGGGGAAGAGCCTAGAATCGAACTAACCTAGGATTATTGATGAACGATACTTAAACGCACCCTGGGGTTCGTCTATCATGGAAATCGCTCAAGGACCTCAAATATGTGAGAAATAGTCTAGGAAACGGGTCAGAATCGGCCAAAACCGCGAGTGTTGATGACCGACACATAAACGCACCCTGGTGTTCGTCAATGATGGAAATCACTACGGGACCCCCAGAACAGTGGGTAAGTCCACAAAACGGGCCAGAATCAGCCAAAACTGCGAGTCTTGATGACCGACATGTAAACGCACCCGGGGTTCGTCAATCGTGGAAATCACTTCAGGACCACAGAAAAGTGGGTAATAGTCCACGAAACGGGCCAGATTCGGCCAAAACTGTGAGTCTTGATGACCGACACGTAAGCGCACCTTGGGGTACAACAACTATGCAAATCGCTTTGGAAACCCAAAACAGTGAGTAATAGTCCATGAAAGAGCCCAGAATCGAACAAACCTAGGATTATTGATCAACGATACTTAAACGCACACTCGGGTTCGTCTATCATGGAAATCGCTCACGGACCTCAAATCAGTGAGTAATAGTCCACGAAACGGGTCAGAATCGGCCAAAACCGCGAGTGTTGACGACCAACACATAAACGCACCCTGGGGTTCGTGTATCATGGAAATCGCTCACGGACCTCAAATCTGTGAGTAATAGTCCACGAAACGGGTCGGAATCGGCCAAAACCACGAGTGTTGATGACCGACACATAAACGCACTCCGGTGTTCGTCAATGATGGAATTCACTCCGGGACCCCCAGAACAGTGGGTAATAGTCCACGAAACAGGCAAGAATCGGCCAAAACTGCAAGTCTTGATGACCGACATGTAAACGCTCCCCGGGGTTCGTCAATCATGGAAATCACTTCGGGACCCCCAGAACAATAGGTAATAGTCCACCAAACGGGCCAGAATCGGCCAAAACTGCAAGTCTTGATGGCCGACACGTAAGCGCGCCTTGGGGTACAACAACTTTGCAAATCGCTTCGGAACCCCAAAACATAGAGTAATAGTCCGGGGAAGAGCCTAGAATCGAACTAACCTAGGATTATTGATGAACGATACTTAAACGCACCCTGGGGTTCGTCTATCATGGAAATCGCTCAAGGACCTCAAATATGTGAGAAATAGTCTAGGAAACGGGTCAGAATCGGCCAAAACCGCGAGTGTTGATGACCGACACATAAACGCACCCTGGTGTTCGTCAATGATGGAAATCACTACGGGACCCCCAGAACAGTGGGTAAGTCCACAAAACGGGCCAGAATCAGCCAAAACTGCGAGTCTTGATGACCGACATGTAAACGCACCCGGGGTTCGTCAATCGTGGAAATCACTTCAGGACCACAGAAAAGTGGGTAATAGTCCACGAAACGGGCCAGATTCGGCCAAAACTGTGAGTCTTGATGACCGACACGTAAGCGCACCTTGGGGTACAACAACTATGCAAATCGCTTTGGAAACCCAAAACAGTGAGTAATAGTCCATGAAAGAGCCCAGAATCGAACAAACCTAGGATTATTGATGAACGATACTTAAACGCACACTCGGGTTCGTCTATCATGGAAATCGCTCAGGGACCTCAAATCAGTGAGTAATAGTCCACGAAACGGGTCAGAATCGGCCAAAACCGCGAGTGTTGACGACCAACACATAAACGCACCCTGGGGTTCGTGTATCATGGAAATCGCTCACGGACCTCAAATCTGTGAGTAATAGTCCACGAAACGGGTCGGAATCGGCCAAAACCACGAGTGTTGATGACCGACACATAAACGCACTCCGGTGTTCGTCAATGATGGAATTCACTCCGGGACCCCCAGAACAGTGGGTAATAGTCCACGAAACAGGCAAGAATCGGCCAAAACTGCAAGTCTTGATGACCGACATGTAAACGCACCCCGGGGTTCGTCAATCATGGAAATCACTTCGGGACCCCCAGAACAATAGGTAATAGTCCACCAAACGGGTCAGAATCGGCCAAAACTGCAAGTCTTGATGACCGACACGTAAGCGCACCTTGGGGTACAACAACTTTGCAAATCGCTTCGGAACCCCAAAACATAGAGTAATAGTCCGGGGAAGAGCCTAGAATCGAACTAACCTAGGATTATTGATGAACGATACTTAAATGCACCCTGGGGTTCGTGTATCATGGAAATCGCTCACGGACCTCAAATCTGTGAGTAATAGTCCACGAAACGGGTCAGACTCGGCCAAAACCACGAGTGTTGATGACCGACACATAAACGCACTCTGGTGTTCGTCAATGATGGAAATCACTCTGGGACCCCCAGAACAGTGGGTAATAGTCCACGAAACGGGCAAGAATCGGCCAAAACTGCAAGTCTTGATGACCGACATGTAAACGCACCCCGGGGTTCGTCAATCATGGAAATCACTTCCGGACCCCCAGAACAATAGGTAATAGTCCACCAAACGGGACGGAATCGGCCAAAACTGCAAGTCTTGATGACCGACATGTAAGCGCACCTTGGGGTACAACAACTATGCAAATCGCTTCAGAACCCCAAAACAGTGAGTAATAGTCCATGAAAGAGCCCAGAATCGAACAATCCTAGGATTATTGCTGAATGATACTTAAACGCACCGTGGGGTTCGTCAATCATGGAAATCACTTCGGGACCCCCAGAACAATAGGTAATAGTCCACCAAACGGGCCAGAATCGGCCAAAACTGCAAGTCTTGATGACCGACACGTAAGCGCACCTTGGGGTACAACAACTTTGCAAATCGCTTCGGAACCCCAAAACATAGAGTAATAGTCCGGGGAAGAGCCTAGAATCGAACTAACCTAGGATTATTGATGAACGATACTTAAACGCACCCTGGGGTTCGTGTATCCTGGAAATCGCTCACGGACCTCAAATCTGTGAGTAAAAGTCCACGAAATGGGTCAGAATCGGCCAAAACCACGAGTGTTGATAACCGACACATAAACGCACTCTGGTGTTCGTCAATGATGGAAATCACTCCGGGACCCCCAGAACAGTGGGTAATAGTCCACGAAACGGGCAAGAATCGGCCAAAACTGCAAGTCTTGATGACCGACATGTAAACGCACCCCGGGGTTCGTCAATCATGGAAATCACTTCGGGACCCCCAGAACAATAGGTAATAGTCCACCAAATGGGCCGGAATCGGCCAAAACTGCAAGTCTTGATGACCGACATGTAAGCGCACCTTGGGGTACAAAAACTATGCAAATCGCTTCGGAACCCCAAAACAGTGAGTAATAGTCCATGAAAGAGCCCAGAATCGAACAATCCTAGGATTATTGATGAACAATACTTAAACGCACCCTGGGGTTCGTCTATCATGGAAATCGCTCAGGGACCTCAAATATGTGAGTAATAGTCTAGGAAACGGGTCAGAATCGGCCAAAACCGCGAGTGTTGATGACCGACACAAAAACGCACCCTGGTGTTCGTCAATGATGGAAATCACTACGGGACCCCCAGAACAGTGGGTAAGTCCACAAAATGGGCCAAAATCGGCCAAAAATGCGAGTCTTGATGACCGACATGTAAACGCACCCCGGGGTTCGTCAATCGTGGAAATCACTTCGGGACCACAGAAAAGTGGGTAATAGTCCACGAAACGGGCCAGAATCGGCCAAAACTGTGAGTCTTGATGACCGACACGTAAGCGCACCTTGGGGTACAACAACTATGCAAATCGCTTTGGAAACCCAAAACAGTGAGTAATAGTCCATGAAAGAGCCCAGAATCGAACAAACCTAGGATTATTGATGAACGATACTTAAACGCACACTCGGGTTCGTCTATCATGGAAATCGCTCAGGGACCTCAAATCAGTGAGTAATAGTCCACGAAACGGGTCAGAATCGGCCAAAACCGCGAGTGTTGACGACCAACACATAAACGCACCCTGGGGTTCGTGTATCATGGAAATCGCTCACGGACCTCAAATCTGTGAGTAATAGTCCACGAAACGGGTCGGAATCGGCCAAAACCACGAGTGTTGATGACCGACACATAAACGCACTCCGGTGTTCGTCAATGATGGAATTCACTCCGGGACCCCCAGAACAGTGGGTAATAGTCCACGAAACAGGCAAGAATCGGCCAAAACTGCAAGTCTTGATGACCGACATGTAAACGCACCCCGGGGTTCGTCAATCATGGAAATCACTTCGGGACCCCCAGAACAATAGGTAATAGTCCACCAAACGGGTCAGAATCGGCCAAAACTGCAAGTCTTGATGACCGACACGTAAGCGCACCTTGGGGTACAACAACTTTGCAAATCGCTTCGGAACCCCAAAACATAGAGTAATAGTCCGGGGAAGAGCCTAGAATCGAACTAACCTAGGATTATTGATGAACGATACTTAAATGCACCCTGGGGTTCGTGTATCATGGAAATCGCTCACGGACCTCAAATCTGTGAGTAATAGTCCACGAAACGGGTCAGACTCGGCCAAAACCACGAGTGTTGATGACCGACACATAAGCGCACTCTGGTGTTCGTCAATGATGGAAATCACTCTGGGACCCCCAGAACAGTGGGTAATAGTCCACGAAACGGGCAAGAATCGGCCAAAACTGCAAGTCTTGATGACCGACATGTAAACGCACCCCGGGGTTCGTCAATCATGGAAATCACTTCCGGACCCCCAGAACAATAGGTAATAGTCCACCAAACGGGACGGAATCGGCCAAAACTGCAAGTCTTGATGACCGACATGTAAGCGCACCTTGGGGTACAACAACTATGCAAATCGCTTCAGAACCCCAAAACAGTGAGTAATAGTCCATGAAAGAGCCCAGAATCGAACAATCCTAGGATTATTGCTGAATGATACTTAAACGCACCGTGGGGTTCGTCAATCATGGAAATCACTTCGGGACCCCCAGAACAATAGGTAATAGTCCACCAAACGGGCCAGAATCGGCCAAAACTGCAAGTCTTGATGACCGACACGTAAGCGCACCTTGGGGTACAACAACTTTGCAAATCGCTTCGGAACCCCAAAACATAGAGTAATAGTCCGGGGAAGAGCCTAGAATCGAACTAACCTAGGATTATTGATGAACGATACTTAAACGCACCCTGGGGTTCGTGTATCCTGGAAATCGCTCACGGACCTCAAATCTGTGAGTAAAAGTCCACGAAATGGGTCAGAATCGGCCAAAACCACGAGTGTTGATAACCGACACATAAACGCACTCTGGTGTTCGTCAATGATGGAAATCACTCCGGGACCCCCAGAACAGTGGGTAATAGTCCACGAAACGGGCAAGAATCGGCCAAAACTGCAAGTCTTGATGACCGACATGTAAACGCACCCCGGGGTTCGTCAATCATGGAAATCACTTCGGGACCCCCAGAACAATAGGTAATAGTCCACCAAATGGGCCGGAATCGGCCAAAACTGCAAGTCTTGATGACCGACATGTAAGCGCACCTTGGGGTACAAAAACTATGCAAATCGCTTCGGAACCCCAAAACAGTGAGTAATAGTCCATGAAAGAGCCCAGAATCGAACAATCCTAGGATTATTGATGAACAATACTTAAACGCACCCTGGGGTTCGTCTATCATGGAAATCGCTCAGGGACCTCAAATATGTGAGTAATAGTCTAGGAAACGGGTCAGAATCGGCCAAAACCGCGAGTGTTGATGACCGACACAAAAACGCACCCTGGTGTTCGTCAATGATGGAAATCACTACGGGACCCCCAGAACAGTGGGTAAGTCCACAAAATGGGCCAAAATCGGCCAAAAATGCGAGTCTTGATGACCGACATGTAAACGCACCCCGGGGTTCGTCAATCGTGGAAATCACTTCGGGACCACAGAAAAGTGGGTAATAGTCCACGAAACGGGCCAGAATCGGCCAAAACTGTGAGTCTTGATGACCGACACGTAAGCGCACCTTGGGGTACAACAACTATGCAAATCGCTTTGGAAACCCAAAACAGTGAGTAATAGTCCATGAAAGAGCCCAGAATCGAACAAACCTAGGATTATTGATCAACGATACTTAAACGCACACTGGAGTTCGTCTATCATGGAAATCGCTCACGGACCTCAAATCAGTGAGTAATAGTCCACGAAACGGGTCAGAATCGGCCAAAACCGCGAGTGTTGACAACCAACACATAAACGCACGCTGGGGTTCGTGTATCATGGAAATCGCTCACGGACCTCAAATCTGTGAGAAATAGTCCACGAAACGCGTCGGAATCGGCCAAAACCACGAGTGTTGATGACCGACACATAAACGCACTCTGGTGTTCGTCAATGATGGAAATCACTTCGGGACCCCCAGAACAGTGGGTAATAGTCCACGAAACAGGCAAGAATCGGCCAAAACTGCAAGTCTTGATGACCGACATGTAAACGCACCCCGGGGTTCGTCAATGATGGAAATCACTTCGGGACCCCCAGAACAATAGGTAATAGTCCACCAAACGGGCCAGAATCGGCCAAAACTGCAAGTCTTGATGGCCGACACGTAAGCGCGCCTTGGGGTACAACAACTTTGCAAATCGCTTCGGAACCCCAAAACATAGAGTAATAGTCCGGGGAAGAGCCTAGAATCGAACTAACCTAGGATTATTGATGAACGATACTTAAACGCACCCTGGGGTTCGTCTATCATGGAAATCGCTCAAGGACCTCAAATATGTGAGAAATAGTCTAGGAAACGGGTCAGAATCGGCCAAAACCGCAAGTGTTGATGACCGACACATAAACGCACCCTGGTGTTCGTCAATGATGGAAATCACTACGGGACCCCCAGAACAGTGGGTAAGTCCACAAAACGGGCCAGAATCAGCCAAAACTACGAGTCTTGATGACCGACATGTAAACGCACCCGGGGTTCGTCAATCGTGGAAATCACTTCAGGACCACAGAAAAGTGGGTAATAGTCCACGAAACGGGCCAGATTCGGCCAAAACTGTGAGTCTTGATGACCGACACGTAAGCGCACCTTGGGGTACAACAACTATGCAAATCGCTTTGGAAACCCAAAACAGTGAGTAATAGTCCATGAAAGAGCCCAGAATCGAACAAACCTAGGATTATTGATCAACGATACTTAAACGCACACTCGGGTTCGTCTATCATGGAAATCGCTCACGGACCTCAAATCAGTGAGTAATAGTCCACGAAACGGGTCAGAATCGGCCAAAACCGCGAGTGTTGACGACCAACACATAAACGCACCCTGGGGTTCGTGTATCATGGAAATCGCTCACGGACCTCAAATCTGTGAGTAATAGTCCACGAAACGGGTCGGAATCGGCCAAAACCACGAGTGTTGATGACCGACACATAAACGCACTCCGGTGTTCGTCAATGATGGAATTCACTCCGGGACCCCCAGAACAGTGGGTAATAGTCCACGAAACAGGCAAGAATCGGCCAAAACTGCAAGTCTTGATGACCGACATGTAAACGCTCCCCGGGGTTCGTCAATCATGGAAATCACTTCGGGACCCCCAGAACAATAGGTAATAGTCCACCAAACGGGCCAGAATCGGCCAAAACTGCAAGTCTTGATGACCGACACGTAAGCGCACCTTGGGGTACAACAACTATGCAAATCGCTTCGGAACCCCAAAACATAGAGTAATAGTCCGGGGAAGAGCCTAGAATCGAACTAACCTAGGATTATTGATGAACGATACTTAAACGCACCCTGGGGTTCGTGTATCATGGAAATCGCTCACGGACCTCAAATCTGTGAGTAATAGTCCACGAAACGGGTCAGAATCGGCCAAAACCACGAGTGTTGATGACCGACACATAAACGCACTCTGGTGTTCGTCAATGATGGAAATCACTCCGGGACCCCCAGAACAGTGGGTAATAGTCCACGAAACGGGCAAGAATCGGCCAAAACTGCAAGTCTTGATGACCGACATGTAAACGCACCCCGGGGTTCGTCAATCATGGAAATCACTTCGGGACCCCCAGAACAATAGGTAATAGTCCACCAAACGGGCCAGAATCGGCCAAAACTGCAAGTCTTGATGACCAACATGTAAGCGCACCTTGGGGTACAACAACTATGCAAATCGCTTCGGAACCCCAAAACAGTGACTAATAGTCCATGAAAGAGCCCAGAATCGAACAATCCTAGGATTATTGCTGAACGATACTTAAACGCACCCTGGGGTTCGTGTATCATGGAAATCGCTCACGGACCTCAAATCTGTGAGTAATAGTCCATGAAACGGGTCGGAATCGGCCAAAACCACAAGTGTTGATGACCGACACATAAACGCACTCTGGTGTTCGTCAATGATGGAATTCACTCCGGGACCCCCAGAACAGTGGGTAATAGTCCACGAAACGGGCAAGAATCGGCCAAAACTGCAAGTCTTGATGACCGACATGTAAACGCACCCCGGGGTTCGTCAATCATGGAAATCACTTCGGGACCCCCAGAACAATAGGTAATAGTCCACCAAATGGGCCGGAATCGGCCAAAACTGCAAGTCTTGATGACCGACATGTAAGCGCACCTTGGGGTACAACAACTATGCAAATCGCTTCGGAACCCCAAAACAGTGAGTAATAGTCCATGAAAGAGCCCAGAATCGAACAATCCTAGGATTATTGATGAACAATACTTAAACGCACCCTGGGGTTCGTCTATCATGGAAATCGCTCAGGGACCTCAAATATGTGAGTAATAGTCTAGGAAACGGGTTAGAATCGGCCAAAACCGCGAGTGTTGATGACCGACACAAAAACGCACCCTGGTGTTCGCCAATGATGGAAATCACTACGGGACCCCCAGAACAGTGGGTAAGTCCACAAAACGGGCCAGAATCGGCCAAAAATGCGAGTCTTGATGACCGACATGTAAACGCACCCCGGGGTTCGTCAATCGTGGAAATCACTTCGGGACCACAGAAAAGTGGGTAATAGTCCACGAAACGGGCCAGAATCGGCCAAAACTGTGAGTCTTGATGACCGACACGTAAGCGCACCTTGGGGTACAACAACTATGCAAATCGCTTTGGAAACCCAAAACAGTGAGTAATAGTCCATGAAAGAGCCCAGAATCGCACAAACCTAGGATTATTGATCAACGATACTTAAACGCACACTCGAGTTCGTCTATCATGGAAATCGCTCACGGACCTCAAATCAGTGAGTAATAGTCCACGAAACGGGTCAGAATCGGCCAAAACCGCGAGTGTTGACGACCAACACATAAACGCACGCTCGGGTTCGTGTATCATGGAAATCGCTCACGGACCTCAAATCTGTGAGTAATAGTCCACGAAACGCGTCGGAATCGGCCAAAACCACGAGTGTTGATGACCGACACATAAACGCACTCTGGTGTTCGTCAATGATGGAAATCACTTCGGGACCCCCAGAACAGTGGGTAATAGTCCACGAAACAGGCAAGAATCGGCCAAAACTGCAAGTCTTGATGACCGACATGTAAACGCACCCCGGGGTTCGTCAATCATGGAAATCACTTCGGGACCCCCAGAACAATAGGTAATAGTCCACCAAACGGGCCAGAATCGGCCAAAACTGCAAGTCTTGATGGCCGACACGTAAGCGCGCCTTGGGGTACAACAACTTTGCAAATCGCTTCGGAACCCCAAAACATAGAGTAATAGTCCGGGGAAGAGCCTAGAATCGAACTAACCTAGGATTATTGATGAACGATACTTAAACGCACCCTGGGGTTCGTCTATCATGGAAATCGCTCAAGGACCTCAAATATGTGAGAAATAGTCTAGGAAACGGGTCAGAATCGGCCAAAACCGCAAGTGTTGATGACCGACACATAAACGCACCCTGGTGTTCGTCAATGATGGAAATCACTACGGGACCCCCAGAACAGTGGGTAAGTCCACAAAACGGGCCAGAATCGGCCAAAAATGCGAGTCTTGATGACCGACATGTAAACGCACCCGGGGTTCGTCAATCGTGGAAATCACTTCAGGACCACAGAAAAGTGGGTAATAGTCCACGAAACGGGCCAGATTCGGCCAAAACTGTGAGTCTTGATGACCGACACGTAAGCGCACCTTGGGGTACAACAACTATGCAAATCGCTTTGGAAACCCAAAACAGTGAGTAATAGTCCATGAAAGAGCCCAGAATCGAACAAACCTAGGATTATTGATGAACGATACTTAAACGCACACTCGGGTTCGTCTATCATGGAAATCGCTCACGGACCTCAAATCAGTGAGTAATAGTCCACGAAACGGGTCAGAATCGGCCAAAACCGCGAGTGTTGACGACCAACACATAAACGCACCCTGGGGTTCGTGTATCATGGAAATCGCTCACGGACCTCAAATCTGTGAGTAATAGTCCACGAAACGGGTCGGAATCGGCCAAAACCACGAGTGTTGATGACCGACACATAAACGCACTCCGGTGTTCGTCAATGATGGAATTCACTCCGGGACCCCCAGAACAGTGGGTAATAGTCCACGAAACAGGCAAGAATCGGCCAAAACTGCAAGTCTTGATGACCGACATGTAAACGCACCCCGGGGTTCGTCAATCATGGAAATCACTTCGGGACCCCCAGAACAATAGGTAATAGTCCACCAAACGGGCCAGAATCGGCCAAAACTGCAAGTCTTGATGACCGACACGTAAGCGCGCCTTGGGGTACAACAACTTTGCAAATCGCTTCGGAACCCCAAAACATAGAGTAATAGTCCGGGGAAGAGCCTAGAATCGAACTAACCTAGGATTATTGATGAACGATACTTAAACGCACCCTGGGGTTCGTGTATCATGGAAATCGCTCACGGACCTCAAATCTGTGAGTAATAGTCCACGAAACGGGTCAGAATCGGCCAAAACCACGAGTGTTGATGACCGACACATAAACGCACTCTCGTGTTCGTCAATGATGGAAATCACTCCGGGACCCCCAGAACAGTGGGTAATAGTCCACGAAACGGGCAAGAATCGGCCAAAACTGCAAGTCTTGATGACCGACATGTAAACGCACCCCGGGGTTCGTCAATCATGGAAATCACTTCGGGACCCCCAGAACAATAGGTAATAGTCCACCAAACGGGCCAGAATCGGCCAAAACTGCAAGTCTTGATGACCGTCTTGATGACCGACATGTAAGCGCACCTTGGGGTACAACAACTATGCAAATCGCTTCGGAACCCCAAAATAGTGAGTAATAGTCCATGAAAGAGCCCAGAATCGAACAATCCTAGGATTATTGCTGAACGATACTTAAACGCACCCTGGGGTTCGTCTATCATGGAAATCGCTCAAGGACCTCAAATATGTGAGTAATAGTCTAGGAAACGGGTCAGAATCGGCCAAAACCGCGAGTGTTGATGACCGACACATAAACGCACCCTGGTGTTCGTCAATGATGGAAATCACTACGGGACCCCCAGAACAGTGGGTAAGTCCACAAAACGGGCCAGAATCAGCCAAAACTGCGAGTCTTGATGACCGACATGTAAACGCACCCGGGGTTCGTCAATCGTGGAAATCACTTCGGGACCACAGAAAAGTGGGTAATAGTCCACGAAACGGGCCAGAATCGGCCAAAACTGTGAGTCTTGATGACCGACACGTAAGCGCACCTTGGGGTACAACAACTATGCAAATCGCTTTGGAAACCCAAAACAGTGAGTAATAGTCCATGAAAGAGCCCAGAATCGAACAAACCTAGGATTATTGATGAACGATACTTAAACGCACACTCGGGTTCGTCTATCATGGAAATCGCTCACGGACCTCAAATCAGTGAGTAATAGTCCACGAAACGGGTCAGAATCGGCCAAAACCGCGAGTGTTGACGACCAACACATAAACGCACCCTGGGGTTCGTGTATCATGGAAATCGCTCACGGACCTCAAATCTGTGAGTAATAGTCCACGAAATGGGTCGGAATCGGCCAATACCACGAGTGTTGATGACCGACACATAAACGCACTCCGGTGTTCGTCAATGATGGAATTCACTCCGGGACCCCCAGAACAATGGGTAATAGTCCACGAAACAGGCAAGAATCGGCCAAAACTGCAAGTCTTGATGACCGACATGTAAACGCACCCCGGGGTTCGTCAATCATGGAAATCACTTCGGGACCCCCAGAACAATAGGTAATAGTCCACCAAACGGGCCAGAATCGGCCAAAACTGCAAGTCTTGATGACCGACACGTAAGCGCACCTTGGGGTACAACAACTTTGCAAATCGCTTCGGAACCCCAAAACATAGAGTAATAGTCCGGGGAAGAGCCTAGAATCGAACTAACCTAGGATTATTGATGAACGATACTTAAACGCACCCTGGGTTCGTGTATCATGGAAATCGCTCACGGACCTCAAATCTGTGAGTAATAGTCCAGGAAACGGGTCAGAATCGGCCAAAACCGCGAGTGTTGATGACCGACACATAAACGCACTCTGGTGTTCGTCAATGATGGAAATCACTCTGGGACCCCCAGAACAGTGGGTAATAGTCCACGAAACGGGCAAGAATCGGCCAAAACTGCAAGTCTTGATGACCGACATGTAAACGCACCCCGGGGTTCGTCAATCATGGAAATCACTTCCGGACCCCCAGAACAATAGGTAATAGTCCACCAAACGGGACGGAATCGGCCAAAACTGCAAGTCTTGATGACCGACATGTAAGCGCACCTTGGGGTACAACAACTATGCAAATCGCTTCGGAACCCCAAAACAGTGAGTAATAGTCCATGAAAGAGCCCAGAATCGAACAATCCTAGGATTATTGCTGAATGATACTTAAACGCACCGTGGGGTTCGTCTATCATGGAACTCGCTCAGGGACCTCAAATCTGTGAGTAATAGTCCAGGAAACGGGTCAGAATCGGCCAAAACCGCGAGTGTTGATGACCGACACATAAACGCACCCTAGTGTTCGACAATGATGGAAATCACTACGGGACCCCGAGAACAGTGGGTAAGTCCACAAAACGGGCCAGAATCAGCCAAAACTGCGAGTCTTGATGACCGACATGTAAACGCACCCGGGGTTCGTCAATCGTGGAAATCACTTCGGGACCACAGAAAAGTGGGTAATAGTCCACGAAACGGGCCAGAATCGGCCAAAACTGGGAGTCTTGATGACCGACACGTAAGCGCACCTTGGGGTACAACAACTATGCAAATCGCTTTGGAAACCCAAAACAGTGAGTAATAGTCCATGAAAGAGCCCAGAATCGAACAAACCTAGGATTATTGATGAACGATACTAAAACGCACACTCGGGTTTGTCTATGATGGAAATCGCTCACGGACCTCAAATCAGTGAGTAATAGTCCACGAAACGGCTCAGAATCGGCCAAAACCATGAGTGTTGATGACCGACACATAAACGCACTCTGTTGTTCGTCAATGATGGAATTCACTCCGGGACCCCCAGAACAGTGGGTAATAGTCCACGAAACGGGCAAGAATCGGCCAAAACTGCAAGTCTTGATGACCGACATGTAAACGCACCCCGGGGTTTGTCAATCATGGAAATCACTTCGGGACCCCCAGAACAATAGGTAATAGTCCACCAAACGGGCCAGAATCGGCCAAAACTGCAAGTCTTGATGACCGACACGTAAGCGCACCTTGGGGTACAACAACTATGCAAATCGCTTCGGAACCCCAAAACATAGAGTAATAGTCCGGGGAAGAGCCTAGAATCGAACTAACCTAGGATTATTGATGAACGATACTTAAACGCACCCTGGGGTTCGTGTATCATGGAAATCGCTCACGGACCTCAAATCTGTGAGTAATAGTCCACGAAACGGGTCAGAATCGGCCAAAACCACGAGTGTTGATGACCGACACATAAACGCACTCTCGTGTTCGTCAATGATGGAAATCACTCCGGGACCCCCAGAACAGTGGGTAATAGTCCACGAAACGGGCAAGAATCGGCCAAAACTGCAAGTCTTGATGACCGACATGTAAACGCACCCCAGGGTTCGTCAATCATGGAAATCACTTCGGGACCCCCAGAACAATAGGTAATAGTCCACCAAACGGGCCAGAATCGGCCAAAACTGCAAGTCTTGATGACCGTCTTGATGACCGACATGTAAGCGCACCTTGGGGTACAACAACTATGCAAATCGCTTCGGAACCCCAAAAACAGTGAGTAATAGTCCATGAAAGAGCCCAGAATCGAACAATCCTAGGATTATTGCTGAACGATACTTAAACGCACCCTGGGGTTCGTCTATCATGGAAATCGCTCAAGGACCTCAAATATGTGAGTAATAGTCTAGGAAACGGGTCAGAATCGGCCAAAACCGCGAGTGTTGATGACCGACACATAAACGCACCCTAGTGTTCGACAATGATGGAAATCACTACGGGACCCCGAGAACAGTGGGTAAGTCCACAAAACGGGCCAGAATCGGCCAGAACTGCGAGTCTTGATGACCGACACATAAACGCACCCTGGTGTTCATCAATGATGGAAATCACTACGGGACCCCCAGAACAGTGGGTAAGTCCACAAAACGGGCCAGAATCAGCCAAAACTGCGAGTCTTGATGACCGACATGTAAACGCACCCGAAGTTCGTCAATCGTGGAAATCACTTCGGGACCACAGAAAAGTGGGTAATAGTCCACGAAACGGGCCAGAATCGGCCAAAACTGGGAGTCTTGATGACCGACACGTAAGCGCACCTTGGGGTACAACAACTATGCAAATCGCTTTGGAAACCCAAAACAGTGAGTAATAGTCCATGAAAGAGCCCAGAATCGAAGAAACCTAGGATTATTGATGAACGATACTTAAACGCACACTCGGGTTCGTCTATCATGGAAATCGCTCACGGACCTCAAATCAGTGAGTAATAGTCCACGAAACGGGTCAGAATCGACCAAAACCGCGAGTGTTGACGACCAACACATAAACGCACCCTGGGGTTCGTGTATCATGGAAATCGCTCACGGACCTCAAATCTGTGAGTAATAGTCCACGAAACGGGTCGGAATCGGCCAAAACCACGAGTGTTGATGACCGACACATAAACGCACTCCGGTGTTCGTCAATGATGGAATTCACTCCGGGACCCCCAGAACAGTGGGTAATAGTCCACGAAACAGGCAAGAATCGGCCAAAACTGCAAGTCTTGATGACCGACATGTAAACGCACCCCGGGGTTCGTCAATCATGGAAATCACTTCGGGACCCCCAGAACAATAGGTAATAGTCCACCAAACGGGCCAGAATCGGCCAAAACTGCAAGTCTTGATGACCGACACGTAAGCGCACCTTGGGGTAGAACAACTTTGCAAATCGCTTCGGAACCCCAAAACATAGAGTAATAGTCCGGGGAAGAGCCTAGAATCGAACTAACCTAGGATTATTGATGAACGATACTTAAACGCACCGTGGGGTTCGTGTATCATGGAAATCGCTCACGGACCTCAAATATGTGAGTAATAGTCCACGAAACGGGTCAGAATCGGCCAAAACCGCGACTGTTGATGACCGACACATAAACGCACTCTGGTGTCCGTCAATGATGGAAATAACTCCGGGACCCCCAGAACAGTGGGTAATAGTCCACGAAACGGGCAAGAATCGGCCAAAACTGCAAGTCTTGATGACCGACATGTAAACGCAGCCCGGGGTTCGTCAATCATGGAAATCACTTCGGGACCCCCAGAACAATAGGTAATAGTCCACCAAACGGGCCGGAATCGGCCAAAACCGCATGTCTTGATGACTGACATGTAAGCGCACCTTGGGGTACAACAACTATGCAAATCGCTTCGGAACCCCAAAACAGTGAGTAATAGTCCATGAAAGAGCCCAAAATCGAACAATCCTAGGATTATTGATGAATGATACTTAAACGCACCCTGGGGTTCATCTATCACGAAAATCGCTCAGGGACCTCAAATATGTGAGTAATAGTCTAGGAAACGGGTCAGAATCGGCCAAAACCGCGAGTGTTGATGACTGACACATAAACGCACTCTGGTGTTCGTCAATGATGGAAATCACTCCGGGACCCCCAGAACAGTGGGTAATAGTCCACGAAACGGGTCAGAATCGGCCAAAACCACGAGTGTTGATGACCGACACATAAACGCACTCTCGTGTTCGTCAATGATGGAAATCACTCCGGGACCCCCAGAACAGTGGGTAATAGTCCACGAAACGGGCAAGAATCGGCCAAAACTGCAAGTCTTGATGACCGACATGTAAACGCACCCCAGGGTTCGTCAATCATGGAAATCACTTCGGGACCCCCAGAACAATAGGTAATAGTCCACCAAACGGGCCAGAATCGGCCAAAACTGCAAGTCTTGATGACCGTCTTGATGACCGACATGTAAGCGCACCTTGGGGTACAACAACTATGCAAATCGCTTCGGAACCCCAAAAACAGTGAGTAATAGTCTATGAAAGAGCCCAGAATCGAACAATCCTAGGATTATTGCTGAACGATACTTAAACGCACCCTGGGGTTCGTCTATCATGGAAATCGCTCAAGGACCTCAAATATGTGAGTAATAGTCTAGGAAACGGGTCAGAATCGGCCAAAACCGCGAGTGTTGATGACCGACACATAAACGCACCCTAGTGTTCGACAATGATGGAAATCACTACGGGACCCCGAGAACAGTGGGTAAGTCCACAAAACGGGCCAGAATCGGCCAGAACTGCGAGTCTTGATGACCGACACATAAACGCACCCTGGTGTTCGTCAATGATGGAAATCACTACGGGACCCCCAGAACAGTGGGTAAGTCCACAAAACGGGCCAGAATCAGCCAAAACTGCGAGTCTTGATGACCGACATGTAAACGCACCCGGGGTTCGTCAATCGTGGAAATCACTTCGGGACCACAGAAAAGTGGGTAATAGTCCACGAAACGGGCCAGAATCGGCCAAAACTGGGAGTCTTGATGACCGACACGTAAGCGCACCTTGGGGTACAACAACTATGCAAATCGCTTTGGAAACCCAAAACAGTGAGTAATAGTCCATGAAAGAGCCCAGAATCGAACAAACCTAGGATTATTGATGAACGATACTTAAACGCACACTCGGGTTCGTCTATCATGGAAATCGCTCACGGACCTCAAATCAGTGAGTAATAGTCCACGAAACGGGTCAGAATCGACCAAAACCGCGAGTGTTGACGACCAACACATAAACGCACCCTGGGGTTCGTGTATCATGGAAATCGCTCACGGACCTCAAATCTGTGAGTAATAGTCCACGAAACGGGTCGGAATCGGCCAAAACCACGAGTGTTGATGACCGACACATAAACGCACTCCGGTGTTCGTCAATGATGGAATTCACTCCGGGACCCCCAGAACAGTGGGTAATAGTCCACGAAACAGGCAAGAATCGGCCAAAACTGCAAGTCTTGATGACCGACATGTAAACGCACCCCGGGGTTCGTCAATCATGGAAATCACTTCGGGACCCCCAGAACAATATGTAATAGTCCACCAAACGGGCCAGAATCGGCCAAAACTGCAAGTCTTGATGACCGACACGTAAGCGCACCTTGGGGTAGAACAACTTTGCAAATCGCTTCGGAACCCCAAAACATAGAGTAATAGTCCGGGGAAGAGCCTAGAATCGAACTAACCTAGGATTATTGATGAACGATACTTAAACGCATCGTGGGGTTCGTGTATCATGGAAATCGCTCACGGACCTCAAATATGTGAGTAATAGTCCACGAAACGGGTCAGAATCGGCCAAAACCGCGACTGTTGATGACCGACACATAAACGCACTCTGGTGTCCGTCAATGATGGAAATAACTCCGGGACCCCCAGAACAGTGGGTAATAGTCCACGAAACGGGCAAGAATCGGCCAAAACTGCAAGTCTTGATGACCGACATGTAAACGCAGCCCGGGGTTCGTCAATCATGGAAATCACTTCGGGACCCCCAGAACAATAGGTAATAGTCCACCAAACGGGCCGGAATCGGCCAAAACCGCATGTCTTGATGACTGACATGTAAGCGCACCTTGGGGTACAACAACTATGCAAATCGCTTCGGAACCCCAAAACAGTGAGTAATAGTCCATGAAAGAGCCCAAAATCGAACAATCCTAGGATTATTGATGAATGATACTTAAACGCACCCTGGGGTTCGTCTATCACGAAAATCGCTCAGGGACCTCAAATATGTGAGTAATAGTCTAGGAAACGGGTCAGAATCGGCCAAAACCGCGAGTGTTGATGACTGACACATAAACGCACTCTGGTGTTCGTCAATGATGGAAATCACTCCGGGACCCCCAGAACAGTGGGTAATAGTCCACGAAACGGGTCAGAATCGGCCAAAACCACGAGTGTTGATGACCGACACATAAACGCACTCTGGTGTTCGTCAATGATGGAATTCACTCCGGGACCCCCAGAACAGTGGGTAATAGTCCACGAAACGGGCAAGAATCGGCCAAAACTGCAAGTCTTGATGACCGACATGTAAACGCACCCCGGGGTTCGTCAATCATGGAAATCACTTCGGGACCCCCAGAACAATAGGTAATAGTCCACCAAACGGGCCAGAATCGGCCAAAACTGCAAGTCTTGATGACCGACACGTAAGCGCACCTTGGGGTACAACAACTATGCAAATCGCTTCGGAACCCCAAAACATAGAGTAATAGTCCGGGGAAGAGTCTAGAATCGAACTAACCTAGGATTATTGATGAACGATACTTAAACGCACCCTGGGGTTCGTGTATCATGGAAATCGCTCACGGACCTCAAATCTGTGAGTAATAGTCCACGAAACAGGTAAGAATCGGCCAAAACGACGAGTGTTGATGACCAACACATAAACGCACTCTGGTGTTCGTCAATGATGGAAATCACTCCGGGACCCCCAGAACAGTGGGTAATAGTCCACGAAACGGGCATGAATCGGCCAAAACTGCAAGTCTTGATGACCGACATGTAAACGCACCCCGGGGTTCGTCAATCATGGAAATCACTTCGGGACCCCCAGAACAATAGGTAATAGTCCACCAAACGGGCCAGAATCGGCCAAAACTGCAAGTCTTGATGACCGACATGTAAGTGCACCTTGGGGTACAATAACTATGCAAATCGCTTCGGAACCCCAAAACAGTGAGTAATAGTCCATGAAAGAGCCCAGAATCGAACAATCCTAGGATTATTGCTGAACGATACTTAAACGCACCCTGGGGTTCGTGTATCATGGAAATCGCTCACGGACCTCAAATCTGTGAGTAATAGTCCACGAAACGGGTCGGAATCGGCCAAAACCACGAGTGTTGATGACCGACACATAAATGCACTCTGGTGTTCGTCAATGATGTAATTCACTCCGGGACCCCCAGAACAGTGGGTAATAGTCCACGAAACGGGCAAGAATCGGACAAAACTGCAAGTCTTGATGACCGACATGTAAACGTACCCCGGGGTTCGTCAATCATGGAAATCACTTCGGGACCCCCAGAACAATAGGTAATAGTCCACCAAACGGGCCAGAATCGACCAAAACTGCAAGTCTTGATGACCGACACGTAAGCGCACCTTGGGGTACAACAACTATGCAAATCGCTTCGGAACCCCAAAACATAGAGTAATAGTCCGGGGAAGAGCCTAGAATCGAACTAACCTAAGATTATTGATGAACGATACTTAAACGCACCCTGGGGTTCGTGTATCATGGAAATCGCTCACGGACCTCAAATCTGTGAGTAATAGTCCACGAAACGGGTCAGACTCGGCCAAAACCACGAGTGTTGATGACCGACACATAAACGCACCCTGGTGTTCGTCAATGATGGAAATCACTACGGGACCCCGAGAACAGTGGGTAAGTCCACAAAACGGGCCAGAATCGGCCAGAACTGCGAGTCTTGATGACCGACACATAAACGCACCCTGGTGTTCATCAATGATGGAAATCACTACGGGACCCCCAGAACAGTGGGTAAGTCCACAAAACGGGCCAGAATCAGCCAAAACTGCGAGTCTTGATGACCGACATGTAAACGCACCCGGGGTTCGTCAATCGTGGAAATCACTTCGGGACCACAGAAAAGTGGGTAATAGTCCACTAAATGGGCCAGAATCAGCCGAAACTGCGAGTCTTGATGACCGACATGTAAGCGCACCTTGGGGTACAACAACTATGCAAATCGCTTCGGAACCCCAAAATATAGAGTAATAGTTCGGGGAAGAGCCTAGAATCGAACTAACCTAGGATTATAGATGAACGATACTTAAACGCACCCTGGGGTTCGTGTATCATGGAAATCGCTCACGGACCTCAAATCTGTGAGTAATAGTCCACGAAACGGGTCAGAATCGGCCAAAACCACGAGTGTTGATGACCGACACATAAACGCACTCTGGTGTTCGTCAATGATGGAAATCACTCCGGGACCCCCAGAACAGTGGGTAATAGTCCACGAAACGGGCAAGAATCGGCCAAAACTGCAAGTCTTGATGACCGACATGTAAACGCACCCCGGGGTTCGTCAATCATGGAAATCACTTCGGGACCCCCAGAACAATAGGTAATAGTCCACCAAACGGGCCAGAATCGGCTAAAACTGCAAGTCTTGACGACCGACATGTAAGCGCACCTTGGGGTACAACAACTATGCAAATCGCTTCGGAACCCCAAAACAGTGAGTAATAGTCCATGAAAGAGCCCAGAATCGAACAATCCTAGGATTATTGCTGAACGATACTTAAACACACCCTGGGGTTCGTGTATCATGGAAATCGCTCACGGACCTCAAATCTGTGAGTAATAGTCCATGAAACGGGTCGGAATCGGCCAAAACCACGAGTGTTGATGACCGACACATAAACGCACTCTGTTGTTCGTCAATGATGGAATTCACTCCGGGACCCCCAGAACAGTGGGTAATAGTCCACGAAACGGGCAAGAATCGGCCAAAACTGCAAGTCTTGATGACCGACATGTAAACGCACCCCGGGGTTTGTCAATCATGGAAATCACTTCGGGACCCCCAGAACAATAGGTAATAGTCCACCAAACGGGCCAGAATCGGCCAAAACTGCAAGTCTTGATGACCGACACGTAAGCGCACCTTGGGGTACAACAACTATGCAAATCGCTTCGGAACCCCAAAACATAGAGTAATAGTCCGGGGAAGAGCCTAGAATCGAACTAACCTAGGATTATTGATGAACGATACTTAAACGCACCCTAGGGTTCGTGTATCATGGAAATCGCTCACGGACCTCAAATCTGTGAGTAATAGTCCACGAAACGGGTCAGAATCGGCCAAAACCACGAGTGTTGATGACCGACACATAAACGCACTCTCGTGTTCGTCAATGATGGAAATCACTCCGGGACCCCCAGAACAGTGGGTAATAGTCCACGAAACGGGCAAGAATCGGCCAAAACTGCAAGTCTTGATGACCGACATGTAAACGCACCCCAGGGTTCGTCAATCATGGAAATCACTTCGGGACCCCCAGAACAATAGGTAATAGTCCACCAAACGGGCCAGAATCGGCCAAAATAGCAAGTCTTGATGACCGTCTTGATGACCGACATGTAAGCGCACCTTGGGGTACAACAACTATGCAAATCGCTTCGGAACCCCAAAACAGTGAGTAATAGTCCATGAAAGAGCCCAGAATCGAACAATCCTAGGATTATTGCTGAACGATACTTAAACGCACCCTGGGGTTCGTCTATCATGGAAATCGCTCAAGGACCTCAAATATGTGAGTAATAGTCTAGGAAACGGGTCAGAATCGGCCAAAACCGCGAGTGTTGATGACCGACACATAAACGCACCCTGGTGTTCGTCAATGATGGAAATCACTACGGGACCCCCAGAACAGTGGGTAAGTCCACAAAACGGGCCAGAATCAGCCAAAACTGCGAGTCTTGATGACCGACATGTAAACGCACCCGGGGTTCGTCAATCGTGGAAATCACTTCGGGACCACAGAAAAGTGGGTAATAGTCCACGAAACGGGCCAGAATCGGCCAAAACTGGGAGTCTTGATGACCGACACATAAGCGCACCTTGGGGTACAACAACTATGCAAATCGCTTTGGAAACCCAAAACAGTGAGTAATAGTCCATGAAAGAGCCCAGAATCGAACAAACCTAGGATTATTGATGAACGATACTTAAACGCACACTCGGGTTCGTCTATCATGGAAATCGCTCACGGACCTCAAATCAGTGAGTAATAGTCCACGAAACGGGTCAGAATCGGCCAAAACCGCGAGTGTTGACGACCAACACATAAACGCACCCTGGGGTTCGTGTATCATGGAAATCGCTCACGGACCTCAAATCTGTGAGTAATAGTCCACGAAACGGGTCGGAATCGGCCAAAACCACGAGTGTTGATGACCGACACATAAACGCACTCCGGTGTTCGTCAATGATGGAATTCACTCCGGGACCCCCAGAACAGTGGGTAATAGTCCACGAAACGGGCAAGAATCGGCCAAAACTGCAAGTCTTGATGACCGACATGTAAACGCACCCCGGGGTTCGTCAATCATGGAAATCACTTCGGGACCCCCAGAACAATAGGTAATAGTCCACCAAACGGGCCAGAATCGGCCAAAACTGCAAGTCTTGATGACCGACACGTAAGCGCACCTTGGGGTAGAACAACTTTGCAAATCGCTTCGGAACCCCAAAACATAGAGTAATAGTCCGGGGAAGAGCCTAGAATCGAACTAACCTTGGATTATTGATGAACGATACTTAAACGCACCGTGGGGTTCGTGTATCATGGAAATCGCTCACGGACCTCAAATATGTGAGTAATAGTCCACGAAACGGGTCAGAATCGGCCAAAACCGCGACTGTTGATGACCGACACATAAACGCACTCTGGTGTTCGTCAATGATGGAAATAACTCCGGGACCCCCAGAACAGTGGGTAATAGTCCACGAAACGGGCAAGGATCGGCCAAAACTGCAAGTCTTGATGACCGACATGTAAACGCAGCCCGGGGTACGTCAATCATGGAAATCACTTCGGGACCCCCAGAACAATAGGTAATAGTCCACCAAACGGGCCAGAATCGGCCAAAACTGCAAGTCTTGATGACCGACACGTAAGCGCACCTTGGGGTCCAACAACTATGCAAATCGCTTCGGAACCCCAAAACAGTGAGTAATAGTCCATGAAAGAGCCCAAAATCGAACAATCCTAGGATTATTGATGAATGATACTTAAACACACCCTGGGGTTCGTCTATCACGAAAATCGCTCAGGGACCTCAAATATGTGAGTAATAGTCTAGGAAACGGGTCAGAATCGGCCAAAACCGCGAGTGTTGATGACTGACACATAAACGCACTCTGGTGTTCGTCAATGATGGAAATCACTCCGGGACCCCCAGAACAGTGGGTAATAGTCCACGAAACGGGTCAGAATCGGCCAAAACCACGAGTGTTGATGACCGACACATAAACGCACTCTGGTGTTCGTCAATGATGGAATTCACTCCGGGACCCCCAGAATAGTGGGTAATAGTCCACGAAACAGGCAAGAATCGGCCAAAACTGCAAGTCTTGATGACCGACATGTAAACGCACCCCGGGGTTCGTCAATCATGGAAATCACTTCGGGACCCCCAGAACAATAGGTAATAGTCCACCAAACGGGCCAGAATCGGCCAAAACTGCAAGTCTTGATGACCGACACGTAAGCGCACCTTGGGGTACAACAACTATGCAAATCGCTTCGGAACCCCAAAACATAGAGTAATAGTCCGGGGAAGAGTCTAGAATCGAACTAACCTAGGATTATTGATGAACGATACTTAAACACACCCTGGGGTTCGTGTATCATGGAAATCGCTCACGGACCTCAAATCTGTGAGTAATAGTCCACGAAACAGGTCAGAATCGGCTAAAACCACGAGTTTTGATGACCAACACATAAACGCACTCTGGTGTTCGTCAATGATGGAAATCACTCCGGGACCCCCAGAACAGTGGGTAATAGTCCACGAAACGGGCAAGAATCGGCCAAAACTGCAAGTCTTGATGACCGACATGTAAACGCACCCCGGGGTTCGTCAATCATGGAAATCACTTCGGGACCCCCAGAACAATAGGTAATAGTCCACCAAACGGGCCAGAATCGGCCAAAACTGCAAGTCTTGATGACCGACATGTAAGCGCACCTTGGGGTACAATAACTATGCAAATCGCTTCGGAACCCCAAAACAGTGAGTAATAGTCCATGAAAGAGCCCAGAATCGAACAATCCTAGGATTATTGCTGAACGATACTTAAACGCACCCTGGGGTTCGTGTATCATGGAAATCGCTCACGGACCTCAAATCTGTGAGTAATAGTCCACGAAACGGGTCGGAATCGGCCAAAACCACGAGTTTTGATGACCAACACATAAACGCACTCTGGTGTTCGTCAATGATGGAATTCACTCCGGGACCCCCAGAACAGTGGGTAATAGTCCACGAAACGGGCAAGAATCGGACAAAACTGCAAGTCTTGATGACCGACATGTAAACGTACCCCGGGGTTCGTCAATCATGGAAATCACTTCGGGACCCCCAGAACAATAGGTAATAGTCCACCAAACGGGCCAGAATCGGCCAAAACTGCAAGTCTTGATGACCGACACGTAAGCGCACCTTGGGGTACAACAACTATGCAAATCGCTTCGGAACCCCAAAACATAGAGTAATAGTCCGGGGAAGAGCCTAGAATCGAACTAACCTAGGATTATTGATGAACGATACTTAAACGCACCCTGGGGTTCGTGTATCATGGAAATCGCTCACGGACCTCAAATCTGTGAGTAATAGTCCACGAAACGGGTCAGACTCGGCCAAAACCACGAGTGTTGATGACCGACACATAAACGCACCCTGGTGTTCGTCAATGATGGAAATCACTACGGGACCCCGAGAACAGTGGGTAAGTCCACAAAACGGGCCAGAATCGGCCAAAACTGTGAGTCTTGATGACCGACATGTAAACGCACCCGGGGTTCGTCAATCGTGGAAATCACTTCGGGACCACAGAAAAGTGGGTAATAGTCCACGAAACGGGCCAGAATCGGCCAAAACTGTGAGTCTTGATGACCGACACGTAAGCGCACCTTGGGGTACAACAACTATGCAAATCGCTTTGGAAACCCAAAACAGTGAGTAATAGTCCATGAAAGAGCCCAGAATCGAACAAACCTAGGATTATTGATGAACGATACTTAAACGCACACTCGGGTTCGTCTATCATGGAAATCGCTGACGGACCTCAAATCAGTGAGTAATAGTCCATGAAACGGGTCAGAATCGGCCAAAACCGCGAGTGTTGACGACCAACACATAAACGCACCGTGGGGTTCGTGTATCATGGAAATCGCTCACGGACCTCAAATCTGTGAGTAATAGTCCACGAAACGGGTCGGAATCGGCCAAAACCACGAGTGTTGATGACCGACACATAAACGCACTCTGGTGTTCGTCAATGATGGAATTCACTCCGGGACCCCCAGAACAGTGGGTAATAGTCCACGAAACGGGCAAGAATCGGCCAAAACTGCAAGTCTTGATGACCGACATGTAAACGCACCCCGGGGTTCGTCAATCATGGAAATCACTTCGGGACCCCCAGAACAATAGGTAATAGTCCACCAAACGGGCCAGAATCGGCTAAAACTGCAAGTCTTGATGACCGACACGTAAGCGCACCTTGGGGTACAACAACTTTGCAAATCGCTTCGGAACCCCAAAACATAGATTAATAGTCCGGGGAAGAGCCAAGAATCGAGCTAACCTAGGATTATTGATGAACGATACTTAAACGCACCCTGGGGTTCGTGTATCATGGAAATCGCTCACGGACCTCAAATCTGTGAGTAATAGTCCACGAAACGGGTCAGAATCGGCCAAAACCACGAGTGTTGATGACCGACACATAAACGCACTCTGGTGTTCGTCAATGATGGAAATCACTCTGGGACCCCCAGAACAGTGGGTAATAGTCCACGAAACGGGCAAGAATCGGCCAAAACTGCAAGTCTTGATGACCGACATGTAAACGCACCCCGGGGTTCGTCAATCATGGAAATCACTTCGGGACCCCGAGAACAATAGGTAATAGTCCACCAAACGGGCCGGAATCGGCCAAAACTGCAAGTCTTGATGACCGACATGTAAGCGCACCTTGGGGTACAACAACTATGCAAATCGCTTCGGAACCCCAAAACAGTGAGTAATAGTCCATGAAAGAGCCCAGAATCGAACAATCCTAGGATTATTGCTGAACGATACTTAAACGCACCGTGGGGTCCGTCTATCATGGAACTCGCTCAAGGACCTCAAATCTGTGAGTAATAGTCCACGAAACGGGTCAGAATCGGCCAAAACCACGAGTGTTGATGACCGACACATAAACGCACCCTGGTGTTCGTCAATGATGGAAATCACTACGGGACCCCCAGAACAGTGGGTAAGTCCACAAAACGGGCCAGAATCGGCCAAAACTGCGAGTCTTGATGACCGACATGTAAACGCACCCCGGGGTTCGTCAATCGTGGAAATCACTTCGGGACCACAGAAAAGTGGGTAATAGTCCACGAAACGGGCCAAAATCGGCCAAAACTGCGAGTCTTGATGACCGACATGTAAGCGCACCTTGGGGTACAACAACTATGCAAATCGCTTCAGAACCCCAAAACAATGAGTAATAGTCCAAGCAACGGGCCACGAAACGGGCCAAAACCGCGAGTGTTGATGACCGACACATAAACGCACTCCGGTGTTCGTCAATGATGGAAATCACTCTCGGACCCCCAGAACAGTTGGTAATAGTCCACGAAACGGGCCAGAATCGGCCAAAACAACGAGTCTTGATGACCGACATGTAAACACACCCCGGGGTTTGTCAATCGTGGAAATCACTTTGGGACCCAAAAACAGTGGGTAATAGTCCACGAAAAAGGCCAGAATCGGCCAAAACTGCGAGTCTTGATGACCGACATGTAAACGCACCCCAGGGTTCATCAATCGTGGAAATAACTTTGGGACCCCTAGAACAATGGGTAATAGTCCACGAAATGGGCCAGAATCAGCCAAAACTACGAGTCTTGATGACCGACATGTAAGCGCACCTTGGGGTACAACAACTATGCAAATCGCTTCGGAACCCCAAAACAGTGAGTAATAGTCCATGAAAGAGCCGAGAATCAAACAATCCTAGGATTATTGCTGAACGATACTTAAACGCACCCTGGGGTTCGTCTATCATGGAACTCGCTCAGGGACCTCAAATTTGTGAGTAATAGTCCACGAAACGGGTCAGAATCGGCCAAAACCGCGAGTGTTGATGACCGACACAAAAACGCACTCTGGTGTTCGTCATTGATGGAAATCACTCCGGGACCCCCAGAACAGTGGGTAATAGTCCACGAAACGGGCAAGAATCGGCCAAAACTGCAAGTCTTGATGACCGACATGTAAACGCACCCCGGGGTTCGTCAATCATGGAAATCACTTCGGGACCCCCAGAACAATAGGTAATAGTCCACCAAACGGGCCGGAATCGGCCAAAACTGCAAGTCTTGATGACTGACATGTAAGCGCACCTTGGGGTACAACAACTATGCAAATCGCTTCGGAACCCCAAAACAGTGAGTAATAGTCCAAGAAAGAGCCCAGAATCGAACAATCCTAGGATTATTGATGAATGATACTTAAACGCACCCTGGGGTTCGTCTATCATGGAAATCGCTCAGGGACCTCAAATATGTGAGTAATAGTCTAGGAAACGGGTCAGAATCGGCCAAAACCGCGAGTGTTGATGACTGACACATAAACGCTCTCTGGTGTTCGTCAATGATGGAAATCACTCCGGGACCCCCAGAACAGTGGGTAATAGTCCACGAAACGGGCAAGAATCGGCCAAAACTGCAAGTCTTGATGACCGACATGTAAACGCACCCCGGGTTTCATCAATCATGGAAATCACTTCGGGACCCCCAGAACAATAGGTAATAGTCCACCAAACGGGCCGGAATCGGCCAAAACTGCAAGTCTTGATGACCGACATGTAAGCGCACCTTGGGGTACAACAACTATGCAAATCGCTTCGGAACCCCAAAACAGTGAGTAATAGTCCATGAAAGAGCCCAGAATCGAACAATCCTAGGATTATTGTTGAATGATACTTAAACGCACCCTGGGGTTCGTCTATCATGGAAATCGCTCAGGGACCTCAAATATGTGAGTAATAGTCCAGGAAACGGGTCAGAATCTGCCAAAACCGCGAGTGTTGATGACCGACACATAAACGCACCCTGGTGTTCGTCAATGATGGAAATCACTATGGGACCCCCAGAACAGTGGGTAAGTCCACAAAACGGGCCAGAATCGGCCAAAAATGCGAGTCTTGATGACCGACATGTAAACGCACCCCGGGGTTCGTCAATCGTGGAAATCACTTCGGGACCACAGAAAAGTGGGTAATAGTCCACGAAACGGGCCAGAATCGGCCAAAACTGCAAGTCTTGATGACCGACACGTAAGCGCACCTTGGGGTACAACAACTATGCAAATCGCTTCGGAACCCCAAAACAGTGAGTAATAGTCCATGAAAGAGCCCAGAATCGAACAAACCTAGGATTATTGATGAACGATACTTAAACGCACCCTGGGGTTCGTGTATCATGGAAATCGCTCACGGACCTCAAATCTGCGAGTAATAGTCCACGAAACAGGTCAGAATCGGCCAAAACCACGAGTGTTGATGACCGACACATAAACGCACTCTAGTGTTCGTCAATGATGGAAATCACTCCAGGACCCCCAGAACAGTGTGTAATAGTCCACGAAACGGGCAAGAATCGGCCAAAACAGCAAGTCTTGATGACCGACATGTAAACGCACCCCGGGGTTCGTCAATCATGAAATCACCTCGGGACCCCCAGAACAATAGGTAATAGTCCACCAAACGGGCCAGAATCGGCCAAAACTGCAAGTCTTGATGACCGACATGTAAGCGCACCTTGGGTTACAACCACTATGCAAATCGCTTCAGAACCCCAAAGCAATGAGTAATAGTCCAAGCAACGGGCCACGAAACGGGCCAAAACCGCGAGTATTGATGACCGACACATAAACGCACTCCGGTGTTCGTCAATGATGGAAATCACTCTCGGACCCCCAGAACAGTGGGTAATAGTCCACGAAACGGGCCAGAATCGGCCAAAACAACGAGTCTTGATGACCGACATGTAAACGCACCCCAGGGTTCATCAATCGTGGAAATAACTTTGGGACCCCTAGAACAATAGGTAATAGTCCACCAAACGGGCCGGAATCGGCCAAAACTGCAAGTCTTGATGACCGACATGTAAGCGCACCTTGGGGTACAACAACTATGCAAATCGCTTTGGAACCCCAAAACAGTGAGTAATAGTCCATGAAAGAGCCAAGAATCGAACAAACCTAGGATTATTGATGAACGATACTTAAACGCACGCTGGGGTTCGTGTATCATGGAAATCGCTCACGGACCTCAAATCAGTGAGTAATAGTCCACGAAACGGGTCAGAATCGGCCAAAACCGCGAGTGTTGACGACCAACACATAAACGCATCCTGGGGTTCGTGTATCATGGAAATCGCTCACGGACCTCAAATCTGTGAGTAATAGTCCACGAAACGGGTCAGAATCGGCCAAAACCACGAGTGTTGATGACCGACACATAAACGCACTCTGGTGTTCGTCAATGATGGAATTCACTCCGGGACCCCCAGAACAGTGGGTAGTAGTCCACGAAACGGGCAACAATCGGCCAAAACTGCAAGTCTTGATGACCGACATGTAAACGCTCCCCGGGGTTCGTCAATCATGGAAATCACTTCGGGACCCCCAGAACAATAGGTAATAGTCCACCAAACGCGCCAGAATCGGCCAAAACTGCAAGTCTTGATGACCGACACGTAAGCGCACCTTGGGGTACAACAACTATGCAAATCGCTTCGGAACCCCAAAAAATACAGTAATAGCCCGGGGAAGAGCCTAGAATCGAACTAACCTAGGATTATTGATGAACGATACTTAAACGCACCCTGGGGTTCGTGTATCATGGAAATCGCTCACGGACCTCAAATCTGTGAGTAATAGTCCACGAAACGGGTCAGAATCGGCCAAAACCACGAGTGTTGATGACCGACACATAAACGCACTCTGGTGTTCGTCAATGATGGAAATCACTCTGGGACCCCCAGAACAGTGGGTAATAGTCCACGAAACGGGCAAGAATCGGCCAAAACTGCAAGTCTTGATGACCGACATGTAAACGCACCCCGGGGTTCGTCAATCATGGAAATCACTTCGGGACCCCCAGAACAATAGGTAATAGTCCACCAAACGGGCCGGAATCGGCCAAAACTGCAAGTCTTGATGACTGACATGTAAGCGCACCTTGGGGTACAACAACTATGCAAATCGCTTCGGAACCCCAAAACAGTGAGTAATAGTCCAAGAAAGAGCCCAGAATCGAACAATCCTAGGATTATTGATGAATGATACTTAAACGCACCCTGGGGTTCGTCTATCACGGAAATCGCTCAGGGACCTCAAATATGTGAGTAATAGTCTAGGAAACGGGTCAGAATCGGCCAAAACCGCGAGTGTTGATGACTGACACATAAACGCTCTCTGGTGTTCGTCAATGATGGAAATCACTCCGGGACCCCCAGAACAGTGGGTAATAGTCCACGAAACGGGCAAGAATCGGCCAAAACTGCAAGTCTTGATGACCGACATGTAAACGCACCCCGGGTTTCATCAATCATGGAAATCACTTCGGGACCCCCAGAACAATAGGTAATAGTCCACCAAACGGGCCGGAATCGGCCAAAACTGCAAGTCTTGATGACCGACATGTAAGCGCACCTTGGGGTACAACAACTATGCAAATCGCTTCGGAACCCCAAAACAGTGAGTAATAGTCCATGAAAGAGCCCAGAATCGAACAATCCTAGGATTATTGTTGAATGATACTTAAACGCACCCTGGGGTTCGTCTATCATGGAAATCGCTCAGGGACCTCAAATATGTGAGTAATAGTCCAGGAAACGGGTCAGAATCTGCCAAAACCGCGAGTGTTGATGACCGACACATAAACGCACCCTGGTGTTCGTCAATGATGGAAATCACTATGGGACCCCCAGAACAGTGGGTAAGTCCACAAAACGGGCCAGAATCGGCCAAAAATGCGAGTCTTGATGACCGACATGTAAACGCACCCCGGGGTTCGTCAATCGTGGAAATCACTTCGGGACCACAGAAAAGTGGGTAATAGTCCACGAAACGGGCCAGAATCGGCCAAAACTGCAAGTCTTGATGACCGACACGTAAGCGCACCTTGGGGTACAACAACTATGCAAATCGCTTCGGAACCCCAAAACAGTGAGTAATAGTCCATGAAAGAGCCCAGAATCGAACAAACCTAGGATTATTGATGAACGATACTTAAACGCACCCTGGGGTTCGTGTATCATGGAAATCGCTCACGGACCTCAAATCTGCGAGTAATAGTCCACGAAACAGGTCAGAATCGGCCAAAACCACGAGTGTTGATGACCGACACATAAACGCACTCTAGTGTTCGTCAATGATGGAAATCACTCCAGGACCCCCAGAACAGTGTGTAATAGTCCACGAAACGGGCAAGAATCGGCCAAAACAGCAAGTCTTGATGACCGACATGTAAACGCACCCCGGGGTTCGTCAATCATGAAATCACCTCGGGACCCCCAGAACAATAGGTAATAGTCCACCAAACGGGCCAGAATCGGCCAAAACTGCAAGTCTTGATGACCGACATGTAAGCGCACCTTGGGTTACAACCACTATGCAAATCGCTTCAGAACCCCAAAGCAATGAGTAATAGTCCAAGCAACGGGCCACGAAACGGGCCAAAACCGCGAGTATTGATGACCGACACATAAACGCACTCCGGTGTTCGTCAATGATGGAAATCACTCTCGGACCCCCAGAACAGTGGGTAATAGTCCACGAAACGGGCCAGAATCGGCCAAAACAACGAGTCTTGATGACCGACATGTAAACGCACCCCAGGGTTCATCAATCGTGGAAATAACTTTGGGACCCCTAGAACAATAGGTAATAGTCCACCAAACGGGCCGGAATCGGCCAAAACTGCAAGTCTTGATGACCGACATGTAAGCGCACCTTGGGGTACAACAACTATGCAAATCGCTTTGGAACCCCAAAACAGTGAGTAATAGTCCATGAAAGAGCCAAGAATCGAACAAACCTAGGATTATTGATGAACGATACTTAAACGCACGCTGGGGTTCGTGTATCATGGAAATCGCTCACGGACCTCAAATCAGTGAGTAATAGTCCACGAAACGGGTCAGAATCGGCCAAAACCGCGAGTGTTGACGACCAACACATAAACGCATCCTGGGGTTCGTGTATCATGGAAATCGCTCACGGACCTCAAATCTGTGAGTAATAGTCCACGAAACGGGTCAGAATCGGCCAAAACCACGAGTGTTGATGACCGACACATAAACGCACTCTGGTGTTCGTCAATGATGGAATTCACTCCGGGACCCCCAGAACAGTGGGTAGTAGTCCACGAAACGGGCAACAATCGGCCAAAACTGCAAGTCTTGATGACCGACATGTAAACGCTCCCCGGGGTTCGTCAATCATGGAAATCACTTCGGGACCCCCAGAACAATAGGTAATAGTCCACCAAACGCGCCAGAATCGGCCAAAACTGCAAGTCTTGATGACCGACACGTAAGCGCACCTTGGGGTACAACAACTATGCAAATCGCTTCGGAACCCCAAAAAATACAGTAATAGCCCGGGGAAGAGCCTAGAATCGAACTAACCTAGGATTATTGATGAACGATACTTAAACGCACCCTGGGTTCGTGTATCATGGAAATCGCTCACGGACCTCAAATCTGTGAGTAATAGTCCACGAAACGGGTCAGAATCGGCCAAAACCACGAGTGTTGATGACCGACACATAAACGCACTCTGGTGTTCGTCAATGATGGAAATCACTCTGGGACCCCCAGAACAGTGGGTAATAGTCCACGAAACGGGCAAGAATCGGCCAAAACTGCAAGTCTTGATGACCGACATGTAAACGCACCACGGGGTTCGTCAATCATGGAAATCACTTCGGGACCCCCAGAACAATAGGTAATAGTCCACCAAACGGGCCGGAATCGGCCAAAACTGCAAGTCTTGATGACCGACATGTAAGCGCACCTTGGGGTACAACAACTATGCAAATCGCTTCGGAACCCCAAAATAGTGAGTAATAGTCCATGAAAGAGCCTAGAATCGAACAATCCTAGGATTATTGATGAACGATACTTAAACGCACCCTGGGGTTCGTCTATCATGGAAATCGCTCAGGGACCTCAAATATGTGAGTAATAGTCTAGGAAACGGGTCAGAATCGGCCAAAACCGCGAGTGTTGATGACCGACACATAAACGCACCCTGGTGTTCGTCAATGATGGAAATCACTACGGGACCCCCAGAACAGTGGGTAAGTCCACAAAACGGGCCAGAATCGGCCAAAACTGCGAGTCTTGATGACCGACATGTAAACGCACCCCGGGGTTCATCAATCGTGGAAATCACTTCGGGACCACAGAAAAGTGGGTAATAGTCCACGAAACGGGCCAGAATCGGCCAAAACTACGAGTCTTAATGACCGACACGTAAGCGCACCTTGGGGTACAACAACTATGCAAATCGCTTTGGAAACCCAAAACAGTGAGTAATAGTCCATGAAAGAGCACAGAATCGAACAAACCTAGGATTCTTGATGAACGATACTTAAACGCACACTCGGGTTCGTCTATCATGGAAATCGCTCACTGACCTCAAATCAGTGAGTAATATTTCACGGAACGGGTCAGAATCGGCCAAAACCGTGAGTGTTGACGACCAACACATATACGCACCCTGGGGTTCGTGTATCATGGAAATCGCTCAAGCACCTCAAATCTGTGAGTAATAGTCCACGAAACGGGTCAGAATCGGCCAAAGCCACGAGTGTTGATGACCGCCACATAAACGCACTCTGGTGTTCGTCAATGATGGAAATCACTCCGGGACCCCCAGAACAGTGGGTAGTAGTCCTCGAAACGGGCAAGAATCGGCCAAAACTGCAAGTCTTGATGACCGACATGTAAACGCACCCCGGGGTTCGTCAATCATGGAAATCACTTCGGGACCCCAGAACAATAGGTAATAGTCCACCAAACGGGCCAGAATCGGCCAAAACTGCAAGTCTTGATGACCGACACGTAAGCGCACCTTGGGGTACAACAACTATGCAAATCGCTTCGGAACCCCAAAACATAGAGTTATAGTCCGTGGAAGAGCCTAGAATCGAACAAACCTAGGATTATTGATGAACGATACTTAAACGCACCCTGGGGTTCGTGTATCATGGAAATCGCTCACGGACCTCAAATATGTGAGTAATAGTCCACGAAACGGGTCAGAATCGGCCAAAGCCACGAGTGTTGATGACCGACACATAAACGCACTCTGGTGTTCGTCCATGATGGAAATCACTCCGGGACCCCAAGAACAGTGGGTAGTAGTCCACGTAACGGGCAAGAATCGGCCAAAACTGCAAGTCTTGATGACCGACATGTAAACGCACCCCGGGGTTCGTCAATCATGGAAATCACTTCGGGACCCCCAGAACAATAGGTAATAGTCCACGAAACGGGCCAGAATCGGCCAAAACTGCAAGTCTTGATGACCGACATGTAAGCGCACCTTGGGGTACAACAACTATGCAAATCGCTTTGGAAACCCAAAACAGTGAGTAATAGTCCATGAAAGAGCCCAGAATCGAACAAACCTAGGATTATTGATGAACGATACTAAAACGCACACTCGGGTTCGTCTATCATGGAAATCGCTCACGGACCTCAAATCAGTGAGTAATAGTCCACGAAACGGGTCAGAATCGGCCAAAACCGCGAGTGTTGACGACCAACACGTAAACGCACCCTGGGGTTCGTGTATCATGGAAATCGCTCACGCACCTCAAATCTGTGAGTAATAGTCCACGAAACGGGTCAGAATCGGCCAAAGCCACGAGTGTTGATGACCGACACATAAACGCACTCTGGTGTTCGTCAATCATGGAAATCACTTCGGGACCCCCAGAACAATAGGTAATAGTCCACCAAACGGGCCAGAATCGGCCAAAACTGCAAGTCTTGATGACCGTCACGTAAGCGCACCTTGGGGTACAACAACTATGCAAATCGCTTCGGAACCCCAAAACATAGAGTAATAGTCCGTGGAAGAGCCTAGAATCGAACAAACCTAGGATTATTGATGAACGATACTTAAACGCACCCTGGGGTTCGTGTATCATGGAAATCGCTCACGGACCTCAAATCTGTGAGTAGTAGTCCACGAAATGGGTCAGAATCGGCTAAAACCACGAGTGTTGATGACCGACACATAAACGCACTCTGGTGTTCGTCAATGATGGAAATCACTCCGGGACCCCCAGAACAGTGGGTAGTAGTCCACGAGACGGGCAAGAATCGGCCAAAACTACAAGTCTTGATGACCGACATGTAAACGCACCCCGGGGTTCGTCAATCATGGAAATCACTTCGGGACCCCCAGAACAATAGGTAATACTCCACGAAACGGGCCAGAATCGGCCAAAACTGCGTGTCTTGATGACCGACACGTAAGCGCACCTTGGGGTACAACAACTATGCAAATCGCTTCGGAACCCCAAAAACAGTGAGTAATAGTCCATGAAAGAGCCCAGAATCGAACAATCCTAGGATTATTGCTGAACGATACTTAAACGCACACTCGGGTTCGTCTATCATGGAAATCGCTCACGGACCTCAAATCAGTGAGTAATAGTCCACAAAACGGGTCAGAATCGGCCAAAACTGCAAGTCTTGATGACCGACATGTAAGCGCACCTTGGGGTACAACAACTATGCAAATCGCTTCGGAACCCCAAAACAGTGAGTAATAGTCCATGAAAGAGCCCAGAATCGAACAATCCTAGGATTATTGATGAACGATACTTAAACGCACCCTCGGGTTCGTCTATCATGGAAATCGCTCAAGGACCTCAAATATGTGAGTAATAGTCTAGGAAACGGGTCAGAATCGGCCAAAACCGCGAGTGTTGATGACCGACACATAAACGCACCCTGGTGTTCGTCAATGATGGAAATCACTACGGGACCCCCAGAACAGTGGGTAAATCCACAAAACGGGCCAGAATCGGCCAAAACTGCGAGTCTTGATGACCGACATGTAAATGCACCCCGGGGTTCGTCAATCGTGGAAATCACTTCGGGACCACAGAAAAGTGGGTAATAGTCCACGAAACGGGCCAGAATCGGCCAAAACTGCGAGTCTTAATGACCGACACGTAAGCGCACCTTGGGGTACAACAACTATGCAAATCGCTTTGGAAACCCAAAACAGTGAGTAATAGTCCATGAAAGAGCACAGAATCGAACAAACCTAGGATTCTTGATGAACGATACTTAAACGCACACTCGGGTTCGTCTATCATGGAAATCGCTCATGGACCTCAAATGAGTGAGTAATATTTCACGGAACGGGTCAGAATCGGCCAAACCGTGAGTGTTGACGACCAACACATATACGCACCCTGGGGTTCGTGTATCCTGGAAATCGCTCACGCACCTCAAATCTGTGAGTAATAGTCCACGAAACGGGTCAGAATCGGCCAAAGCCACGAGTGTTGATGACCGCCACATAAACGCACTCTGGTGTTCGTCAATGATGGAAATCACTCCGGGACCCCCAGAACAGTGGGTAGTAGTCCACGAAACGGGCAAGAATCGGCCAAAACTGCAAGTCTTGATGACCGACATGTAAACGCACCCCGGGGTTCGTCAATCATGGAAATCACTTCGGGACCCCCTGAACAATAGGTAATAAGCCACCAAACGGGCCAGAATCGGCCAAAACTGCAAGTCTTGATGACCGACACGTAAGCGCACCTTGGGGTACAACAACTATGCAAATCGCTTCGGAACCCCAAAACATAGAGTTATAGTCCGTGGAAGAGCCTAGAATCGAACAAACCTAGGATTATTGATGAACGATACTTAAACGCACCCTGGGGTTCGTGTATCATGGAAATCGCTCACGGACCTCAAATATGTGAGTAATAGTCCACGAAACGGGTCAGAATCGGCCAAAACCACGAGTGTTGATGACCGACACATAAACGCACTCTGGTGTTCGTCAATGATGGAAATCACTCCGGGACCCCCAGAACAGTGGGTAGTAGTCCACGAAACGGGCAAGAATCGGCCAAAACTGCAAGTCTTGATGACCGACATGTAAACGCACCCCGGGGTTCGTCAATCATGGAAATCACTTCGGGACCCCCAGAACAATAGGTAATAGTCCATGAAACGGGCCAGAATCGGCCAAAACTGCAAGTCTTGATGACCGACACGTAAGCGCACCTTGGGGTACAACAACTATGCAAATCGCTTTGGAAACCCAAAACAGTGAGTAATAGTCCATGAAAGAGCCCAGAATCGAACAAACCTAGGATTATTGATGAACGATACTAAAACGCACACTCGGGTTCGTCTATCATGGAAATCGCTCACGGACCTCAAATCAGTGAGTAATAGTCCACGAAACGGGTCAGAATCGGCCAAAACCGCGAGTGTTGACGACCAACACATAAACGCACCCTGGGGTTCGTGTATCATGGAAATCGCTCACGAACCTCAAATCTGTGAGTAATAGTCCACGAAACTGGTCAGAATCGGCCAAAGCCACGAGTGTTGATGACCGACACATAAACGCACTCTGGTGTTCGTCAATGATGGAAATCACTCCGGGACCCCCAGAACAGTGGGTAATAGTCCACGAAACGGGCAAGAATCGGCCAAAACTGCAAGTCTTGATGACCGACATGTAAACGCACCCCGGGGTTCGTCAATCATGGAATTCACTTCGGGACCCCAAGAACAATAGGTAATAGTCTACCAAACGGGCCCGAATCGGCCAAAACTGCAAGTCTTGATGACCGACACGTAAGCGCACCTTGGGGTACAACAACTATGCAAATCGCTTCGGAACCCCAAAACATAGAGTAATAGTCCGTGGAAGAGCCTAGAATCGAACAAACCTAGGATTATTGATGAACGATACTTAAACGCACCCTGGTGTTCGTGTATCATGGAAATCGCTCACGGACCTCAAATCTGTGAGTAGTAGTCCACGAAATGGGTCAGAATCGGCCAAAACCACGAGTGTTGATGACCGACACATAAATGCACTCTGGTGTTCGTCAATGATGGAAATCACTCCGGGACCCCCAGAACAGTGGGTAGTAGTCCACGAAACGGGCAAGAATCGGCCAAAACTACAAGTCTTGATGACCGACATGTAAACGCACCCCGGGGTTCGTCAATCATGGAAATCACTTCGGGACCCCCAGAACAATAGGTAATACTCCACCAAACGGGCCAGAATCGCCAAAACTGCGAGTCTTGATGACCGACACGTAAGCGCACCTTGGGGTACAACAACTATGCAAATCGCTTCGGAACCCCAAAACAGTGAGTAATAGTCCATGAAAGAGCCCAGAATCGAACAATCCTAGGATTATTGCTGAACGATACTTAAACGCACACTCGGGTTCGTCTATCATGGAAATCGCTCACGGACCTCAAATCAGTGAGTAATAGTCCACGAAACGGGTCAGAATCGGCCAAAACCGCGAGTGTTGACGACCAACACATAAACGCACCCTGGGGTTCGTGTATCATGGAAATCGCTCACGGACCTCAAATCTGTGAGTAATAGTCCACGAAACTGGTCAGAATCGGCCAAAACCACGAGTGTTGACGACCGACACATAAACGCACTCTGGTGTTCGTCAATGATGGAAATCACTCCGGGACCCCCAGAACAGTGGGTAGTAGTCCACGAAACGGGCAAGAATCGGCCAAAACTACAAGTCTTGATGACCGACATGTAAACGCACCCCGGGGTTCGTCAATCATGGAAATCACTTCGGGAACCCCATCACAATAGGTAATAGTCCACCAAACGGGCCAGAATCGGCCAAAACTGCAAGTCTTGATGACCGACATGTAAGCGCACCTTGGGGTACAACAACTATGCAAATCGCTTCGGAACCCCAAAACAGTGAGTAATAGTCCATGAAAGAGCCCAGAATCGAAAAATCCTAGGATTATTGTTGAACGATACTTAAACGCACACTCGGGTTCGTCCATCATGGAAATCGCTCACGGACCTCAAATCAGTAAGTAATAGTCCACGAAACGGGTCAGAATCGGCCAAAACCGCGAGTGTTGACGACCAACACATAAACGCACCCTGGGGTTCGTGTATCATGGAAATCGCTCACGCACCTCAAATCTGTGAGTAATAGTCCACGAAACGGGTCAGAATCGGCCAAAGCCACGAGTGTTGATGACCGACACATAACCGCACTCTGGTGTTCGTCAATGATGGAAATCACTCCGGGACCCCCAGAACAGTATGTAATAGTCCACAAAACGGGCAAGAATCGGCCAAAACTGCAAGTCTTGATGACCGACATGTAAACGCACCCCGGGGTTCGTCAATCATGGAAATCACTTCGGGACCCCAAGAACAATAGGTAATAGTCCACCAAACGGGCCAGAATCGGCCAAAACTGCAAGTCTTGATGACCGACACGTAAGCGCACCTTGGGGTACAACAACTATGCAAATCGCTTCGGAACCCCAAAACATAGAGTAATAGTCCGTGGAAGAGCCTAGAATCGAACAAACCTAGGATTATTGATGAACGATACTTAAACGCACCCTGGTGTTCGTGTATCATGGAAATCGCTCACGGACCTCAAATCTGTGAGTAGTAGTCCACGAAATGGGTCAGAATCGGCCAAAACCACGAGTGTTGATGACCGACACATAAATGCACTCTGGTGTTCGTCAATGATGGAAATCACTCCGGGACCCCAGAACAGTGGGTAGTAGTCCACGAAACGGGCAAGAATCGGCCAAAACTACAAGTCTTGATGACCGACATGTAAACGCACCCCGGGGTTCGTCAATCATGGAAATCACTTCGGGACCCCAAGAACAATAGGTAATAGTCCACCAAACGGGCCAGAATCGGCCAAAACTGCAAGTCTTGATGACCGACACGTAAGCGCACCTTGGGGTACAACAACTATGCAAATCGCTTTGGAAACCCAAAACAGTGAGTAATACTCCATGAAAGAGCCCAGAATCGAACAAACCTACGATTATTGATGAACGATACTAAAACGCACACTCGGGTTTGTCTATCATGGAAATCGCTCACGGACCTCAAATCAGTGAGTAATAGTCCACGAAACGGGTCAGAATCGGCCAAAACCGCGAGTGTTGACGACCAACACATAAACGCACCCTGGGGTTCGTGTATCATGGAAATCGCTCACGCACCTCAAATTTGTGAGTAATAGTCCACGAAACGGGTCAGAATCGGCCAAAGCCACGAGTGTTGATGACCGACACATAAACGCACTCTGGTGTTCGTCAATGATGGAAATCACTCCGGGACCCCCAGAACAGTGGGTAATAGTCCACGAAACGGGCAAGAATCGGCCAAAACTGCAAGTCTTGATGACCGACATGTAAACGCACCCCGGGGTTCGTCAATCATGGAAATCACTTCGGGACCCCAAGAACAATAGGTAATAGTCCACCAAACGGGCCAGAATCGGCCAAAACTGCAAGTCTTGATGACCGACACGTAAGCGCACCTTGGGGTACAACAACTATGCAAATCGCTTCGGAACCCCAAAACATAGAGTAATAGTCCGTGGAAGAGCCTAGAATCGAACAAACCTAGGATTATTGATGAACGATACTTAAACGCACCCTGGTATTCGTGTATCATGGAAATCGCTTCGGGACCCCAAGAACAATATGTAATAGTCCACCAAACGGGCCAGAATCGGCCAAAACTGCAAGTCTTGATGACCGACACGTAAGCGCACCTTGGGGTACAACAACTATGCAAATCGCTTCGGAACCCCAAAACATAGAGTAATAGTCCGTGGAAGAGCCTAGAATCGAACAAACCTAGGATTATTGATGAACGATACTTAAACGCACCCTGGTGTTCGTGTATCATGGAAATCGCTCACGGACCTCAAATCTGTGAGTAGTAGTCCACGAAATGGGTCAGAATCGGCCAAAACCACGAGTGTTGATGACCGACACATAAATGCACTCTGGTGTTCGTCAATGATGGAAATCACTCCGGGACCCCCAGAACAGTGGGTAGTAGTCCACGAAACGGGCAAGAATCGGCCAAAACTACAAGTCTTGATGACCGACATGTAAACGCACCCCGGGGTTCGTCAATCATGGAAATCACTTCGGGACCCCCAGAACAATAGGTAATACTCCACCAAACGGGCCAGAATCGCCAAAACTGCGAGTCTTGATGACCGACACGTAAGCGCACCTTGGGGTACAACAACTATGCAAATCGCTTCGGAACCCCAAAACAGTGAGTAATAGTCCATGAAAGAGCCCAGAATCGAACAATCCTAGGATTATTGCTGAACGATACTTAAACGCACACTCGGGTTCGTCTATCATGGAAATCGCTCACGGACCTCAAATCAGTGAGTAATAGTCCACAAAACGGGTCAGAATCGGCCAAAACCGCGAGTGTTGACGACCAACACATAAACGCACCCTGGGGTTCGTGTATCATGGAAATCGCTCACGGACCTCAAATCTGTGAGTAATAGTCCACGAAACTGGTCAGAATCGGCCAAAGCCACGAGTGTTGATGACCGACACATAAACGCACTCTGGTGTTCGTCAATGATGGAAATCACTCCGGGACCCCCAGAACAGTGGGTAATAGTCCACGAAACGGGCAAGAATCGGCCAAAACTGCAAGTCTTGATGACCGACATGTAAACGCACCCCGGGGTTCGTCAATCATGGAAATCACTTCGGGACCCCAAGAACAATAGGTAATAGTCCACCAAACGGGCCAGAATCGGCCAAAACTGCAAGTCTTGATGACCGACACGTAAGCGCACCTTGGGGTACAACAACTATGCAAATCGCTTCGGAACCCCAAAACATAGAGTAATAGTCCGTGGAAGAGCCTAGAATCAAACAAACCTAGGATTATTGATGAACGATACTTAAACGCACCCTGGTGTTCGTGTATCATGGAAATCGCTCACGGACCTCAAATCTGTGAGTAGTAGTCCACGAAATGGGTCAGAATCGGCCAAAACCACGAGTGTTGATGACCGACACATAAATGCACTCTGGTGTTCGTCAATGATGGAAATCACTCCGGGACCCCCAGAACAGTGGGTAGTAGTCCACGAAACGGGCAAGAATCGGCCAAAACTACAAGTCTTGATGACCGACATGTAAACGCACCCCGGGGTTCGTCAATCATGGAAATCACTTCGGGACCCCCAGAACAATAGGTAATACTCCACCAAACGGGCCAGAATCGCCAAAACTGCGAGTCTTGATGACCGACACGTAAGCGCACCTTGGGGTACAACAACTATGGAAATCGCTTCGGAACCCCAAAACAGTGAGTAATAGTCCATGAAAGAGCCCAGAATCGAACAATCCTAGGATTATTGCTGAACGATACTTAAACGCACACTCGGGTTCGTCTATCATGGAAATCGCTCACGGACCTCAAATCAGTGAGTAATAGTCCACAAAACGGGTCAGAATCGGCCAAAACCGCGAGTGTTGACGACCAACACATAAACGCACCCTGGGGTTCGTGTATCATGGAAATCGCTCACGGACCTCAAATCTGTGAGTAATAGTCCACGAAACTGGTCAGAATCGGCCAAAGCCACGAGTGTTGATGACCGACACATAAACGCACTCTGGTGTTCGTCAATGATGGAAATCACTCCGGGACCCCCAGAACAGTGGGTAATAGTCCACGAAACGGGCAAGAATCGGCCAAAACTGCAAGTCTTGATGACCGACATGTAAACGCACCCCAGGGTTCATCAATCATGGAAATCACTTCGGGACCCCCAGAACAATAGGTAATAGTCCACCAAACGGGCCAGAATCGGCCAAAACTGCAAGTCTTGATGACCGACACGTAAGTGCACCTTGGGGTACAACAACTATGCAAATCGCTTCGGATCCCCAAAACATAGAGTAATAGTCCGTGGAAGAGCCTAGAGTCGAACAAACCTAGGATTATTGATGAACGATACTTAAACGCACCCTGGGGTTCGTGCATCATGGAAATCGCTCACGGACCTCAAATCTGTGAGTAATAGTCCACGAAATGGGTCAGAATCGGCCAAAACCACGAGTGTTGATGACCGACACATAAACGCACTCTGGTGTTCGTCAATGATGGAAATCACCCCGGGACCCCCAGAACAGTGGGTAGTAGTCCACGAAACGGGCAAGAATCGGCCAAAACTACAAGTCTTGATGACCGACATGTAAACGCACCCTGGGTTCGACAATCATGGAAATCACTTCGGGACCCCCAGAACAATAGGTAATACTCCACCAAACGGGCCAGAATCGGCCAAAACTGCGAGTCTTGATGACCGACACGTAAGCGCACCTTGGGGTACAACAACTATGCAAATCGCTTCGGAACCCCAAAACAGTGAGTAATAGTCCATGAAAGAGCCCAGAATCGAACAATCCTAGGATTATTGCTGAACGATACTTAAACGCACACTCGGGTTCGTCTATCATGGAAATCGCTCACGGACCTCAAATCAGTGAGTAATAGTCCACGAAACGGGTCAGAATCGGCCAAAACCGCGAGTGTTGACGACCAACACATAAACGCACCCTGGGGTTCGTGTATCATGGAAATCGCTCACGGACCTCAAATCTGTGAGTAATAGTCCACGAAACTGGTCAGAATCGGCCAAAACCACGAGTGTTGACGACCGACACATAAACGCACTCTGGTGTTCGTCAATGATGGAAATCACTCCGGGACCCCCAGAACAGTGGGTAGTAGTCCACGAAACGGGCAAGAATCGGCCAAAACTACAAGTCTTGATGACCGACATGTAAACGCACCCCGGGGTTCGTCAATCATGGAAATCACTTCGGGAACCCCAGCACAATAGGTAATAGTCCACCAAACGGGCCAGAATCGGCCAAAACTGCAAGTCTTGATGACCGACATGTAAGCGCACCTTGGGGTACAACAACTATGCAAATCGCTTCGGAACCCCAAAACAGTGACTAATAGTCCATGAAAGAGCCCAGAATCGAAAAATCCTAGGATTATTGTTGAACGATACTTAAACGCACACTCGGGTTCGTCTATCATGGAAATCGCTCACGGACCTCAAATCAGTAAGTAATAGTCCACGAAACGGGTCAGAATCGGCCAAAACCGCGAGTGTTGACGACCAACACATAAACGCACCCTGGGGTTCGTGTATCATGGAAATCGCTCACGCACCTCAAATCTGTGAGTAATAGTCCACGAAATGGGTCAGAATCGGCCAAAGCCACGAGTGTTGATGACCGACACATAACCGCACTCTGGTGTTCGTCAATGATGGAAATCACTCCGGGACCCCCAGAACAGTATGTAATAGTCCACAAAACGGGCAAGAATCGGCCAAAACTGCAAGTCTTGATGACCGACATGTAAACGCACCCCGGGGTTCGTCAATCATGGAAATCACTTCGGGACCCCAAGAACAATAGGTAATAGTCCACCAAACGGGCCAGAATCGGCCAAAACTGCAAGTCTTGATGACCGACACGTAAGCGCACCTTGGGGTACAACAACTATGCAAATTGCTTCGGAACCCCAAAACATAGAGTAATAGTCCGTGGAAGAGCCTAGAATCGAACAAACCTAGGATTATTGATGAACGATACTTAAACGCACCCTGGTGTTCGTGTATCATGGAAATCGCTCACGGACCTCAAATCTGTGAGTAGTAGTCCACGAAATGGGTCAGAATCGGCCAAAACCACGAGTGTTGATGACCGACACATAAATGCACTCTGGTGTTCGTCAATGATGGAAATCACTCCGGGACCCCCAGAACAGTGGGTAGTAGTCCACGAAACGGGCAAGAATCGGCCAAAACTACAAGTCTTGATGACCGACATGTAAACGCACCCCGGGGTTCGTCAATCATGGAAATCACTTCGGGACCCCCAGAACAATAGGTAATACTCCACCAAACGGGCCAGAATCGCCAAAACTGCGAGTCTTGATGACCGACACGTAAGCGCACCTTGGGGTACAACAACTATGCAAATCGCTTCGGAACCCCAAAACAGTGAGTAATAGTCCATGAAAGAGCCCAGAATCGAACAATCCTAGGATTATTGCTGAACGATACTTAAACGCACACTCGGGTTCGTCTATCATGGAAATCGCTCACGGACCTCAAATCAGTGAGTAATAGTCCACAAAACGGGTCAGAATCGGCCAAAACCGCGAGTGTTGACGACCAACACATAAACGCACCCTGGGGTTCGTGTATCATGGAAATCGCTCACGGACCTCAAATCTGTGAGTAATAGTCCACGAAACTGATCAGAATCGGCCAAAGCCACGAGTGTTGATGACCGACACATAAACGCACTCTGGTGTTCGCCAATGATGGAAATCACTCCGGGACCCCCAGAACAGTGGGTAATAGTCCACGAAACGGGCAAGAATCGGCCAAAACTGCAAGTCTTGATGACCGACATGTAAACGCACCCCAGGGTTCGTCAATCATGGAAATCACTTCGGGACCCCCAGAACAATAGGTAATAGTCCACCAAACGGGCCAGAATCGGCCAAAACTGCAAGTCTTGATGACCGACACGTAAGCGCACCTTGGGGTACAACAACTATGCAAATCGCTTCGGATCCCCGAAACATAGAGTAATAGTCCGTGGAAGAGCCTAGAATCAAACAAACCTAGGATTATTGATGAACGATACTTAAACGCACCCTGGGGTTCGTGTATCATGGAAATCGCTCACGGACCTCAAATCTGTGAGTAATAGTCCACGAAATGGGTCAGAATCGGCCAAAACCACGAGTGTTGATGACCGACACATAAACGCACTCTGGTGTTCGTCAATGATGGAAATCACCCCGGGACCCCCAGAACAGTGGGTAGTAGTCCACGAAACGGGCAAGAATCGGCCAAAACTACAAGTCTTGATGACCGACATGTAAACGCACCCCGGGGTTCGTCAATCAAGGAAATCACTTCGGGACCCCCAGAACAATAGGTAATACTCCACCAAACGGGCCAGAATCGGCCAAAACTGCGAGTCTTGATGACCGACACGTAAGCGCACCTTGGGGTACAACAACTATGCAAATCGCTTCGGAACCCCAAAACAGTGAGTAATAGTCCATGAAAGAGCCCAGAATCGAACAATCCTAGGATTATTGCTGAACGATACTTAAACGCACACTCGGGTTCGTCTATCATGGAAATCGCTCACGGACCTCAAATCAGTGAGTAATAGTCCACAAAACGGGTCAGAATCGGCCAAAACCGCGAGTGTTGACGACCAACACATAAACGCACCCTGGGGTTCGTGTATCATGGAAATCGCTCACGGACCTCAAATCTGTGAGTAATAGTCCACGAAACTGATCAGAATCGGCCAAAGCCACGAGTGTTGATGACCGACACATAAACGCACTCTGGTGTTCGTCAATGATGGAAATCACTCCGGGACCCCCAGAACAGTGGGTAATAGTCCACGAAACGGGCAAGAATCGGCCAAAACTGCAAGTCTTGATGACCGACATGTAAACGCACCCCAGGGTTCATCAATCATGGAAATCACTTCGGGACCCCCAGAACAATAGGTAATAGTCCACCAAACGGGCCAGAATCGGCCAAAACTGCAAGTCTTGATGACCGACACGTAAGCGCACCTTGGGGTACAACAACTATGCAAATCGCTTCGGAACCCCAAAACATAGAGTAATAGTCCGTGGAAGAGCCTAGAATCGAACAAACCTAGGATTATTGATGAACGATACTTAAACGCACCCTGGTGTTCGTGTATCATGGAAATCGCTCACGGACCTCAAATCTGTGAGTAGTAGTCCACGAAATGGGTCAGAATCGGCCAAAACCACGAGTGTTGATGACCGACACATAAATGCACTCTGGTGTTCGTCAATGATGGAAATCACTCCGGGACCCCCAGAACAGTGGGTAGTAGTCCACGAAACGGGCAAGAATCGGCCAAAACTACAAGTCTTGATGACCGACATGTAAACGCACCCCGGGGTTCGTCAATCATGGAAATCACTTCGGGACCCCCAGAACAATAGGTAATACTCCACCAAACGGGCCAGAATCGCCAAAACTGCGAGTCTTGATGACCGACACGTAAGCGCACCTTGGGGTACAACAACTATGCAAATCGCTTCGGAACCCCAAAACAGTGAGTAATAGTCCATGAAAGAGCCCAGAATCGAACAATCCTAGGATTATTGCTGAACGATACTTAAACGCACACTCGGGTTCGTCTATCATGGAAATCGCTCACGGACCTCAAATCAGTGAGTAATAGTCCACAAAACGGGTCAGAATCGGCCAAAACCGCGAGTGTTGACGACCAACACATAAACGCACCCTGGGGTTCGTGTATCATGGAAATCGCTCACGGACCTCAAATCTGTGAGTAATAGTCCACGAAACTGATCAGAATCGGCCAAAGCCACGAGTGTTGATGACCGACACATAAACGCACTCTGGTGTTCGTCAATGATGGAAATCACTCCGGGACCCCCAGAACAGTGGGTAATAGTCCACGAAACGGGCAAGAATCGGCCAAAACTGCAAGTCTTGATGACCGACATGTAAACGCACCCCAGGGTTCGTCAATCATGGAAATCACTTCGGGACCCCCAGAACAATAGGTAATAGTCCACCAAACGGGCCAGAATCGGCCAAAACTGCAAGTCTTGATGACCGACACGTAAGCGCACCTTGGGGTACAACAACTATGCAAATCGCTTCGGATCCCCGAAACATAGAGTAATAGTCCGTGGAAGAGCCTAGAATCAAACAAACCTAGGATTATTGATGAACGATACTTAAACGCACCCTGGGGTTCGTGTATCATGGAAATCGCTCACGGACCTCAAATCTGTGAGTAATAGTCCACGAAATGGGTCAGAATCGGCCAAAACCACGAGTGTTGATGACCGACACATAAACGCACTCTGGTGTTCGTCAATGATGGAAATCACCCCGGGACCCCCAGAACAGTGGGTAGTAGTCCACGAAACGGGCAAGAATCGGCCAAAACTACAAGTCTTGATGACCGACATGTAAACGCACCCCGGGGTTCGTCAATCAAGGAAATCACTTCGGGACCCCCAGAACAATAGGTAATACTCCACCAAACGGGCCAGAATCGGCCAAAACTGCGAGTCTTGATGACCGACACGTAAGCGCACCTTGGGGTACAACAACTATGCAAATCGCTTCGGAACCCCAAAACAGTGAGTAATAGTCCATGAAAGAGCCCAGAATCGAACAATCCTAGGATTATTGCTGAACGATACTTAAACGCACACTCGGGTTCGTCTATCATGGAAATCGCTCACGGACCTCAAATCAGTGAGTAATAGTCCACAAAACGGGTCAGAATCGGCCAAAACCGCGAGTGTTGACGACCAACACATAAACGCACCCTGGGGTTCGTGTATCATGGAAATCGCTCACGGACCTCAAATCTGTGAGTAATAGTCCACGAAACTGATCAGAATCGGCCAAAGCCACGAGTGTTGATGACCGACACATAAACGCACTCTGGTGTTCGTCAATGATGGAAATCACTCCGGGACCCCCAGAACAGTGGGTAATAGTCCACGAAACGGGCAAGAATCGGCCAAAACTGCAAGTCTTGATGACCGACATGTAAACGCACCCCAGGGTTCATCAATCATGGAAATCACTTCGGGACCCCCAGAACAATAGGTAATAGTCCACCAAACGGGCCAGAATCGGCCAAAACTGCAAGTCTTGATGACCGACACGTAAGTGCACCTTGGGGTACAACAACTATGCAAATCGCTTCGGATCCCCAAAACATAGAGTAATAGTCCGTGGAAGAGCCTAGAGTCGAACAAACCTAGGATTATTGATGAACGATACTTAAATGCACACTCGGGTTCGTGCATCATGGAAATCGCTCACGGACCTCAAATCTGTGAGTAATAGTCCACGAAATGGGTCAGAATCGGCCAAAACCACGAGTGTTGATGACCGACACATAAACGCACTCTGGTGTTCGTCAATGATGGAAATCACCCCGGGACCCCCAGAACAGTGGGTAGTAGTCCACGAAACGGGCAAGAATCGGCCAAAACTACAAGTCTTGATGACCGACATGTAAACGCACCCTGGGGTTCGACAATCATGGAAATCACTTCGGGACCCCCAGAACAATAGGTAATACTCCACCAAACGGGCCAGAATCGGCCAAAACTGCGAGTCTTGATGACCGACACGTAAGCGCACCTTGGGGTACAACAACTATGCAAATCGCTTCGGAACCCCAAAACAGTGAGTAATAGTCCATGAAAGAGCCCAGAATCGAACAATCCTAGGATTATTGCTGAACGATACTTAAACGCACACTCGGGTTCGTCTATCATGGAAATCGCTCACGGACCTCAAATCAGTGAGTAATAGTCCACGAAACGGGTCAGAATCGGCCAAAACCGCGAGTGTTGACGACCAACACATAAACGCACCCTGGGGTTCGTGTATCATGGAAATCGCTCACGCACCTCAAATCTGTGAGTAATAGTCCACGAAACGGGTCAGAATCGGCCAAAGCCACGAGTGTTGATGACCGACACATAACCGCACTCTGGTGTTCGTCAATGATGGAAATCACTCCGGGACCCCCAGAACAGTATGTAATAGTCCACAAAACGGGCAAGAATCGGCCAAAACTGCAAGTCTTGATGACCGACATGTAAACGCACCCCGGGGTTCGTCAATCATGGAAATCACTTCGGGACCCCAAGAACAATAGGTAATAGTCCACCAAACGGGCCAGAATCGGCCAAAACTGCAAGTCTTGATGACCGACACGTAAGCGCACCTTGGGGTACAACAACTATGCAAATCGCTTCGGAACCCCAAAACATAGAGTAATAGTCCGTGGAAGAGCCTAGAATCGAACAAACCTAGGATTATTGATGAACGATACTTAAACGCACCCTGGTGTTCGTGTATCATGGAAATCGCTCACGGACCTCAAATCTGTGAGTAGTAGTCCACGAAATGGGTCAGAATCGGCCAAAACCACGAGTGTTGATGACCGACACATAAATGCACTCTGGTGTTCGTCAATGATGGAAATCACTCCGGGACCCCCAGAACAGTGGGTAGTAGTCCACGAAACGGGCAAGAATCAGCCAAAACTACAAGTCTTGATGACCGACATGTAAACGCACCCCGGGGTTCGTCAATCATGGAAATCACTTCGGGACCCCCAGAACAATAGGTAATACTCCACCAAACGGGCCAGAATCGCCAAAACTGCGAGTCTTGATGACCGACACGTAAGCGCACCCCGGGGTTCGTCAATCATGGAAATCACTTCGGGACCCCCAGAACAATAGGTAATACTCCACCAAACGGGCCAGAATCGCCAAAACTGCGAGTCTTGATGACCGACACGTAAGCGCACCTTGGGGTACAACAACTATGCAAATCGCTTCGGAACCCCAAAACAGTGAGTAATAGTCCATGAAAGAGCCCAGAATCGAACAATCCTAGGATTATTGCTGAACGATACTTAAACGCACACTCGGGTTCGTCTATCATGGAAATCGCTCACGGACCTCAAATCAGTGAGTAATAGTCCACAAAACGGGTCAGAATCGGCCAAAACCGCGAGTGTTGACGACCAACACATAAACGCACCCTAGGGTTCGTGTATCATGGAAATCGCTCACGGACCTCAAATCTGTGAGTAATAGTCCACGAAACTGATCAGAATCGGCCAAAGCCACGAGTGTTGATGACCGACACATAAACGCACTCTGGTGTTCGTCAATGATGGAAATCACTCCGGGACCCCCAGAACAGTGGGTAGTAGTCCACCAAAACGGGCAAGAATCGGCCAAAACTACAAGTCTTGATGACCGACATGTAAACGCACCCCGGGGTTCGTCAATCATGGAAATCAATTCGGGAACCCCAGCACAATAGGTAATAGTCCACCAAACGGGCCAGAATCGGCCAAAACTGCAAGTCTTGATGACCGACATGTAAGCGCACCTTGGGGTACAACAACTATGCAAATCGCTTCGGAACCCCAAAACAGTGAGTAATAGTCCATGAAAGAGCCCAGAATCGAAAAATCCTAGGATTATTGTTGAACGATACTTAAACGCACACTCGGGTTCGTCTATCATGGAAATCGCTCACGGACCTCAAATCAGTAAGTAATAGTCCACGAAACGGGTCAGAATCGGCCAAAACCGCGAGTGTTGACGACCAACACATAAACGCACCCTGGGGTTCGTGTATCATGGAAATCGCTCACGCACCTCAAATCTGTGAGTAATAGTCCACGAAACGGGTCAGAATCGGCCAAAGCCACGAGTGTTGATGACCGACACATAACCGCACTCTGGTGTTCGTCAATGATGGAAATCACTCCGGGACCCCCAGAACAGTATGTAATAGTCCACAAAACGGGCAAGAATCGGCCAAAACTGCAAGTCTTGATGACCGACATGTAAACGCACCCCGGGGTTCGTCAATCATGGAAATCACTTCGGGACCCCAAGAACAATAGGTAATAGTCCACCAAACGGGCCAGAATCGGCCAAAACTGCAAGTCTTGATGACCGACACGTAAGTGCACCTTGGGGTACAACAACTATGCAAATCGCTTCGGATCCCCAAAACATAGAGTAATAGTCCGTGGAAGAGCCTAGAGTCGAACAAACCTAGGATTATTGATGAACGATACTTAAACGCACCCTGGGGTTCGTGCATCATGGAAATCGCTCACGGACCTCAAATCTGTGAGTAATAGTCCACGAAACGGGCAAGAATCGGCCAAAACTGCAAGTCTTGATGACCGACATGTAAACGCACCCCGGGGTTCGACAATCATGGAAATCACTTCGGGACCCCCAGAACAATAGGTAATAGTCCACGAAACGGGCAAGAATCGGCCAAAACTGCAAGTCTTGATGACCGACATGTAAACGCACCCTGGGGTTCGACAATCATGGAAATCACTTCGGGACCCCCAGAACAATAGGTAATACTCCACGAAACGGGCCAGAATCGGCCAAAACTGCGAGTCTTGATGACCGACACGTAAGCGCACCTTGGGGTACAACAACTATGCAAATCGCTTCGGAACCCCAAAACAGTGAGTAATAGTCCATGAAAGAGCCCAGAATCGAACAATCCTAGGATTATTGCTGAACGATACTTAAACGCACACTCGGGTTCGTCTATCATGGAAATCGCTCACGGACCTCAAATCAGTGAGTAAGAGTCCACGAAACGGGTCAGAATCGGCCAAAACCGCGAGTCTTGACGACCAACACATAAACGCACCCTTGGTTCGTGTATCATGGAAATCGCTCACGCACCTCAAATCTGTGAGTAATAGTCCACGAAACGGGTCAGAATCGGCCAAAGCCACGAGTGTTGATGACCGACACATAAACGCACTCTGGTGTTCGTCAATGATGGAAATCACTCCGGGACCCCCAGAACAGTGGGTAATAGTCCACGAAACGGGCAAGAATCGGCCAAAACTGCAAGTCTTGATGACCGACATGTAAACGCACCCCGGGGTTTGTCAATCATGGAAATCACTTCGGGACCCCCAGAACAATAGGTAATAGTCCACCAAATAGGCCAGAATCGGCCAAAACTGCAAGTCTTGATGACCGACACGTAAGCGCACCATGGGGTACAACAACTATGCAAATCGCTTCGGAACCCCAAAACATAGAGTAATAGTCCGTGGAAGAGCCTAGAATCGAACAAACCTAGGATTATTGATGAACGATACTTAAACGCACCCTGGGGTTCGTGTATCATGGAAATCGCTCACGGACCTCAAATCTGGGAGTAATAGTCCACGAAACTGGTCAGAATCGGCCAAAACCACGAGTGTTGATGACCGACACATAAACGCACTCTGGTGTTCGTCAATGATGGAAATCACTCCGGGACCCCCAGAACAGTGGGTAGTAGTCCACGGAACGGGCAAGAATCGGCCAAAACTGCAAATCTTGATGACCGACATGTAAACGCACCCCGGGGGTTCGTCAATCATGGAAATCACTTCGGGACCCCGAGAACAATAGGTAATACTCCACCAAACGGGCCAGAATCGGCCAAAACTGCAAGTCTTGATGACTGACATGTAAGCGCACCTTGGGGTACAACAACTATGCAAATCGCTTTGGAAACCCAAAACAGTGAGTAATAGTCCATGAAAGAGCCCAGAATCGAACAAACCTAGGATTATTGATGAACGATACTAAAACGCACACTCGGGTTCGTCTATCATGGAAATCGCTCAAGGACCTCAAATCAGTGAGTAATAGTCCACGAAACGGGTCAGAATCGGCCAAAACCGCGAGTGTTGACGACCAACACATAAACGCACCCTGGGGTTCGTGTATCATGGAAATCGCTCACGGACCTCAAATCTGTGAGTAATAGTCCACGAAATGGGTCAGAATCGGCGAAAACCACGAGTGTTGATGACCGACACATAAACGCACTCTGGTGTTCGTCAATGATGGAAATCACTCCGGGACCCCCAGAACAGTAGGTAGTAGTCCACGAAACGGGCATGAATCGGCCAAAACAGCAAGTCTTGATGACCGACATGTAAACGCACCCCGGGGTTCGTCAATCATGGAAATCACTTCGGGACCCCCAGAACAATAGGTTATAGTCCACCAAACGGGCCAGAATCGGCCAAAACTGCAAGTCTTGATGACCGACATGTAAGCGCACCTTGGGGTACAACAACTATGCAAATCGCTTCGGAACCCCAAAACAGTGAGTAATAGTCCATGAAAGAGCCCAGAATCGAACAATCCTTGGATTATTGCTGAACGATACTTAAATGCACCCTGGGGTTCGTCTATCATGGAAATCGCCCAAGGACCTCAAATATGTGAGTAATAGTCTAGGAAACGGGTCAGAATCGGCCAAAACCGCGAGTGTTGATGACCGACACATAAACGCACCCTAGTGTTCGTTAATGGTGGAAATCACTACGGGACCCCGAGAACAGTGGGTAAGTCCACAAAACGGGCCAGAATCGGCCAGAACTGCGAGTCTTGATGAACGACATGTAAACGCACCCGGGGTTCGTCAATCGTGGAAATCACTTCGGGACCACAGAAAAGTGGGTAATAGTCCACGAAACGGGCCAGAATCGGCCAAAACTGCCAGTCTTGATGACCGACACGTAAGCGCACCTTGGGGTACAACAACTATGCAAATCGCTTCGGAACCCCAAAACATAGAGTAATAGTCCGTGGAAGAGCCTAGAATCGAACAAACCTAGGATTATTGATGAACGATACTTAAACGCACCCTGGGGTTCGTGTATCATGGAAATCGCTCACGGACCTCAAATCTGGGAGTAATAGTCCACGAAACGGGTCAGAATTGGCCAAAACCACGAGTGTTGATGACCGACACATAAACGCACTCTGGTGTTCGTCAATGATGGAAATCACTCCGGGACCCCCAGAACAGTGGGTAGTAGTCCACGGAACGGGCAAGAATCGGCCAAAACTGCAAATCTTGATGACCGACATGTAAACGCACCCCGGGGGTTCGTCAATCATGGAAATCACTTCGGGACCCCGAGAACAATAGGTAATACTCCACCAAACGGGCCAGAATCGGCCAAAACTGCAAGTCTTGATGACCGACATGTAAGCGCACCTTGGGGTACAACAACTATGCAAATCGCTTTGGAAACCCAAAACAGTGAGTAATAGTCCATGAAAGAGCCCAGAATCGAACAAACCTAGGATTATTGATGAACGATACTAAAACGCACACTCGGGTTCGTCTATCATGGAAATCGCTCAAGGACCTCAAATCAGTGAGTAATAGTCCACGAAACGGGTCAGAATCGGCCAAAACCGCGAGTGTTGACGACCAACAAATAAACGCACCCTGGGGTTCGTGTATCATGGAAATCGCTCACGCACCTCAAATCTGCGAGTAATAGTCCACGAAACGGGTCAGAATCGGCCAAAGCCACGAGTGTTGATGACCGACACATAAACGCACTCTGGTGTTCGTCAATGATGGAAATCACTCCGGGACCCCCAGAACAGTGGGTAATAGTCCACGAAACGGGCAAGAATCGGCCAAAACTGCAAGTCTTGATGACCGACATGTAAACGCACCCCGGGGTTCGTCAATCATGGAAATCACTTCGAGACCCCCAGAACAATAGGTAATAGTCCACGAAACGGGCCAGAATCGGCCAAAACTGCAAGTCTTGATGACCGACACGTAAGCGCACCTTGGGGTATAACAACTATGCAAATCGCTTCGGAACCCCAAAACATAGAGTAAAAGTCCGTGGAAGAGCCTAGAATCGAACAAACCTAGGATTATTGATGAACGATACTTAAACGCACCCTGGGGTTCGTGTATCATGGAAATCGCTCACGGACCTCAAATCTGTGAGTAATAGTCCACGAAACGGGTCAGAATCGGCCAAAGCCACGAGTGTTGATGACCGACACATAAACGCACTCTGGTGTTCGTCAATGATGGAAATCACTCCGGGACCCCCAGAACAGTGGGTAATAGTCCACGAAACGGGCAAGAATCGGCCAAAACTGCAAGTCTTGATGACCGACATGTAAACGCACCCCGGGGTTCGTCAATCATGGAAATCACTTCGGGACCCCCAGAACAATAGGTAATAGTCCACCAAACGGGCCAGAATCGGCCAAAACTGCAAGTCTTGATGACCGACATGTAAGTGCACCTTGGGGTACAACAACTATGCAAGTCGCTTCGGAACCCCAAAATAGTGAGTAATAGTCCATGAAAGAGCCCAGAATCGAACAATCCTAGGATTATTGCTGAACGATACTTAAACGCACACTCGGGTTCGTCTATCATGGAAATCGCTCACGGACCTCAAATCAGTGAGTAATAGTCCACGAAACGGGTCAGAATCGGCCAAAACCGCGAGTGTTGACGACCAACACATAAACGCACCCTGGGGTTCGTGTATCATGGAAATCGCTCACGGACCTCAAATCTGTGAGTAATAGTCCACGAAACGGGTCAGAATCGGCCAAAACCACGAGTGTTGATGACCGACACATAAACGCATTCAGGTGTTCGTCAATGATGGAAATCACTCCGGGACCCCCAGAACAGTGGGTAGTAGTCCACTAAACGGGCAAGAATCGGCCAAAACTGCAAGTCTTGATGACCGACATGTAAACGCACCCCGGGGTTCGTCAATCATGGAAATCACTTCGGGACCCCCAGAACAATAGGTAATAGTCCACCAAACGGGCCAGAATCGGCCAAAACTGCAAGTCTTGATGACCGACATGTAAGCGCACCTTGGGGTACAACAACTATGCAAATCTCTTCGGAACCCCAAAACAGTGAGTAATAGTCCATGAAAGAGCCCAGAATCGAACAATCCTATGATTATTGCTGAACGATACATAAACGCACCCTGGGGTTTGTCTATCATGGAAATCGCTCAAGGACCTCAAATATGTGAGTGTTGATGACCGACACATAAACGCACCCTAGTGTTCGTCAATGATGGAAATCACTACGGGACCCCGAGAACAGTGGGTAAGTCCACAAAACGGGCCAGAATCGGCCAAAACTGCGAGTCTTGATGACCGACATGTAAACGCACCCGGGGTTCGTCAATCGTGGAAATCACTTCGGGACCACAGAAAAGTGGGTAATAGTCCACGAAACGGGCCAGAATCGACCAAAACTTCGAGTCTTGATGACCGACACGTAAGCGCACCTTGGGGTACAACAACTATGCAAATCGCTTTGGAAACCCAAAACAGTGAGTAGTAGTCCATGAAAGAGCCCAGAATCGAACAAACCTAGGATTATTGATGAACGATACTTAAACGCACACTCGGGTTCGTGTATCATGGAAATCGCTCACGGACCTCAAATCAGTGAGTAATAGTCCACGAAACGGGTCAGAATCGGCCAAAACCGCGAGTGTTGACGACCAACACATAAACGCACCCTGGGGTTCGTGTATCATGGAAATCGCTCACGGACCTCAAATCTGTGAGTAATAGTCCACGAAACTGGTCAGAATCGGCCAAAACCACGAGTGTTGATGACCGACACATAAACGCACTCTGGTGTTCGTCAATGATGGAAATCACTCCGGGACCCCCAGAACAGTGGGTAGTAGTCCACGAAACGGGCAAGAATCGGCCAAAACTACAAGTCTTGATGACCGACATGTAAACGCACCCCGGGGTTCGTCAATCATGGAAATCACTTCGGGACCCCCAGAACAATAGGTAATAGTCCACCAAACGGGCCAGAATCGGCCAAAACTGCAAGTCTTGATGACTGACATGTAAGCGCACCTTGGGGTACAACAACTATGCAAATCGCTTCGGAACCCCAAAACAGTGAGTAATAGTCCATGAAAGAGCCCAGAATCGAACAATCCTAGGATTACTGCTGAACGATACTTAAACGCACACTCGGGTTCGTCTATCATGGAAATCGCTCACGGACCTCAAATCAGTGAATAATAGTCCACGAAACGGGTCAGAATCGGCCAAAACTGCGAGTGTTGACGACCAACACATAAACGCACCCTGGGGTTCGTGTATCATGGAAATCGCTCAAGGACTTCAAATCTGTGAGTAATAGTCCACGAAACGGGTCAGAATCGGCCAAAACCACGAGTGTTGATGACCGACACATAAACGCACTCTGGTGTTCGTCAATGATGGAAATCACTCCGGGACCCCCAGAACAGTGGGTAGTAGTCCACGAAACGGGCAAGAATCGGCCAAAACTGCAAGTCTTGATGACCGACATGTAAACACACCCCGGGGTTCGTCAATCATGGAAATCACTTCGGGACCCCCAAAACAATAGGTAATAGTCCACCAAATGGGCCAGAATCGGCCAAAACTGCAAGTCTTGATGACCGACATGTAAGCGCACCTTGGGGTACAACAACTATGCAAATCGCTTTGGAAACCCAAAACAGTGAGTAATAGTCCATGAAAGAGCCCAGAATCGAACAAACCTAGGCTTCTTGATGAACGATACTAAAACGCACACTCGGGTTTGTCTATGATGGAAATCGCTCACGTACCTCAAATCAGTGAGTAATAGTCCACGAAACGGGTCAGAATCGGCCAAAACCGCGAGTGTTGACGACCAACACATAAACGCACCCTGGGGTTCGTGTATCATGGAAATCGCTCACGGACCTCAAATCTGTGAGTAATAGTCCACGAAACGGGTCAGAATCGGCCAAACCCACGAGTGTTGATGACCGACACATAAACGCACCCTGGTGTTCGTCAATGATGGAAATCACTACGGGACCCCCAGAACAGTGGGTAAGTCCACAAAACGGGCCAGAATCGGCCAAAACTGCGAGTCTTGATGACCGACATGTAAACGCACCCGGGTTTCGTCAATCATGGAAATCACTTCGGGACCACAGAAAAGTGGGTAATAGTCCACGAAACGGGCAAGAATCGGCCAAAACTTCAAGTCTTGATGATCGACACGTAAGCGCACCTTGGGGTACAACAACTACGCAAATCGCTTCGGAACCCCAAAACATAGAGTAATAGTCCGTGGAAGAGCCTAGAATCGAACATACCTAGGATTATTGATGAACGATACTTAAACGCACCCTGGGGTTCGTGTATCATGGAAATCGCTCACGGACCTCAAATCTGTGAGTAATAGTCCACGAAACGGGTCAGAATCGGCCAAAACCACGAGTGTTGATGACCGACACATAAACGCACTCTGGTGTTCGTCAATGATGGAAATCACTCTGGGACCCCCAGAACAGTGGGTAGTAGTCCACGAAACGGGCAAGAATCGGCCAAAACTGCAAGTCTTGATGACCGACACGTAAGCGCATCTTGGGGTACAACAACTATGCAAATCGCTTCGGAACCCCAAAACATAGAGTAATAGTCCGTGGAAGAGCCTAGAATCGAACAAACCTAGGATTATTGATGAACGATACATAAACGCACCCTGGGCTCGTGTATCATGGAAATCGCTCACGGACTTCAAATCTGTGAGTAATAGTCCACGAAACGGGTCAGAATCGGCCAAAACCACGAGTGTTGATGACCGACACATAAACGCACTCTGGTGTTCGTCAATGATGGAAATCACTCCGGGACCCCCAGAACAGTGGGTAGTAGTCCACGAAACGGGCAAGAATCGGCCTACACTGCAAGTCTTGATGACCGACATGTAAACGCACCCCGGGGTTCGTCAATCATGGAAATCACTTCGGGACCCCCAAAACAATAGGTAATAGTCCACCAAATGGGCCAGAATCGGCCAAAACTGCAAGTGTTGATGACCGACATGTAAGCGCACCTTGGGGTACAACAACTATGCAAATCGCTTTGGAAACCCAAAACAGTGAGTAATAGTCCATGAAAGAGCCCAGAATCGAACAAACCTAGGCTTCTTGATGAACGATACTAAAACGCACACTCGGGTTTGTCTATGATGGAAATCGCTCACGTACCTCAAATCAGTGAGTAATAGTCCACGAAACGGGTCAGAATCGGCCAAAACCGCGAGTGTTGACGACCAACACATAAACGCACCCTGGGGTTCGTGTATCATGGAAATCGCTCACGGACCTCAAATCTGTGAGTAATAGTCCACGAAACGGGTCAGAATCGGCCAAACCCACGAGTGTTGATGACCGACACATAAACGCACCCTGGTGTTCGTCAATGATGGAAATCACTACGGGACCCCCAGAACAGTGGGTAAGTCCACAAAACGGGCCAGAATCGGCCAAAACTGCGAGTCTTGATGACCGACATGTAAACGCACCCGGGGTTCGTCAATCGTGAATCACTTCGGGACCACAGAAAAGTGGGTAATAGTCCACGAAACGGGCAAGAATCGGCCAAAACTGCAAGTCTTGATGATCGACACGTAAGCGCACCTTGGGGTACGACAACTATGCAAATCGCTTCGGAACCGCAAAACATAGAGTAATAGTCCGTGGAAGAGCCTAGAATCGAACGTACCTAGGATTATTGATGAACGATACTTAAACGCACCCTGGGGTTCGTGTATCATGGAAATCGCTCACGGACCTCAAATCTGTGAGTAATAGTCCACGAAACGGGTCAGAATCGGCCAAAACCGCGAGTGTTGATGACCGACACATAAACGCACTCTGGTGTTCGTCAATGATGGAAATCACTCCGGGACCCCCAGAACAGTGGGTAGTAGTCCACGAAACGGGCAAGAATCGGCCAAAACTGCAAGTCTTGATGACCGACATGTAAACGCACCCCGGGGTTCGTCAATCATGGAAATCACTTCGGGACCCCCAAAACAATAGGTAATAGTCCATGGAAGAGCCTAGAATCGAACAAACCTAGGATTATTGATGAACGATACATAAATGCACCCTGGGGTTCGTGTATCATGGAAATCGCTCACGGACTTCAAATCTGTGAGTAATAGTCCACGAAACGGGTCAGAATCGGCCAAAACCACGAGTGTTGATGACCGACACATAAACGCACTCTGGTGTTCGTCAATGATGGAAATCACTCTGGGACCCCCAGAACAGTGGGTAGTAGTCCACGAAACGGGCAAGAATCGGCCAAAACTGCAAGTCTTGATGACCGACACGTAAGCGCATCTTGGGGTACAACAACTATGCAAATCGCTTCGGAAGCCCAAAACATAGAGTAATAGTCCGTGGAAGAGCCTAGAATCGAACAAACCTAGGATTATTGATGAACGATACATAAACGCACCCTGGGCTCGTGTATCATGGAAATCGCTCACGGACTTCAAATCTGTGAGTAATAGTCCACGAAACGGGTCAGAATCGGCCAAAACCACGAGTGTTGATGACCGACACATAAACGCACTCTGGTGTTCATCAATGATGGAAATCACTCCGGGACCCCCAGAACAGTGGGTAGTAGTCCACGAAACGGGCAAGAATCGGCCAAAACTGCAAGTCTTGATGACCGACATGTAAACGCACCCCGGGGTTCGTCAATCATGGAAATCACTTCGGGACCCCCAAAACAATAGGTAATAGTCCACCAAATGGGCCAGAATCGGCCAAAACTGCAAGTCTTGATGACCGACACGTAAGCGCACCTTGGGGTACAACAACTATGCAAATCGCTTCGGAACCCCAAAACATAGAGTAATAGTCCATGGAAGAGCCTAGAATCGAACAAACCTAGGATTGTTGACGACCAACACATAAACGCACCCTGGGGTTCGTGTATCATGGAAATCGCTCAAGAACCTCAAATCTGTGAGTAATAGTCCACGAAACGGGTCAGAATCGGCCAAACCCACGAGTGTTGATGACCGACACATAAACGCACCCTGGTGTTCGTCAATGATGGAAATCACTACGGGACCCCCAGAACAGTGGGTAAGTCCACAAAACGGGCCAGAATCGGCCAAAACTGCGAGTCTTGATGACCGACATGTAAACGCACCCGGGGTTCGTCAATCATGGAAATCACTTCGGGACCACAGAAAAGTGGGTAATAGTCCACGAAACGGGCAAGAATCGGCCAAAACTTCAAGTCTTGATGATCGACACGTAAGCGCACCTTGGGGTACAACAACTACGCAAATCGCTTCGGAACCCCAAACATAGAGTAATAGTCCGTGGAAGAGCCTAGAATCGAACATACCTAGGATTATTGATGAACGATACTTAAACGCACCCTGGGGTTCGTGTATCATGGAAATCGCTCACGGACCTCAAATCTGTGAGTAATAGTCCACGAAACGGGTCAGAATCGGCCAAAACCACGAGTGTTGATGACCGACACATAAACGCACTCTGGTGTTCGTCAATGATGGAAATCACTCTGGGACCCCCAGAACAGTGGGTAGTAGTCCACGAAACGGGCAAGAATCGGCCAAAACTGCAAGTCTTGATGACCGACACGTAAGCGCATCTTGGGGTACAACAACTATGCAAATCGCTTCGGAACCCCAAAACATAGAGTAATAGTCCGTGGAAGAGCCTAGAATCGAACAAACCTAGGATTATTGATGAACGATACATAAACGCACCCTGGGCTCGTGTATCATGGAAATCGCTCACGGACTTCAAATCTGTGAGTAATAGTCCACGAAACGGGTCAGAATCGGCCAAAACCACGAGTGTTGATGACCGACACATAAACGCACTCTGGTGTTCGTCAATGATGGAAATCACTCCGGGACCCCCAGAACAGTGGGTAGTAGTCCACGAAACGGGCAAGAATCGGCCTACACTGCAAGTCTTGATGACCGACATGTAAACGCACCCCGGGGTTCGTCAATCATGGAAATCACTTCGGGACCCCCAAAACAATAGGTAATAGTCCACCAAACGGGCCAGAATCGGCCAAAACTGCAAGTCTTGATGACCGACATGTAAGCGCACCTTGGGGTACAACAACTATGCAAATCGCTTTGGAAACCCAAAACAGTGAGTAATAGTCCATGAAAGAGCCCAGAATCGAACAAACCTAGGCTTCTTGATGAACGATACTAAAACGCACACTCGGGTTTGTCTATGATGGAAATCGCTCACGTACCTCAAATCAGTGAGTAATAGTCCACGAAACGGGTCAGAATCGGCCAAAACCGCGAGTGTTGACGACCAACACATAAACGCACCCTGGGGTTCGTGTATCATGGAAATCGCTCACGGACCTCAAATCTGTGAGTAATAGTCCACGAAACGGGTCAGAATCGGCCAAACCCACGAGTGTTGATGACCGACACATAAACGCACCCTGGTGTTCGTCAATGATGGAAATCACTACGGGACCCCCAGAACAGTGGGTAAGTCCACAAAACGGGCCAGAATCGGCCAAAACTGCGAGTCTTGATGACCGACATGTAAACGCACCCGGGGTTCGTCAATCGTGAATCACTTCGGGACCACAGAAAAGTGGGTAATAGTCCACGAAACGGGCAAGAATCGGCCAAAACTGCAAGTCTTGATGATCGACACGTAAGCGCACCTTGGGGTACGACAACTATGCAAATCGCTTCGGAACCGCAAAACATAGAGTAATAGTCCGTGGAAGAGCCTAGAATCGAACGTACCTAGGATTATTGATGAACGATACTTAAACGCACCCTGGGGTTCGTGTATCATGGAAATCGCTCACGGACCTCAAATCTGTGAGTAATAGTCCACGAAACGGGTCAGAATCGGCCAAAACCGCGAGTGTTGATGACCGACACATAAACGCACTCTGGTGTTCGTCAATGATGGAAATCACTCCGGGACCCCCAGAACAGTGGGTAGTAGTCCACGAAACGGGCAAGAATCGGCCAAAACTGCAAGTCTTGATGACCGACATGTAAACGCACCCCGGGGTTCGTCAATCATGGAAATCACTTCGGGACCCCCAAAACAATAGGTAATAGTCCATGGAAGAGCCTAGAATCGAACAAACCTAGGATTATTGATGAACGATACATAAATGCACCCTGGGGTTCGTGTATCATGGAAATCGCTCACGGACTTCAAATCTGTGAGTAATAGTCCACGAAACGGGTCAGAATCGGCCAAAACCACGAGTGTTGATGACCGACACATAAACGCACTCTGGTGTTCGTCAATGATGGAAATCACTCTGGGACCCCCAGAACAGTGGGTAGTAGTCCACGAAACGGGCAAGAATCGGCCAAAACTGCAAGTCTTGATGACCGACACGTAAGCGCATCTTGGGGTACAACAACTATGCAAATCGCTTCGGAAGCCCAAAACATAGAGTAATAGTCCGTGGAAGAGCCTAGAATCGAACAAACCTAGGATTATTGATGAACGATACATAAACGCACCCTGGGCTCGTGTATCATGGAAATCGCTCACGGACTTCAAATCTGTGAGTAATAGTCCACGAAACGGGTCAGAATCGGCCAAAACCACGAGTGTTGATGACCGACACATAAACGCACTCTGGTGTTCGTCAATGATGGAAATCACTCTGGGACCCCCAGAACAGTGGGTAGTAGTCCACGAAACGGGCAAGAATCGGCCAAAACTGCAAGTCTTGATGACCGACACGTAAGCGCATCTTGGGGTACAACAACTATGCAAATCGCTTCGGAAGCCCAAAACATAGAGTAATAGTCCGTGGAAGAGCCTAGAATCGAACGTACCTAGGATTATTGATGAACGATACTTAAACGCACCCTGGGGTTCGTGTATCATGGAAATCGCTCACGGACCTCAAATCTGTGAGTAATAGTCCACGAAACGGGTCAGAATCGGCCAAAACCGCGAGTGTTGATGACCGACACATAAACGCACTCTGGTGTTCGTCAATGATGGAAATCACTCCGGGACCCCCAGAACAGTGGGTAGTAGTCCACGAAACGGGCAAGAATCGGCCAAAACTGCAAGTCTTGATGACCGACATGTAAACGCACCCCGGGGTTCGTCAATCATGGAAATCACTTCGGGACCCCCAAAACAATAGGTAATAGTCCATGGAAGAGCCTAGAATCGAACAAACCTAGGATTATTGATGAACGATACATAAATGCACCCTGGGGTTCGTGTATCATGGAAATCGCTCACGGACTTCAAATCTGTGAGTAATAGTCCACGAAACGGGTCAGAATCGGCCAAAACCACGAGTGTTGATGACCGACACATAAACGCACTCTGGTGTTCGTCAATGATGGAAATCACTCTGGGACCCCCAGAACAGTGGGTAGTAGTCCACGAAACGGGCAAGAATCGGCCAAAACTGCAAGTCTTGATGACCGACACGTAAGCGCATCTTGGGGTACAACAACTATGCAAATCGCTTCGGAAGCCCAAAACATAGAGTAATAGTCCGTGGAAGAGCCTAGAATCGAACAAACCTAGGATTATTGATGAACGATACATAAACGCACCCTGGGCTCGTGTATCATGGAAATCGCTCACGGACTTCAAATCTGTGAGTAATAGTCCACGAAACGGGTCAGAATCGGCCAAAACCACGAGTGTTGATGACCGACACATAAACGCACTCTGGTGTTCATCAATGATGGAAATCACTCCGGGACCCCCAGAACAGTGGGTAGTAGTCCACGAAACGGGCAAGAATCGGCCAAAACTGCAAGTCTTGATGACCGACATGTAAACGCACCCCGGGGTTCGTCAATCATGGAAATCACTTCGGGACCCCCAAAACAATAGGTAATAGTCCACCAAATGGGCCAGAATCGGCCAAAACTGCAAGTCTTGATGACCGACACGTAAGCGCACCTTGGGGTACAACAACTATGCAAATCGCTTCGGAACCCCAAAACATAGAGTAATAGTCCATGGAAGAGCCTAGAATCGAACAAACCTAGGATTGTTGACGACCAACACATAAACGCACCCTGGGGTTCGTGTATCATGGAAATCGCTCAAGAACCTCAAATCTGTGAGTAATAGTCCACGAAACGGGTCAGAATCGGCCAAAACCGCGAGTGTTGACGACCAACACATAAACGCACCCTGGGGTTCGTGTATCATGGAAATCGCTCACGGACCTCAAATCTGTGAGTAATAGTCCACGAAACGGGTCAGAATCGGCCAAACCCACGAGTGTTGATGACCGACACATAAACGCACCCTGGTGTTCGTCAATGATGGAAATCACTACGGGACCCCCAGAACAGTGGGTAAGTCCACAAAACGGGCCAGAATCGGCCAAAACTGCGAGTCTTGATGACCGACATGTAAACGCACCCGGGGTTCGTCAATCGTGAATCACTTCGGGACCACAGAAAAGTGGGTAATAGTCCACGAAACGGGCAAGAATCGGCCAAAACTGCAAGTCTTGATGATCGACACGTAAGCGCACCTTGGGGTACGACAACTATGCAAATCGCTTCGGAACCGCAAAACATAGAGTAATAGTCCGTGGAAGAGCCTAGAATCGAACGTACCTAGGATTATTGATGAACGATACTTAAACGCACCCTGGGGTTCGTGTATCATGGAAATCGCTCACGGACCTCAAATCTGTGAGTAATAGTCCACGAAACGGGTCAGAATCGGCCAAAACCGCGAGTGTTGATGACCGACACATAAACGCACTCTGGTGTTCGTCAATGATGGAAATCACTCCGGGACCCCCAGAACAGTGGGTAGTAGTCCACGAAACGGGCAAGAATCGGCCAAAACTGCAAGTCTTGATGACCGACATGTAAACGCACCCCGGGGTTCGTCAATCATGGAAATCACTTCGGGACCCCCAAAACAATAGGTAATAGTCCATGGAAGAGCCTAGAATCGAACAAACCTAGGATTATTGATGAACGATACATAAATGCACCCTGGGGTTCGTGTATCATGGAAATCGCTCACGGACTTCAAATCTGTGAGTAATAGTCCACGAAACGGGTCAGAATCGGCCAAAACCACGAGTGTTGATGACCGACACATAAACGCACTCTGGTGTTCGTCAATGATGGAAATCACTCTGGGACCCCCAGAACAGTGGGTAGTAGTCCACGAAACGGGCAAGAATCGGCCAAAACTGCAAGTCTTGATGACCGACACGTAAGCGCATCTTGGGGTACAACAACTATGCAAATCGCTTCGGAAGCCCAAAACATAGAGTAATAGTCCGTGGAAGAGCCTAGAATCGAACAAACCTAGGATTATTGATGAACGATACATAAACGCACCCTGGGCTCGTGTATCATGGAAATCGCTCACGGACTTCAAATCTGTGAGTAATAGTCCACGAAACGGGTCAGAATCGGCCAAAACCACGAGTGTTGATGACCGACACATAAACGCACTCTGGTGTTCGTCAATGATGGAAATCACTCCGGGACCCCCAGAACAGTGGGTAGTAGTCCACGAAACGGGCAAGAATCGGACAAAACTGCAAGTCTTGATGACCGACATGTAAACGCACCCCGGGGTTCGTCAATCATGGAAATCACTTCGGGACCCCCAAAACAATAGGTAATAGTCCACCAAATGGGCCAGAATCGGCCAAAACTGCAAGTCTTGATGACCGACACGTAAGCGCACCTTGGGGTACAACAACTATGCAAATCGCTTCGGAACCCCAAAACATAGAGTAATAGTCCATGGAAGAGCCTAGAATCGAACAAACCTAGGATTGTTGACGACCAACACATAAACGCACCCTGGGGTTCGTGTATCATGGAAATCGCTCAAGAACCTCAAATCTGTGAGTAATAGTCCACGAAACGGGTCAGAATCGGCCAAACCCACGAGTGTTGATGACCGACACATAAACGCACCCTGGTGTTCGTCAATGATGGAAATCACTACGGGACCCCCAGAACAGTGGGTAAGTCCACAAAACGGGCCAGAATCGGCCAAAACTGCGAGTCTTGATGACCGACATGTAAACGCACCCGGGGTTCGTCAATCATGGAAATCACTTCGGGACCACAGAAAAGTGGGTAATAGTCCACGAAACGGGCAAGAATCGGCCAAAACTTCAAGTCTTGATGATCGACACGTAAGCGCACCTTGGGGTACAACAACTACGCAAATCGCTTCGGAACCCCAAAACATAGAGTAATAGTCCGTGGAAGAGCCTAGAATCGAACATACCTAGGATTATTGATGAACGATACTTAAACGCACCCTGGGGTTCGTGTATCATGGAAATCGCTCACGGACCTCAAATCTGTGAGTAATAGTCCACGAAACGGGTCAGAATCGGCCAAAACCACGAGTGTTGATGACCGACACATAAACGCACTCTGGTGTTCGTCAATGATGGAAATCACTCTGGGACCCCCAGAACAGTGGGTAGTAGTCCACGAAACGGGCAAGAATCGGCCAAAACTGCAAGTCTTGATGACCGACACGTAAGCGCATCTTGGGGTACAACAACTATGCAAATCGCTTCGGAACCCCAAAACATAGAGTAATAGTCCGTGGAAGAGCCTAGAATCGAACAAACCTAGGATTATTGATGAACGATACATAAACGCACCCTGGGCTCGTGTATCATGGAAATCGCTCACGGACTTCAAATCTGTGAGTAATAGTCCACGAAACGGGTCAGAATCGGCCAAAACCACGAGTGTTGATGACCGACACATAAACGCACTCTGGTGTTCGTCAATGATGGAAATCACTCCGGGACCCCCAGAACAGTGGGTAGTAGTCCACGAAACGGGCAAGAATCGGCCTACACTGCAAGTCTTGATGACCGACATGTAAACGCACCCCGGGGTTCGTCAATCATGGAAATCACTTCGGGACCCCCAAAACAATAGGTAATAGTCCACCAAATGGGCCAGAATCGGCCAAAACTGCAAGTCTTGATGACCGACATGTAAGCGCACCTTGGGGTACAACAACTATGCAAATCGCTTTGGAAACCCAAAACAGTGAGTAATAGTCCATAAAAGAGCCCAGAATCGAACAAACCTAGGATTATTGATGAACGATACTAAAACGCACACTCGGGTTTGTCTATGATGGAAATCGCTCACGGACCTCAAATCAGTGAGTAATAGTCCACGAAACGGGTCAGAATCGGCCAAAACCGCGAGTGTTGACGACCAACACATAAACGCACCCTGGGTTCGTGTATCATGGAAATCGCTCACGGACCTCAAATCTGTGTGTAATAGTCCACGAAACGGGTCAGAATCGGCCAAAACCAGAGGTGTTGATGACCGACACATAAACGCACCCTGGTGTTCGTCAATGGTGGAAATCACTACGGGACCCCCAGAACAGTGGGTAAGTCCACAAAACGGGCCAGAATCGGCCAAAACTGCGAGTCTTGATGACCGACATGTAAACGCACCCGGGGTTCGTCAATCGTGAATCACTTCGGGACCACAGAAAAGTGGGTAATAGTCCACGAAACGGGCAAGAATCGGCCAAAACTGCAAGTCTTGATGATCGACACGTAAGCGCACCTTGGGGTACGACAACTATGCAAATCGCTTCGGAACCGCAAAACATAGAGTAATAGTCCGTGGAAGAGCCTAGAATCGAACGTACCTAGGATTATTGATGAACGATACTTAAACGCACCCTGGGGTTCGTGTATCATGGAAATCGCTCACGGACCTCAAATCTGTGAGTAATAGTCCACGAAACGGGTCAGAATCGGCCAAAACCATGAGTGTTGATGACCGACACATAAACGCACTCTGGTGTTCGTCAATGATGGAAATCACTCCGGGACCCCCAGAACAGTGGGTAGTAGTCCACGAAACGGGCAAGAATCGGCCAAAACTGCAAGTCTTGATGACCGACATGTAAACGCACCCCGGGGTTCGTCAATCATGGAAATCACTTCGGGACCCCCAAAACAATAGGTAATAGTCCATGGAAGAGCCTAGAATCGAACAAACCTAGGATTATTGATGAACGATACATAAATGCACCCTGGGGTTCGTGTATCATGGAAATCGCTCACGGACTTCAAATCTGTGAGTAATAGTCCACGAAACGGGTCAGAATCGGCCAAAACCACGAGTGTTGATGACCGACACATAAACGCACTCTGGTGTTCGTCAATGATGGAAATCACTCTGGGACCCCCAGAACAGTGGGTAGTAGTCCACGAAACGGGCAAGAATCGGCCAAAACTGCAAGTCTTGATGACCGACACGTAAGCGCATCTTGGGGTACAACAACTATGCAAATCGCTTCGGAAGCCCAAAACATAGAGTAATAGTCCGTGGAAGAGCCTAGAATCGAACAAACCTAGGATTATTGATGAACGATACATAAACGCACCCTGGGCTCGTGTATCATGGAAATCGCTCACGGACTTCAAATCTGTGAGTAATAGTCCACGAAACGGGTCAGAATCGGCCAAAACCACGAGTGTTGATGACCGACACATAAACGCACTCTGGTGTTCATCAATGATGGAAATCACTCCGGGACCCCCAGAACAGTGGGTAGTAGTCCACGAAACGGGCAAGAATCGGCCAAAACTGCAAGTCTTGATGACCGACATGTAAACGCACCCCGGGGTTCGTCAATCATGGAAATCACTTCGGGACCCCCAAAACAATAGGTAATAGTCCACCAAATGGGCCAGAATCGGCCAAAACTGCAAGTCTTGATGACCGACACGTAAGCGCACCTTGGGGTACAACAACTATGCAAATCGCTTCGGAACCCCAAAACATAGAGTAATAGTCCATGGAAGAGCCTAGAATCGAACAAACCTAGGATTATTGATGAACGATACATAAATGCACCCTGGGGTTCGTGTATCATGGAAATCGCTCACGGACTTCAAATCTGTGAGTAATAGTCCACGAAACGGGTCAGAATCGGCCAAAACCACGAGTGTTGATGACCGACACATAAACGCACTCTGGTGTTCGTCAATGATGGAAATCACTCTGGGACCCCCAGAACAGTGGGTAGTAGTCCACGAAACGGGCAAGAATCGGCCAAAACTGCAAGTCTTGATGACCGACAGTTAAGCGCATCTTGGGGTACAACAACTATGCAAATCGCTTCGGAACCCCAAAACATAGAGTAATAGTCCGTGGAAGAGCCTAGAATCGAACAAACCTAGGATTATTGATGAACGATACATAAACGAACCCTGGGCTCGTGTATCATGGAAATCGCTCACGGACTTCAAATCTGTGAGTAATAGTCCACGAAACGGGTCAGAATCGGCCAAACCCACGAGTGTTGATGACCGACACATAAACGCACTCTGGTGTTCGTCAATGATGGAAATCACTCCGGGACCCCCAGAACAGTGGGTAGTAGTCCACGAAACGGGCAAGAATCGGCCAAAACTGCAAGTCTTGATGACCGACATGTAAACGCACCCCGGGGTTCGTCAATCATGGAAATCACTTCGGGACCCCCAAAACAATAGGTAATAGTCCACCAAATGGGCCAGAATCGGCCAAAACTGCAAGTCTTGATGACCGACATGTAAGCGCACCTTGGGGTCCAACAACTATGCAAATCGCTTTGGAAACCCAAAACAGTGAGTAATAGTCCATGAAAGAGCCCAGAATCGAACAAACCTAGGATTATTGATGAACGATACTAAAACGCACACTCGGGTTTGTCTATGATGGAAATCGCTCACGGACCTCAAATCAGTGAGTAATAGTCCACGAAACGGGTCAGAATCGGCCAAAACCGCGAGTGTTGACGACCAACACATAAACGCACCCTGGGTTCGTGTATCATGGAAATCGCTCACGGACCTCAAATCTGTGTGTAATAGTCCACGAAACGGGTCAGAATCGGCCAAAACCAGAGGTATTGATGACCGACACATAAACGCACCCTGGTGTTTGTCAATGATGGAAATCACTACGGGACCCCCAGAACAGTGGGTAAGTCCACAAAACGGGCCAGAATCAGCCAAAACTGTGAGTCTTGATGACCGACATGTAAACGCACCCGGGGTTCGTCAATCGTGGAAATCACTTCGGGACCACAGAAAAGTGGGTAATAGTCCACGAAACGGGCAAGAATCGGCCAAAACTGCAAGTCTTGATGATCGACACGTAAGCGCACCTTGGGGTACAACAACTATGCAAATCGCTTCGGAACCCCAAAACATAGAGTAATAGTCCGTGGAAGAGCCTAGAATCGAACATACCTAGGATTATTGATGAACGATACTTAAACGCACCTTGGGGTTCGTGTATCATGGAAATCGCTCACGGACCTCAAATCTGTGAGCAATAGTCCACGAAACGGGTCAGAATCGGCCAAAACCACGAGTGTTGATGACCGACACATAAACGCACTCTAGTGTTCGTCAATGATGGAAATCACTCCGGGACCCCCAGAACAGTGGGTAGTAGTCCACGAAACGGGCAAGAATCGGCCAAAACTGCAATTCTTGATGACCCACACGTAAGCGCACCTTGGGGTACAACAACTATGCAAATCGCTTCGGAACCCCAAAACATAGAGTAATAGTCCATGGAAGAGCCTAGAATCGAACAAACCTAGGATTATTGATGAACGATACATAAATGCACCCTGGGGTTCGTGTATCATGGAAATCGCTCACGGACTTCAAATCTGTGAGTAATAGTCCACGAAACGGGTCAGAATCGGCCAAAACCGCGAGTGTTGATGACCGACACATAAACGCACTCTGGTGTTCGTCAATGATGGAAATCACTCCGGGACCCCCAGAACAGTGGGTAGTAGTCCACGAAACGGGCATGAATCGGCCAAAACTACAAGTCTTGATGACCGACATGTAAACGCACCCCGGGGTTCGTCAATCATGGAAATCACTTCGGGACCCCCAGAACAATAGGTAATAGTCCACCAAACGGGCCAGAATCGGCCAAAACTGCAAGTCTTGATGACCGACATGTAAGCGCACCTTGGGGTACAACAACTATGCAAATCGCTTCGGAACCCCAAAACAGTGAGAAATAGTCCATGAAAGAGCCCAGAATCGAAAAATCCTAGGATTATTGTTGAACGATACTTAAACGCACACTCGGGTTCGTCTATCATGGAAATCGCTCACGGACCTCAAATCAGTGAGTAATAGTCCACGAAACGGGTCAGAATCGGCCAAAACTGCGAGTGTTGACGACCAACACATAAACGCACCCTGGGGTTCGTGTATCATGGAAATCGCTCACGGACCTCAAATCTGTGAGTAATAGTCCACGAAATGGGTCAGAATCGGCGAAAACCACAAGTGTTGATGACCGACACATAAACGCACTCTGGTGTTCATCAATGATGGAAATCACTCCGGGACCCCCAGAACAGTGGGTAGTAGTCCATGAAACGGGCAAGAATCGGCCAAAACAGCAAGTCTTGATGACCGACATGTAAACGCACCCCGGGGTTCGTCAATCATGGAAATCACTTCGGGACCCCCAGAACAATAGGTAATAGTCCACCAAACGGGCCAGAATCGGCCAAAACTGCAAGTCTTGATGACCGACATGTAAGCGCACCTTGGGGTACAACAACTATGCAAATCGCTTCGGAACCCCAAAACAGTGAGTAATAGTCCATGAAAGAGCCGAGAATCGAACAATCCTAGGATTATTGCTGAACGATACTTAAACGCACCCTGGGGTTCGTCTATCATGGAAATCGCTCAAGGACCTCAAATATGTGAGTAATAGTCTAGGAAACGGGTCAGAATCGGCCAAAACCGCGAGTGTTGATGACCGACACATAAACGCACCCTAGTGTTCGTCAATGATGGAAATCACTACGGGACCCCGAGAACAGTGGGTAAGTCCACAAAACGGGCCAGAATCGGCCAGAACTGCGAGTCTTGATGATCGACATGTAAACGCACCCGGGGTTCGTCAATCGTGGAAATCACTTCGGGACCACAGAAAAGTGGGTAATAGTCCACGAAACGGGCCAGAATCGGCCAAAACTGCGAGTCTTGATGACCGACACGTAAGCGCACCTTGGGGTACAACAACTATGCAAATCGCTTTGGAAACCCAAAACAGTGAGTAGTAGTCCATGAATGAGCCCAGAATCGAACAAACCTAGGATTATTGATGAACGATACTTAAACGCACACTCGGGTTCGTCTATCATGGAAATCGCTCACGGACCTCAAATCAGTGAGTAATAGTCCACGAAACGGGTCAGAATCGGCCAAAACCGCGAGTGTTGACGACCAACACATAAATGCACCCTGGGGTTCGTGTATCATGGAAATCGCTCACGGACCTCAAATCTGTGAGTAATAGTCCACGAAACTGGTCAGAATCGGCCAAAACCACGAGTGTTGATGACCGACACATAAACACACTCTGGTGTTCGTCAATGATGGAAATCACTCCGGGACCCCCAGAACAGTGGGTAGTAGTCCACGAAACGGGCAAGAATCGGCCAAAACTGCAAGTCTTGATGACCGACATGTTAACGCACCCCGGGGTTCGTCAATCATGGAAATCACTTCGGGACCCCCAGAACAATAGGTAATAGTCCACGAAACGGGCCAGAATCGGCCAAAACTGCAAGTCTTGATGACCGACATGTAAGCGCACCTTGGGGTACAACAACTATGCAAATCGCTTTGGAAACCCAAAACAGTGAGTAATAGTCCATGAAAGAGCCCAGAATCGAACAAACCTAGGATTATTGATGAACGATACTAAAACGCACACTCGGGTTCGTCTATCATGGAAATCGCTCACGGACCTCAAATCAGTGAGTAATAGTCCACGAAACGGGTCAGAATCGGCCAAAACCGCGAGTCTTGACGACCAACACATAAACGCACCCTGGGGTTCGTGTATCATGGAAATCGCTCACGCACCTCAAATCTGTGAGTAATAGTCCACGAAACGGGTCAGAATCGGCCAAAGTCACGAGTGTTGATGACCGACACATAAACGCACTCTGGTGTTCGTCAATGATGGAAATCACTCCGGGACCCCCAGAACAGCGGGTAGTAGTCCACGAAACGGGCAAGAATCGGCCAAAACTACAAGTCTTGATGACCGACATGTAAACGCACCCCGGGGTTCGTCAATCATGGAAATCACTTCGGGACCCCCAGAACAATAGGTAATAGTCCACCAAACGGGCCAGAATCGGCCAAAACTGCAAGTCTTGATGACCGACATGTAAGCGCACCTTGGGGTACAACAACTATGCAAATCGCTTCGGAACCCCAAAACAGTGAGTAATAGTCCATGAAAGAGCCCAGAATCGAAAAATCCTAGGATTATTGTTGAACGATACTTAAACGCACACTCGGGTTCGTCTATCATGGAAATCGCTCACGGACCTCAAATCAGTGAGTAATAGTCCACGAAACGGGTCAGAATCGGCCAAAACAACGAGTGTTGACGACCAACACATAAACGCACCTTGGGGTTCGTGTATCATGGAAATCGCTCACGGACCTCAAATCTGTGAGTAATAGTCCACGAAATGGGTCAGAATCGGCGAAAACCACAAGTGTTGATGACCGACACATAAACGCACTCTGGTGTTCGTCAATGATGGAAATCACTCCGGGACCCCCAGAACAGTGGGTAGTAGTCCATGAAACGGGCAAGAATGGGCCAAAACAGCAAGTCTTGATGACCGACATGTAAACGCACCCCGGGGTTCGTCAATCATGGAAATCACTTCGGGACCCCCAGAACAATAGGTAATAGTCCACCAAACGGGCCAGAATCGGCCAAAACTGCAAGTCTTGATGACCGACATGTAAGCGCACCTTGGGGTACAACAACTATGCAAATCGCTTCGGAACCCCAAAACAGTGAGTAATAGTCCATGAAAGAGCCGAGAATCGAACAATCCTAGGATTATTGCTGAATGATACTTAAACGCACCCTGGGGTTCGTCTATCATGGAAATCGCTCAAGGACCTCAAATATGTGAGTAATAGTCTAGGAAACGGGTCAGAATCGGCCAAAACCGCGAGTGTTGATGACCGACACATAAACGCACCCTAGTGTTAGTCAATGATGGAAATCACTACGGGACCCCGAGAACAGTGGGTAAGTCCACAAAACGGGCCAGAATCGGCCAGAACTGCGAGTCTTGATGACCGACACGTAAGCGCACCTTGGGGTACAACAACTATGCAAATCGCTTCGGAACCCGAAAACATAGAGTAATAGTCCATGGAAGAGCCTAGAATCGAACAAACCTAGGATTATTGAACGATACATAAATGCACCCTGGGGTTCGTGTATCATGGAAATCGCTCACGGACTTCAAATCTGTGAGTAATAGTCCACGAAACGGGTCAGAATCGGCCAAAACCACGAGTGTTGATGACCGACACATAAACGCACTCTGGTGTTCGTCAATGATGGAAATCACTCTGGGACCCCCAGAACAGTGGGTAGTAGTCCACGAAACGGGCAAGAATCGGCCAAAACTGCAAGTCTTGATGACCGACACGTAAGCGCATCTTGGGGTACAACAACTATGCAAATCGCTTCGGAAGCCCAAAACATAGAGTAATAGTCCGTGGAAGAGCCTAGAATCGAACAAACCTAGGATTATTGATGAACGATACATAAACGCACCCTGGGCTCGTGTATCATGGAAATCGCTCACGGACTTCAAATCTGTGAGTAATAGTCCACGAAACGGGTCAGAATCGGCCAAAACCACGAGTGTTGATGACCGACACATAAACGCACTCTGGTGTTCGTCAATGATGGAAATCACTCCGGGACCCCCAGAACAGTGGGTAGTAGTCCACGAAACGGGCAAGAATCGGCCAAAACTGCAAGTCTTGATGACCGACATGTAAACGCACCCCGGGGTTCGTCAATCATGGAAATCACTTCGGGACCCCCAAAACAATAGGTAATAGTCCACCAAATGGGCCAGAATCGGCCAAAACTGCAAGTCTTGATGACCGACACGTAAGCGCACCTTGGGGTACAACAACTATGCAAATCGCTTCGGAACCCCAAAACATAGAGTAATAGTCCATGGAAGAGCCTAGAATCGAACAAACCTAGGATTATTGATGAACGATACATAAATGCACCCTGGGGTTCGTGTATCATGGAAATCGCTCACGGACTTCAAATCTGTGAGTAATAGTCCACGAAACGGGTCAGAATCGGCCAAAACCACGAGTGTTGATGACCGACACATAAACGCACTCTGGTGTTCGTCAATGATGGAAATCACTCTGGGACCCCCAGAACAGTGGGTAGTAGTCCACGAAACGGGCAAGAATCGGCCAAAACTGCAAGTCTTGATGACCGACACGTAAGCGCATCTTGGGGTACAACAACTATGCAAATCGCTTCGGAACCCCAAAACATAGAGTAATAGTCCGTGGAAGAGCCTAGAATCGAACAAACCTAGGATTATTGATGAACGATACATAAACGCACCCTGGGCTCGTGTATCATGGAAATCGCTCACGGACTTCAAATCTGTGAGTAATAGTCCACGAAACGGGTCAGAATCGGCCAAAACCACGAGTGTTGATGACCGACACATAAACGCACTCTGGTGTTCGTCAATGATGGAAATCACTCCGGGAGCCCCAGAACAGTGGGTAGTAGTCCACGAAACGGGCAAGAATCGGCCAAAACTGCAAGTCTTGATGACCGACATGTAAACGCACCCCGGGGTTCGTCAATCATGGAAATCACTTCGGGACCCCCAAAACAATAGGTAATAGTCCACCAAATGGGCCAGAATCGGCCAAAACTGCAAGTCTTGATGACCGACACGTAAGCGCACCTTGGGGTACAACAACTATGCAAATCGCTTCGGAACCCCAAAACATAGAGTAATAGTCCATGGAAGAGCCTAGAATCGAACAAACCTAGGATTATTGATGAACGATACATAAATGCACCCTGGGGTTCGTGTATCATGGAAATCGCTCACGGACTTCAAATCTGTGAGTAATAGTCCACGAAACGGGTCAGAATCGGCCAAAACCACGAGTGTTGATGACCGACACATAAACGCACTCTGGTGTTCGTCAATGATGGAAATCACTCTGGGACCCCCAGAACAGTGGGTAGTAGTCCACGAAACGGGCAAGAATCGGCCAAAACTGCAAGTCTTGATGACCGACACGTAAGCGCATCTTGGGGTACAACAACTATGCAAATCGCTTCGGAACCCCAAAACATAGAGTAATAGTCCGTGGAAGAGCCTAGAATCGAACAAACCTAGGATTATTGATGAACGATACATAAACGCACCCTGGGCTCGTGTATCATGGAAATCGCTCACGGACTTCAAATCTGTGAGTAATAGTCCACGAAACGGGTCAGAATCGGCCAAAACCACGAGTGTTGATGACCGACACATAAACGCACTCTGGTGTTCGTCAATGATGGAAATCACTCCGGGAGCCCCAGAACAGTGGGTAGTAGTCCACGAAACGGGCAAGAATCGGCCAAAACTGCAAGTCTTGATGACCGACATGTAAACGCACCCCGGGGTTCGTCAATCATGGAAATCACTTCGGGACCCCCAAAACAATAGGTAATAGTCCACCAAATGGGCCAGAATCGGCCAAAACTGCAAGTCTTGATGACCGACATGTAAGCGCACCTTGGGGTCCAACAACTATGCAAATCGCTTTGGAAACCCAAAACAGTGAGTAATAGTCCATGAAAGAGCCCAGAATCGAACAAACCTAGGATTATTGATGAACGATACTAAAACGCACACTCGGGTTTGTCTATGATGGAAATCGCTCACGGACCTCAAATCAGTGAGTAATAGTCCACGAAACGGGTCAGAATCGGCCAAAACCGCGAGTGTTGACGACCAACACATAAACGCACCCTGGGGTTCGTGTATCATGGAAATCGCTCACGGACCTCAAATCTGTGAGTAATAGTCCACGAAACGGGTCAGAATCGGCCAAAACCAGAGGTGTTGATGACCGACACATAAACGCACCCTGGTGTTCGTCAATGATGGAAATCACTACGGGACCCCCAGAACAGTGGGTAAGTCCACAAAACGGGCCAGAATCGGCCAAAACTGCGAGTCTTGATGACCGACATGTAAACGCACCCGGGGTTCGTCAATCGTGGAAATCACTTCGGGACCACAGAAAAGTGGGTAATAGTCCACGAAACGGGCAAGAATCGGCCAAAACTGCAAGTCTTGATGATCGACACGTAAGCGCACCTTGGGGTACAACAACTATGCAAATCGCTTCGGAACCCCAAAACATAGAGTAATAGTCCGTGGAAGAGCCTAGAATCGAACATACCTAGGATTATTGATGAACGATACTTAAACGCACCTTGGGGTTCGTGTATCATGGAAATCGCTCACGGACCTCAAATCTGTGAGTAATAGTCCACGAAACGGGTCAGAATCGGCCAAAACCACGAGTGTTGATGACCGACACATAAACGCACTCTGGTGTTCGTCAATGATGGAAATCACTCCGGGACCCCCAGAACAGTGGGTAGTAGTCCACGAAACGGGCAAGAATCGGCCAAAACTGCAAGTCTTGATGACCCACACGTAAGCGCACCTTGGGGTACAACAACTATGCAAATCGCTTCGGAACCCCAAAACATAGAGTAATAGTCCATGGAAGAGCCTAGAATCGAACAAACCTAGGATTATTGATGAACGATACATAAATGCACCCTGGGGTTCGTGTATCATGGAAATCGCTCACGGACTTCAAATCTGTGAGTAATAGTCCACGAAACGGGTCAGAATCGGCCAAAACTGCGAGTGTTGATGACCGACACATAAACGCACTCTGGTGTTCGTCAATGATGGAAATCACTCTGGGACCCCGAGAACAGTGGGTAGTAGTCCACGAAACGGGCAAGAATCGGCCAAAACTACAAGTCTTGATGACCGACATGTAAACGCACCCCGGGGTTCATCAATCATGGAAATCACTTCGGGACCCCCAGAACAATAGGTAATAGTCCACGAAACGGGCCAGAATCGGCCAAAACTGCAAGTCTTGATGACCGACATGTAAGCGCACCTTGGGGTACAACAACTATGCAAATCGCTTCGGAACCCCAAAACAGTGAGTAATAGTCCATGAAAGAGCCCAGAATCGAAAAATCCTAGGATTATTGTTGAACGATACTTAAACGCACACTCGGGTTCGTCTATCATGGAAATCGCTCACGGACCTCAAATCAGTGAGTAATAGTCCACGAAACGGGTCAGAATCGGCCAAAACTGCGAGTGTTGACGACCAACACATAAACGCACCCTGGGGTTCGTGTATCATGGAAATCGCTCACGGACCTCAAATCTGTGAGTAATAGTCCACGAAATGGGTCAGAATCGGCGAAAACCACAAGTGTTGATGACCGACACATAAACGCACTCTGGTGTTCGTCAATGATGGAAATCACTCCGGGACCCCCAGAACAGTGGGTATTAGTCCATGAAACGGGCAAGAATCGGCCAAAACAGCAAGTCTTGATGACCGACATGTAAACACACCCCGGGGTTCGTCAATCATGGAAATCACTTCGGGACCCCCAGAACAATAGGTAATAGTCCACCAAACGGGCCAGAATCGGCCAAAACTGCAAGTCTTGATGACCGACATGTAAGCGCACCTTGGGGTACAACAACTATGCAAATCGCTTCGGAACCCCAAAACAGTGAGTAATAGTCCATGAAAGAGCCGAGAATCGAACAATCCTAGGATTATTGCTGAACGATACTTAAACGCACCCTGGGGTTCGTCTATCATGGAAATCGCTCAAGGACCTCAAATATGTGAGTAATAGTCTAGGAAACGGGTCAGAATCGGCCAAAACCGCGAGTGTTGATGACCGACACATAAACGCACCCTAGTGTTCGTCGATGATGGAAATCACTACGGGACCCCGAGAACAGTGGGTAAGTCCACAAAACGGGCCAGAATCGGCCAGAACTGAGAGTCTTGATGATCGACATGTAAACGCACCCGGGGTTCGTCAATCGTGGAAATCACTTCGGGACCACAGAAAAGTGGGTAATAGTCCACGAAACGGGCCAGAATCGGCCAAAACTGCGAGTCTTGATGACCGACACGTAAGCGCACCTTGGGGTACAACAACTATGCAAATCGCTTTGGAAACCCAAAACAGTGAGTAGTAGTCCATGAATGAGCCCAGAATCGAACAAACCTAGGATTATTGATGAACGATACTTAAACGCACACTCGGGTTCGTCTATCATGGAAATCGCTCACGGACCTCAAATCAGTGAGTAATAGTCCACGAAACGGGTCAGAATCGGCCAAAACCGCGAGTGTTGACGACCAACACATAAATGCACCCTGGGGTTCGTGTATCATGGAAATCGCTCACGGACCTCAAATCTGTGAGTAATAGTCCACGAAACTGGTCAGAATCGGCCAAAACCACGAGTGTTGATGACCGACACATAAACACACTCTGGTGTTCGTCAATGATGGAAATCACTCCGGGACCCCCAGAACAGTGGGTAGTAGTCCACGAAACGGGCAAGAATCGGCCAAAACTGCAAGTCTTGATGACCGACATGTTAACGCACCCCGGGGTTCGTCAATCATGGAAATCACTTCGGGACCCCGAGAACAATAGGTAATAGTCCACGAAACGGGCCAGAATCGGCCAAAACTGCAAGTCTTGATGACCGACATGTAAGCGCACCTTGGGGTACAACAACTATGCAAATCGCTTTGGAAACCCAAAACAGTGAGTAATAGTCCATGAAAGAGCCCAGAATCGAACAAACCTAGGATTATTGATGAACGATACTAAAACGCACACTCGGGTTCGTCTATCATGGAAATCGCTCACGGACCTCAAATCAGTGAGTAATAGTCCACGAAACGGGTCAGAATCGGCCAAAACCGCGAGTCTTGACGACCAACACATAAACGCACCCTGGGGTTCGTGTATCATGGAAATCGCTCACGCACCTCAAATCTGTGAGTAATAGTCCACGAAACGGGTCAGAATCGGCCAAAGTCACGAGTGTTGATGACCGACACATAAACGCACTCTGGTGTTCGTCAATGATGGAAATCACTCCGGGACCCCCAGAACAGTGGGTAGTAGTCCACGAAACGGGCAAGAATCGGCCAAAACTACAAGTCTTGATGACCGACATGTAAACGCACCCCGGGGTTCATCAATCATGGAAATAACTTCGGGACCCCCAGAACAATAGGTAATAGTCCACCAAACGGGCCAGAATCGGCCAAAACTGCAAGTCTTGATGACCGACATGTAAGCGCACCTTGGGGTACAACAACTATGCAAATCGCTTCGGAACCCCAAAACAGTGAGTAATAGTCCATGAAAGAGCCCAGAATCGAAAAATCCTAGGATTATTGTTGAACGATACTTAAACGCACACTCGGGTTCGTCTATCATGGAAATCGCTCACGGACCTCAAATCAGTGAGTAATAGTCCACGAAACGGGTCAGAATCGGCCAAAACTGCGAGTGTTGACGACCAACACATAAACGCACCCTGGGGTTCGTGTATCATGGAAATCGCTCACGGACCTCAAATCTGTGAGTAATAGTCCACGAAATGGGTCAGAATCGGCGAAAACCACAAGTGTTGATGACCGACACATAAACGCACTCTGGTGTTCGTCAATGATGGAAATCACTCCGGGACCCCCAGAACAGTGGGTAGTAGTCCATGAAACGGGCAAGAATCGGCCAAAACAGCAAGTCTTGATGACCGACATGTAAACGCACCCCGGGGTTCGTCAATCATGGAAATCACTTCGGGACCCCCAGAACAATAGGTAATAGTCCACCAAACGGGCCAGAATCGGCCAAAACTGCAAGTCTTGATGACCGACATGTAAGCGCACCTTGGGGTACAACAACTATGCAAATCGCTTCGGAACCCCAAAACAGTGAGTAATAGTCCATGAAAGAGCCCAGAATCGAAAAATCCTAGGATTATTGTTGAACGATACTTAAACGCACACTCGGGTTCGCCTATCATGGAAATCGCTCACGGACCTCAAATCAGTGAGTAATAGTCCACGAAACGGGTCAGAATCGACCAAAACTGCGAGTGTTGACGACCAACACATAAACGCACCCTGGGGTTCGTGTATCATGGAAATCGCTCACGGACCTCAAATCTGTGAGTAATAGTCCACGAAATGGGTCAGAATCGGCGAAAACCACAAGTGTTGATGACCGACACATAAACGCACTCTGGTGTTCGTCAATGATGGAAATCACTCCGGGACCCCCAGAACAGTGGGTAGTAGTCCATGAAACGGGCAAGAATCGGCCAAAACAGCAAGTCTTGATGACCGACATGTAAACGCACCCCGGGGTTCGTCAATCATGGAAATCACTTCGGGACCCCCAGAACAATAGGTAATAGTCCACCAAACGGGCCATAATCGGCCAAAACTGCAAGTCTTGATGACCGACATGTAAGCGCACCTTGGGGTACAACAACTATGCAAATCGCTTCGGAACCCCAAAACAGTGAGTAATAGTCCATGAAAGAGCCGAGAATCGAACAATCCTAGGATTATTGCTGAACGATACTTAAACGCACCCTGGGGTTCGTCTATCATGGAAATCGCTCAAGGACCTCAAATATGTGAGTAATAGTCTAGGAAACGGGTCAGAATCGGCCAAAACCGCGAGTGTTGATGACCGACACATAAACGCACCCTAGTGTTCGTCAATGATGGAAATCACTACGGGACCCCAAGAACAGTGGGTAAGTCCACAAAACGGGCCAGAATCGGCCAGAACTGCGAGTCTTGATGATCGACATGTAAACGCACCCAGGGTTCGTCAATCGTGGAAATCACTTCGGGACCACAGAAAAGTGGGTAATAGTCCACGAAACGGGCCAGAATCGGCCAAAACTGCGAGTCTTGATGACCGACACGTAAGCGCACCTTGGGGTACAACAACTATGCAAATCGCTTTGGAAACCCAAAACAGTGAGTAGTAGTCCATGAATGAGCCCAGAATCGAACAAACCTAGGATTATTGATGAACGATACTTAAACGCACACTCGGGTTCGTCTATCATGGAAATCGCTCACGGACCTCAAATCAGTGAGTAATAGTCCACGAAACGGGTCAGAATCGGCCAAAACCGCGAGTGTTGACGACCAACACATAAATGCACCCTGGGGTTCGTGTATCATGGAAATCGCTCACGGACCTCAAATCTGTGAGTAATAGTCCACGAAACTGGTCAGAATCGGCCAAAACCACGAGTGTTGATGACCGACACATAAACACACTCTGGTGTTCGTCAATGATGGAAATCACTCCGGGACCCCCAGAACAGTGGGTAGTAGTCCACGAAACGGGCAAGAATCGGCCAAAACTGCAAGTCTTGATGACCGACATGTTAACGCACCCCGGGGTTCGTCAATCATGGAAATCACTTCGGGACCCCCAGAACAATAGGTAATAGTCCACGAAACGGGCCAGAATCGGCCAAAACTGCAAGTCTTGATGACCGACATGTAAGCGCACCTTGGGGTACAACAACTATGCAAATCGCTTTGGAAACCCAAAACAGTGAGTAATAGTCCATGAAAGAGCCCAGAATCGAACAAACCTAGGATTATTGATGAACGATACTAAAACGCACACTCGGGTTCGTCTATCATGGAAATCGCTCACGGACCTCAAATCAGTGAGTAATAGTCCACGAAACGGGTCAGAATCGGCCAAAACCGCGAGTCTTGACGACCAACACATAAACGCACCCTGGGGTTCATGTATCATGGAAATCGCTCACGCACCTCAAATCTGTGAGTAATAGTCCACGAAACGGGTCAGAATCGGCCAAAGCCACGAGTGTTGATGACCGACACATAAACGCACTCTGGTGTTCGTCAATGATGGAAATCACTCCGGGACCCCCAGAACAGTGGGTAGTAGTCCACGAAACGGGCAAGAATCGGCCAAAACTACAAGTCTTGATGACCGACATGTAAACGCACCCCGGGGTTCGTCAATCATGGAAATCACTTCGGGACCCCCAGAACAATAGGTAATAGTCCACCAAACGGGCCAGAATCGGCCAAAACTGCAAGTCTTGATGACCGACATGTAAGCGCACCTTGGGGTACAACAACTATGCAAATCGCTTCGGAACCCCAAAACAGTGAGTAATAGTCCATGAAAGAGCCCAGAATCGAAAAATCCTAGGATTATTGTTGAACGATACTTAAACGCACACTCGGGTTCGTCTATCATGGAAATCGCTCACGGACCTCAAATCAGTGAGTAATAGTCCACGAAACGGGTCAGAATCGGCCAAAACTGCGAGTGTTGACGACCAATACATAAACGCACCCTGGGGTTCGTGTATCATGGAAATCGCTCACGGACCTCAAATCTGTGAGTAATAGTCCACGAAATGGGTCAGAATCGGCGAAAACCACAAGTGTTGATGACCGACACATAAACGCACTCTGGTGTTCGTCAATGATGGAAATCACTCCGGGACCCCCAGAACAGTGGGTAGTAGTCCATGAAACGGGCAAGAATCGGCCAAAACAGCAAGTCTTGATGACCGACATGTAAACGCACCCCGGGGTTCGTCAATCATGGAAATCACTTCGGGACCCCCAGAACAATAGGTAATAGTCCACCAAACGGGCCAGAATCGGCCAAAACTGCAAGTCTTGATGACCGACATGTAAGCGCACCTTGGGGTACAACAACTATGCAAATCGCTTCGGAACCCCAAAACAGTGAGTAATAGTCCATGAAAGAGCCCAGAATCGAAAAATCCTAGGATTATTGTTGAACGATACTTAAACGCACACTCGGGTTCGTCTATCATGGAAATCGCTCACGGACCTCAAATCAGTGAGTAATAGTCCACGAAACGGGTCAGAATCGGCCAAAACTGCGAGTGTTGACGACCAACACATAAACGCACCCTGGGGTTCGTGTATCATGGAAATCGCTCACGGACCTCAAATCTGTGAGTAATAGTCCACGAAATGGGTCAGAATCGGCGAAAACCACAAGTGTTGATGACCGACACATAAACGCACTCTGGTGTTCGTCAATGATGGAAATCACTCCGGGACCCCCAGAACAGTGGGTAGTAGTCCATGAAACGGGCAAGAATCGGCCAAAACAGCAAGTCTTGATGACCGACATGTAAACGCACCCCGGGGTTCGTCAATCATGGAAATCACTTCGGGACCCCCAGAACAATAGGTAATAGTCCACCAAACGGGCCAGAATCGGCAAAAACTGCAAGTCTTGATGACCGACATGTAAGCGCACCTTGGGGTACAACAACTATGCAAATCGCTTCGGAACCCCAAAACAGTGAGTAATAGTCCATGAAAGAGCCGAGAATCGAACAATCCTAGGATTATTGCTGAACGATACTTAAACGCACCCTGGGGTTCGTCTATCATGGAAATCGCTCAAGGACCTCAAATATGTGAGTAATAGTCTAGGAAACGGGTCAGAATCGGCCAAAACCGCGAGTGTTGATGACCGACACATAAACGCACCCTAGTGTTCGTCAATGATGGAAATCACTACGGGACCCCGAGAACAGTGGGTAAGTCCACAAAACGGGCCAGAATCGGCCAGAACTGCGAGTCTTGATGATCGACATGTAAACGCACCCGGGGTTCGTCAATCGTGGAAATCACTTCGGGACCACAGAAAAGTGGGTAATAGTCCATGAAACGGGCCAGAATCGGCCAAAACTGCGAGTCTTGATGACCGACACGTAAGCGCACCTTGGGGTACAACAACTATGCAAATCGCTTTGGAAACCCAAAACAGTGAGTAGTAGTCCATGAATGAGCCCAGAATCGAACAAACCTAGGATTATTGATGAACGATACTTAAACGCACACTCGGGTTCGTCTATCATGGAAATCGCTCACGGACCTCAAATCAGTGAGTAATAGTCCACGAAACGGGTCAGAATCGGCCAAAACCGCGAGTGTTGACGACCAACACATAAATGCACCCTGGGGTTCGTGTATCATGGAAATCGCTCACGGACCTCAAATCTGTGAGTAATAGTCCACGAAACTGGTCAGAATCGGCCAAAACCACGAGTGTTGATGACCGACACATAAACACACTCTGGTGTTCGTCAATGATGGAAATCACTCCGGGACCCCCAGAACAGTGGGTAGTAGTCCACGAAACGGGCAAGAATCGGCCAAAACTGCAAGTCTTGATGACCGACATGTTAACGCACCCCGGGGTTCGTCAATCATGGAAATCACTTCGGGACCCCCAGAACAATAGGTAATAGTCCACGAAACGGGCCAGAATCGGCCAAAACTGCAAGTCTTGATGACCGACATGTAAGCGCACCTTGGGGTACAACAACTATGCAAATCGCTTTGGAAACCCAAAACAGTGAGTAATAGTCCATGAAAGAGCCCAGAATCGAACAAACCTAGGATTATTGATGAACGATACTAAAACGCACACTCGGGTTCGTCTATCATGGAAATCGCTCACGGACCTCAAATCAGTGAGTAATAGTCCACGAAACGGGTCAGAATCGGCCAAAACCGCGAGTCTTGACGACCAACACATAAACGCACCCTAGGGTTCGTGTATCATGGAAATCGCTCACGCACCTCAAATCTGTGAGTAATAGTCCACGAAACGGGTCAGAATCGGCCAAAGCCACGAGTGTTGATGACCGACACATAAACGCACTCTGGTGTTCGTCAATGATGGAAATCACTCCGGGACCCCCAGAACAGTGGGTAGTAGTCCACGAAACGGGCAAGAATCGGCCAAAACTACAAGTCTTGATGACCGACATGTAAACGCACCCCGGGGTTCGTCAATCATGGAAATCACTTCGGGACCCCCAGAACAATAGGTAATAGTCCACCAAATGGGCCAGAATCGGCCAAAACTGCAAGTCTTGATGACCGACATGTAAGCGCACCTTGGGGTACAACAACTATGCAAATCGCTTCGGAACCCCAAAACAGTGAGTAATAGTCCATGAAAGAGCCCAGAATCGAAAAATCCTAGGATTATTGTTGAACGATACTTAAACGCACACTCGGGTTCGTCTATCATGGAAATCGCTCACGGACCTCAAATCAGTGAGTAATAGTCCACGAAACGGGTCAGAATCGGCCAAAACTGCGAGTGTTGACGACCAACACATAAACGCACCCTGGGGTTCGTGTATCATGGAAATCGCTCACGGACCTCAAATCTGTGAGTAATAGTCCACGAAATGGGTCAGAATCGGCGAAAACCACAAGTGTTGATGACCGACACATAAACGCACTCTGGTGTTCGTCAATGATGGAAATCACTCCGGGACCCCCAGAACAGTGGGTAGTAGTCCATGAAACGGGCAAGAATCGGCCAAAACAGCAAGTCTTGATGACCGACATGTAAACGCACCCCGGGGTTCGTCAATCATGGAAATCACTTCGGGACCCCCAGAACAATAGGTAATAGTCCACCAAACGGGCCAGAATCGGCCAAAACTGCAAGTCTTGATGACCGACATGTAAGCGCACCTTGGGGTACAACAACTATGCAAATCGCTTCGGAACCCCAAAACAGTGAGTAATAGTCCATGAAAGAGCCGAGAATCGAACAATCCTAGGATTATTGCTGAACGATACTTAAACGCACCCTGGGGTTCGTCTATCATGGAAATCGCTCAAGGACCTCAAATATGTGAGTAATAGTCTAGGAAACGGGTCAGAATCGGCCAAAACCGCGAGTGTTGATGACCGACACATAAACGCACCCTAGTGTTCGTCAATGATGGAAATCACTACGGGACCCCGAGAACAGTGGGTAAGTCCACAAAACGGGCCAGAATCGGCCAGAACTGCGAGTCTTGATAATCGACATGTAAACGCACCCGGGGTTCATCAATCGTGGAAATCACTTCGGGACCACATAAAAGTGGGTAATAGTCCACGAAACGGGCCAGAATCGGCCAAAACTGCGAGTCTTGATGACCGACACATAAGCGCACCTTGGGGTACAACAACTATGCAAATCGCTTTGGAAACCCAAAACAGTGAGTAGTAGTCCATGAATGAGCCCAGAATCGAACAAACCTAGGATTATTGATGAACGATACTTAAACGCACACTCGGGTTCGTCTATCATGGAAATCGCTCACGGACCTCAAATCAGTGAGTAATAGTCCACGAAACGGGTCAGAATCGGCCAAAACCGCGAGTGTTGACGACCAACACATAAACGCACCCTGGGGTTCGTGTATCATGGAAATCGCTCACGGACCTAAAATCTGTGAGTAATAGTCCACGAAACGGGTCAGAATCGGCCAAAGCCACGAGTGTTGATGACCGACACATAAACGCACTCTGGTGTTCGTCAATGATGGAAATCACTCCGGGACCCCCAGAACAGTGGGTAGTAGTCCACGAAACGGGCAAGAATCGGCCAAAACTACAAGTCTTGATGACCGACATGTAAACGCACCCCGGGGTTCGTCAATCATGGAAATCACTTCGGGACCCCCAGAACAATAGGTAATAGTCCACCAAACGGGCCAGAATCGGCCAAAACTGCAAGTCTTGATGACCGACATGTAAGCGCACCTTGGGGTACAACAACTATGCAAATCGCTTCGGAACCCCAAAACAGTGAGTAATAGTCCATGAAAGAGCCCAGAATCGAAAAATCCTAGGATTATTGTTGAACGATACTTAAACGCACACTCGGGTTCGTCTATCATGGAAATCGCTCACGAACCTCAAATCAGTGAGTAATAGTCCACGAAACGGGTCAGAATCGGCCAAAACTTCGAGTGTTGACGACCAACACATAAACGCACCCTGGGGTTCGTGTATCATGGAAATCGCTCACGGACCTCAAATCTGTGAGTAATAGTCCACGAAATGGGTCAGAATCGGCAAAAACCACAAGTGTTGATGACCGACACATAAACGCACTCTGGTGTTCGTCAATGATGGAAATCACTCCGGGACCCCCAGAACAGTGGGTAGTAGTCCATGAAACGGGCAAGAATCGGCCAAAACAGCAAGTCTTGATGACCGACATGTAAACGCACCCCGAGGTTCGTCAATCATGGAAATCACTTCGGGACCCCCAGAACAATAGGTAATAGTCCACCAAACGGGCCAGAATCGGCCAAAACTGCAAGTCTTGATGACCGACATGTAAGCGCACCTTGGGGTACAACAACTATGCAAATCGCTTCGGAACCCCAAAACAGTGAGTAATAGTCCATGAAAGAGCCGAGAATCGAACAATCCTAGGATTATTGCTGAACGATACTTAAACGCACCCTGGGGTTCGTCTATCATGGAAATCGCTCAAGGACCTCAAATATGTGAGTAATACTCTAGGAAACGGGTCAGAATCGGCCAAAACCGCGAGTGTTGATGACCGACACATAAACGCACCCTAGTGTTCGTCAATGATGGAAATCACTACGGGACCCCGAGAACAGTGGGTAAGTCCACAAAACGGGCCAGAATCGGCCAGAACTGCGAGTCTTGATGATCGACATGTAAACGCACCCGGGGTTCGTCAATCGTGGAAATCACTTCGGGACCACAGAAAAGTGGGTAATAGTCCACGAAACGGGCCAGAATCGGCCAAAACTGCGAGTCTTGATGACCGACACGTAAGCGCACCTTGGGGTACAACAACTATGCAAATCGCTTTGGAAACCCAAAACAGTGAGTAGTAGTCCATGAATGAGCCCAGAATCGAACAAACCTAGGATTATTGATGAACGATACTTAAACGCACACTCGGGTTCGTCTATCATGGAAATCGCTCACGGACCTCAAATCAGTGAGTAATAGTCCACGAAACGGGTCAGAATCGGCCAAAACCGCGAGTGTTGACGACCAACACATAAATGCACCCTGGGGTTCGTGTATCATGGAAATCGCTCACGGACCTCAAATCTGTGAGTAATAGTCCACGAAACTGGTCAGAATCAGCCAAAACCACGAGTGTTGATGACCGACACATAAACACACTCTGGTGTTCGTCAATGATGGAAATCACTCCGGGACCCCCAGAACAGTGGGTAGTAGTCCACGAAACGGGCAAGAATCGGCCAAAACTGCAAGTCTTGATGACCGACATGTTAACGCACCCCGGGGTTCGTCAATCATGGAAATCACTTCGGGACCCCCAGAACAATAGGTAATAGTCCACGAAACGGGCCAGAATCGGCCAAAACTGCAAGTCTTGATGACCGACATGTAAGCGCACCTTGGGGTACAACAACTATGCAAATCGCTTTGGAAACCCAAAACAGTGAGTAATAGTCCATGAAAGAGCCCAGAATCGAACAAACCTAGGATTATTGATGAACGATACTAAAACGCACACTCGGGTTCGTCTATCATGAAAATCGCTCACGGACCTCAAATCAGTGAGTAATAGTCCACGAAACGGGTCAGAATCGGCCAAAACCGCGAGTGTTGACGACCAACAAATAAACGCACCCTGGGGTTCGTGTATCATGGAAATCGCTCACGCACCTCAAATCTGTGAGTAATAGTCCACGAAACGGGTCAGAATCGGCCAAAGCCACGACTGTTGATGACCGACACATAAACGCACTCTGGTGTTCGTCAATGATGGAAATCACTCCGGGACCCCCAGAACAGTGGGTAATAGTCCACGAAACGGGCAAGAATCGGCCAAAACTGCAAGTCTTGATGACCGACATGTAAACGCACCCCGGGGTTCGTCAATCATGGAAATCACTTCGAGACCCCCAGAACAATAGGTAATAGTCCACCAAACGGGCCAGAATCGGCCAAAACTGCAAGTCTTGATGACCGACACGTAAGCGCACCTTGGGGTATAACAACTATGCAAATCGCTTCGGAACCCCCAAAACATAGAGTAAAAGTCCGTGGAAGAGCCTAGAATCGAACAAACCTAGGATTATTGATGAACGATACTTAAACGCACCCTGGGGTTCGTGTATCATGGAAATCGCTCACGGACCTCAAATCTGTGAGTAATAGTCCACGAAACGGGTCAGAATCGGCCAAAACCACGAGTGTTGATGACCGACACATAAACGCACTCGGGTGTTCGTCAATGATGGAAATCACTCCGGGACCCCCAGAACAGTGGGTAGTAGTCCACGAAACGGGCAAGAATCGGCCAAAACTGCAAGTCTTGATGACCGACATGTAAACGCACCCCGGGGTTCGTCAATCATGGAAATCACTTCGGGACCCCCAGAACAATAGGTAATAGTCCACCAAACGGGCCAGAATCGGCCAAAACTGCGAGTCTTGATGACCGACATGTAAGCGCACCTTGGGGTACAACAACTATGCAAATCGCTTTGGAAACCCAAAACAGTGAGTAGTAGTCCATGAATGAGCCCAGAATCGAACAAACCTAGGATTATTGATGAACGATACTTAAACGCACACTCGGGTTCGTCTATCATGGAAATCGCTCACGGACCTCAAATCAGTGAGTAATAGTCCACGAAACGGGTCAGAATCGGCCAAAACCGCGAGTGTTGACGACCAACACATAAATGCACCCTGGGGTTCGTGTATCATGGAAATCGCTCACGGACCTCAAATCTGTGAGTAATAGTCCACGAAACTGGTCAGAATCGGCCAAAACCACGAGTGTTGATGACCGACACATAAACACACTCTGGTGTTCGTCAATGATGGAAATCACTCCGGGACCCCCAGAACAGTGGGTAGTAGTCCACGAAACGGGCAAGAATCGGCCAAAACTGCAAGTCTTGATGACCGACATGTTAACGCACCCCGGGGTTCGTCAATCATGGAAATCACTTCGGGACCCCCAGAACAATAGGTAATAGTCCACGAAACGGGCCAGAATCGGCCAAAACTGCAAGTCTTGATGACCGACATGTAAGCGCACCTTGGGGTACAACAACTATGCAAATCGCTTTGGAAACCCAAAACAGTGAGTAATAGTCCATGAAAGAGCCCAGAATCGAACAAACCTAGGATTATTGATGAACGATACTAAAACGCACACTCGGGTTCGTCTATCATGGAAATCGCTCACGGACCTCAAATCAGTGAGTAATAGTCCACGAAACGGGTCAGAATCGGCCAAAACCGCGAGTCTTGACGACCAACACATAAACGCACCCTGGGGTTCGTGTATCATGGAAATCGCTCACGCACCTCAAATCTGTGAGTAATAGTCCACGAAACGGGTCAGAATCGGCCAAAGCCACGAGTGTTGATGACCGACACATAAACGCACTCTGGTGTTCGTCAATGATGGAAATCACTCCGGGACCCCCAGAACAGTGGGTAGTAGTCCACGAAACGGGCAAGAATCGGCCAAAACTACAAGTCTTGATGACCGACATGTAAACGCACCCCGGGGTTCGTCAATCATGGAAATCACTTCGGGACCCCCAGAACAATAGGTAATAGTCCACCAAATGGGCCAGAATCGGCCAAAACTGCAAGTCTTGATGACCGACATGTAAGCGCACCTTGGGGTACAACAACTATGCAAATCGCTTCGGAACCCCAAAACAGTGAGTAATAGTCCATGAAAGAGCCCAGAATCGAAAAATCCTAGGATTATTGTTGAACGATACTTAAACGCACACTCGGGTTCGTCTATCATGGAAATCGCTCACGGACCTCAAATCAGTGAGTAATAGTCCACGAAACGGGTCAGAATCGGCCAAAACTGCGAGTGTTGACGACCAACACATAAACGCACCCTGGGGTTCGTGTATCATGGAAATCGCTCACGGACCTCAAATCTGTGAGTAATAGTCCACGAAATGGGTCAGAATCGGCGAAAACCACAAGTGTTGATGACCGACACATAAACGCACTCTGGTGTTCGTCAATGATGGAAATCACTCCGGGACCCCCAGAACAGTGGGTAGTAGTCCATGAAACGGGCAAGAATCGGCCAAAACAGCAAGTCTTGATGACCGACATGTAAACGCACCCCGGGGTTCGTCAATCATGGAAATCACTTCGGGACCCCCAGAACAATAGGTAATAGTCCACCAAACGGGCCAGAATCGGCCAAAACTGCAAGTCTTGATGACCGACATGTAGGCGCACCTTGGGGTACAACAACTATGCAAATCGCTTCGGAACCCCAAAACAGTGAGTAATAGTCCATGAAAGAGCCGAGAATCGAACAATCCTAGGATTATTGCTGAACGATACTTAAACGCACCCTGGGGTTCGTCTATCATGGAAATCGCTCAAGGACCTCAAATATGTGAGTAATAGTCTAGGAAACGGGTCAGAATCGGCCAAAACCGCGAGTGTTGATGACCGACACATAAACGCACCCTAGTGTTCGTCAATGATGGAAATCACTACGGGACCCCGAGAACAGTGGGTAAGTCCACAAAACGGGCCAGAATCGGCCAGAACTGCGAGTCTTGATGATCGACATGTAAACGCACCCGGGGTTCATCAATCGTGGAAATCACTTCGGGACCACATAAAAGTGGGTAATAGTCCACGAAACGGGCCAGAATCGGCCAAAACTGCGAGTCTTGATGACCGACACGTAAGCGCACCTTGGGGTACAACAACTATGCAAATCGCTTTGGAAACCCAAAACAGTGAGTAGTAGTCCATGAATGAGCCCAGAATCGAACAAACCTAGGATTATTGATGAACGATACTTAAACGCACACTCGGGTTCGTCTATCATGGAAATCGCTCACGGACCTCAAATCAGTGAGTAATAGTCCACGAAACGGGTCAGAATCGGCCAAAACCGCGAGTGTTGACGACCAACACATAAACGCACCCTGGGGTTCGTGTATCACGGAAATCGCTCACGGACCTCAAATCTGTGAGTAATAGTCCACGAAACGGGTCAGAATCGGCCAAAGCCACGAGTGTTGATGACCGACACATAAACGCACTCTGGTGTTCGTCAATGATGGAAATCACTCCGGGACCCCCAGAACAGTGGGTAGTAGTCCACGAAACGGGCAAGAATCGGCCAAAACTACAAGTCTTGATGACCGACATGTAAACGCACCCCGGGGTTCGTCAATCATGGAAATCACTTCGGGACCCCCAGAACAATAGGTAATAGTCCACCAAACGGGCCAGAATCGGCCAAAACTGCAAGTCTTGATGACCGACATGTAAGCGCACCTTGGGGTACAACAACTATGCAAATCGCTTCGGAACCCCAAAACAGTGAGTAATAGTCCATGAAAGAGCCCAGAATCGAAAAATCCTAGGATTATTGTTGAACGATACTTAAACGCACACTCGGGTTCGTCTATCATGGAAATCGCTCACGAACCTCAAATCAGTGAGTAATAGTCCACGAAACGGGTCAGAATCGGCCAAAACTTCGAGTGTTGACGACCAACACATAAACGCACCCTGGGGTTCGTGTATCATGGAAATCGCTCACGGACCTCAAATCTGTGAGTAATAGTCCACGAAATGGGTCAGAATCGGCAAAAACCACAAGTGTTGATGACCGACACATAAACGCACTCTGGTGTTCGTCAATGATGGAAATCACTCCGGGACCCCCAGAACAGTGGGTAGTAGTCCATGAAACGGGCAAGAATCGGCCAAAACAGCAAGTCTTGATGACCGACATGTAAACGCACCCCGGGGTTCGTCAATCATGGAAATCACTTCGGGACCCCCAGAACAATAGGTAATAGTCCACCAAACGGGCCAGAATCGGCCAAAACTGCAAGTCTTGATGACCGACATGTAAGCGCACCTTGGGGTACAACAACTATGCAAATCGCTTCGGAACCCCAAAACAGTGAGTAATAGTCCATGAAAGAGCCGAGAATCGAACAATCCTAGGATTATTGCTGAACGATACTTAAACGCACCCTGGGGTTCGTCTATCATGGAAATCGCTCAAGGACCTCAAATATGTGAGTAATACTCTAGGAAACGGGTCAGAATCGGCCAAAACCGCGAGTGTTGATGACCGACACATAAACGCACCCTAGTGTTCGTCAATGATGGAAATCACTACGGGACCCCGAGAACAGTGGGTAAGTCCACAAAACGGGCCAGAATCGGCCAGAACTGCGAGTCTTGATGATCGACATGTAAACGCACCCGGGGTTCGTCAATCGTGGAAATCACTTCGGGACCACAGATAAGTGGGTAATAGTCCACGAAACGGGCCAGAATCGGCCAAAACTGCGAGTCTTGATGACCGACACGTAAGCGCACCTTGGGGTACAACAACTATGCAAATCGCTTTGGAAACCCAAAACAGTGAGTAGTAGTCCATGAATGAGCCCAGAATCGAACAAACCTAGGATTATTGATGAACGATACTTAAACGCACACTCGGGTTCGTCTATCATGGAAATCGCTCACGGACCTCAAATCAGTGAGTAATAGTCCACGAAACGGGTCAGAATCGGCCAAAACCGCGAGTGTTGACGACCAACACATAAACGCACCCTGGGGTTCGTGTATCACGGAAATCGCTCACGGACCTCAAATCTGTGAGTAATAGTCCACGAAACGGGTCAGAATCGGCCAAAGCCACGAGTGTTGATGACCGACACATAAACGCACTCTGGTGTTCGTCAATGATGGAAATCACTCCGGGACCCCCAGAACAGTGGGTAGTAGTCCACGAAACGGGCAAGAATCGGCCAAAACTACAAGTCTTGATGACCGACATGTAAACGCACCCCGGGGTTCGTCAATCATGGAAATCACTTCGGGACCCCCAGAACAATAGGTAATAGTCCACCAAACGGGCCAGAATCGGCCAAAACTGCAAGTCTTGATGACCGACATGTAAGCGCACCTTGGGGTACAACAACTATGCAAATCGCTTCGGAACCCCAAAACAGTGAGTAATAGTCCATGAAAGAGCCCAGAATCGAAAAATCCTAGGATTATTGTTGAACGATACTTAAACGCACACTCGGGTTCGTCTATCATGGAAATCGCTCACGAACCTCAAATCAGTGAGTAATAGTCCACGAAACGGGTCAGAATCGGCCAAAACTTCGAGTGTTGACGACCAACACATAAACGCACCCTGGGGTTCGTGTATCATGGAAATCGCTCACGGACCTCAAATCTGTGAGTAATAGTCCACGAAATGGGTCAGAATCGGCAAAAACCACAAGTGTTGATGACCGACACATAAACGCACTCTGGTGTTCGTCAATGATGGAAATCACTCCGGGACCCCCAGAACAGTGGGTAGTAGTCCATGAAACGGGCAAGAATCGGCCAAAACAGCAAGTCTTGATGACCGACATGTAAACGCACCCCGGGGTTCGTCAATCATGGAAATCACTTCGGGACCCCCAGAACAATAGGTAATAGTCCACCAAACGGGCCAGAATCGGCCAAAACTGCAAGTCTTGATGACCGACATGTAAGCGCACCTTGGGGTACAACAACTATGCAAATCGCTTCGGAACCCCAAAACAGTGAGTAATAGTCCATGAAAGAGCCGAGAATCGAACAATCCTAGGATTATTGCTGAACGATACTTAAACGCACCCTGGGGTTCGTCTATCATGGAAATCGCTCAAGGACCTCAAATATGTGAGTAATACTCTAGGAAACGGGTCAGAATCGGCCAAAACCGCGAGTGTTGATGACCGACACATAAACGCACCCTAGTGTTCGTCAATGATGGAAATCACTACGGGACCCCGAGAACAGTGGGTAAGTCCACAAAACGGGCCAGAATCGGCCAGAACTGCGAGTCTTGATGATCGACATGTAAACGCACCCGGGGTTCGTCAATCGTGGAAATCACTTCGGGACCACAGATAAGTGGGTAATAGTCCACGAAACGGGCCAGAATCGGCCAAAACTGCGAGTCTTGATGACCGACACGTAAGCGCACCTTGGGGTACAACAACTATGCAAATCGCTTTGGAAACCCAAAACAGTGAGTAGTAGTCCATGAATGAGCCCAGAATCGAACAAACCTAGGATTATTGATGAACGATACTTAAACGCACACTCGGGTTCGTCTATCATGGAAATCGCTCACGGACCTCAAATCAGTGAGTAATAGTCCACGAAACGGGTCAGAATCGGCCAAAACCGCGAGTGTTGACGACCAACACATAAATGCACCCTGGGGTTCGTGTATCATGGAAATCGCTCACGGACCTCAAATCTGTGAGTAATAGTCCACGAAACTGGTCAGAATCGGCCAAAACCACGAGTGTTGATGACCGACACATAAACACACTCTGGTGTTCGTCAATGATGGAAATCACTCCGGGACCCCCAGAACAGTGGGTAGTAGTCCACGAAACGGGCAAGAATCGGCCAAAACTGCAAGTCTTGATGACCGACATGTTAACGCACCCCGGGGTTCGTCAATCATGGAAATCACTTCGGGACCCCCAGAACAATAGGTAATAGTCCACGAAACGGGCCAGAATCGGCCAAAACTGCAAGTCTTGATGACCGACATGTAAGCGCACCTTGGGGTACAACAACTATGCAAATCGCTTTGGAAACCCAAAACAGTGAGTAATAGTCCATGAAAGAGCCCAGAATCGAACAAACCTAGGATTATTGATGAACGATACTAAAACGCACACTCGGGTTCGTCTATCATGAAAATCGCTCACGGACCTCAAATCAGTGAGTAATAGTCCACGAAACGGGTCAGAATCGGCCAAAACCGCGAGTGTTGACGACCAACAAATAAACGCACCCTGGGGTTCGTGTATCATGGAAATCGCTCACGCACCTCAAATATGTGAGTAATAGTCCACGAAACGGGTCAGAATCGGCCAAAGCCACGACTGTTGATGACCGACACATAAACGCACTCTGGTGTTCGTCAATGATGGAAATCACTCCGGGACCCCCAGAACAGTGGGTAATAGTCCACGAAATGGGCAAGAATCGGCCAAAACTGCAAGTCTTGATGACCGACATGTAAACGCACCCCGGGGTTCGTCAATCATGGAAATCACTTCGAGACCCCCAGAACAATAGGTAATAGTCCACCAAACGGGCCAGAATCGGCCAAAACTGCAAGTCTTGATGACCGACACGTAAGCGCACCTTGGGGTATAACAACTATGCAAATCGCTTCGGAACCCCAAAACATAGAGTAAAAGTCCGTGGAAGAGCCTAGAATCGAACAAACCTAGGATTATTGATGAACGATACTTAAACGCACCCTGGGGTTCGTGTATCATGGAAATCGCTCACGGACCTCAAATCTGTGAGTAATAGTCCACGAAACGGGTCAGAATCGGCCAAAACCACGAGTGTTGATGACCGACACATAAACGCACTCGGGTGTTCGTCAATGATGGAAATCACTCCGGGACCCCCAGAACAGTGGGTAGTAGTCCACGAAACGGGCAAGAATCGGCCAAAACTGCAAGTCTTGATGACCGACATGTAAACGCACCCCGGGGTTCGTCAATCATGGAAATCACTTCGGGACCCCCAGAACAATAGGTAATAGTCCACCAAACGGGCCAGAATCGGCCAAAACTGCGAGTCTTGATGACCGACATGTAAGCGCACCTTGGGGTACAACAACTATGCAAGTCGCTTCGGAACACCGAAACAGTGAGTAATAGTCCATGAAAGAGCCCAGAGTCGAACAATCCTAGGATTATTGCTGAACGATACTTAAACGCACACTCGGGTTCGTCTATCATGGAAATCGCTCATGGACCTCAAATCAGTGAGTAATAGTCCACGAAACGGGTCAGAATCGGCCAAAACCGCGAGTGTTGACGACCAACACATAAACGCACCCTGGGGTTCGTGTATCATGGAAATCGCTCACGGACCTCAAATCTGTGAGTAATAGTCCACGAAACGGGTCAGAATCGGCCAAAACCACGAGTGTTGATGACCGACACATAAACGCATTCTGGTGTTCGTCAATGATGGAAATCACTCCGGGACCCCCAGAACAGTGGGTAGTAGTCCACGAAACGGGCAAGAATCGGCCAAAACTGCAAGTCTTGATGACCGACATGTAAACGCACCCCGGGGTTCGTCAATCATGGAAATCACTTCGGGACCCCCAGAACAATAGGTAATAGTCCACCAAACGGGCCAGAATCGGCCAAAACTGCAAGTCTTGATGACCGACATGTAAGCGCACCTTGGGGTACAACAACTATGCAAATCGCTTCGGAACCCCAAAACAGTGAGTAATAGTCCATGAAAGAGCCCAGAATCGAACAATCCTAGGATTATTGCTGAACGATACTTAAGCGCACCCTGGGGTTCGTCTATCATGGAAATCGCTCAAGGACCTCAAATATGTGAGTAATAGTCTAGGAAGCGGGTCAGAATCGGCCAAAACCGCGAGTGTTGATGACCGACACATAAACGCACCCTAGTGTTCGTCAATGATGGAAATCACTACGGGACCCCAAGAACAGTGGGTAAGTCCACAAAACGGGCAAGAATCGGCCAAAAGTGCGAGTCTTGATGACCGACATGTAAACGCACCCGGGGTTCGTCAATCGTGGAAATCACTTCGGGACCACAGAAAAGTGGGTAATGGTCCACGAAACGGGCCAGAATCGACCAAAACTTCGAGTCTTGATGACCGACACGTAAGCGCACCTTGGGGTACAACAACTATGCAAATCGCTTTGGAAACCCAAAACAGTGAGCAGTAGTCCATGAAAGAGCCCAGAATCGAACAAACCTAGGATTATTGATGAACGATACTTAAACGCACACTCGGGTTCGTGTATCATGGAAATCGCTCACGGACCTCAAATCAGTGAGTAATAGTCCACGAAACGGGTCAGAATCGGCCAAAACCGCGAGTGTTGACGACCAACACATAAACGCACCCTGGGGTTCGTGTATCATGGAAATCGCTCACGGACCTCAAATCTGTGAGTAATAGTCCACGAAACTGGTCAGAATCGGCCAAAACCACGAGTGTTGATGATCGACACATAAACGCACTCTGGTGTTCGTCAATGATGGAAATCACTCCGGGACCCCCAGAACAGTGGGTAGTAGTCCACGAAACGGGCAAGAATCGGCCAAAACTACAAGTCTTGATGACCGACATGTAAACGCACCCCGGGGTTCGTCAATCAAGGAAATCACTTCGGGACCCCCAGAACAATAGGTAATAGTCCACCAAACGGGCCAGAATCGGCCAAAACTGCAACTCTTGATGACTGACATGTAAGCGCACCTTGGGGTACAACAACTATGCAAATCGCTTCGGAACCCCAAAACAGTGAGTAATAGTCCATGAAAGAGCCCAGAATCGAACAATCCTAGGATTACTGCTGAACGATACTTAAACGCACACTCGGGTTCGTCTATCATGGAAATCGCTCACGGACCTCAAATCAGTGAGTAATAGTCCACGAAACGGGTCAGAATCGGCCAAAACTGCGAGTGTTGACGACCAACACATAAACGCACCCTGGGTTCGTGTATCATGGAAATCGCTCACGGACTTCAAATCTGTGAGTAATAGTCCACGAAACGGGTCAGAATCGGCCAAAACCAGGAGTGTTGATGACCGACACATAAACGCACTCTGGTGTTCGTCAATGATGGAAATCACTCCGGGACCCCCAGAACAGTGGGTAGTAGTCCACGAAACGGGCAAGAATCGGCCAAAACTACAAGTCTTGATGACCGACATGTAAACGCACCCCGGGGTTCGTCAATCATGGAAATCACTTCGGGACCCCCAAAACAATAGGTAATAGTCCACCAAATGGGCCAGAATCGGCCAAAACTGCAAGTCTTGATGACCGACATGTAAGCACCTTGGGGTACAACAACTATGCAAATCGCTTTGGAAACCCAAAACAGTGAGTAATAGTCCATGAAAGAGCCCAGAATCGAACAAACCTAGGATTATTGATGAACAATACTAAAACGCACACTCGGGTTTGTCTATGATGGAAATCGCTCACGTACCTCAAATCAGTGAGTAATAGTCCACGAAACGGGTCAGAATCGGCCAAAACCACGAGTGTTGACGACCAACACATAAACGCACCCTGGGGTTCGTGTATCATGGAAATCGCTCACGGACCTCAAATCTGTGAGTAATAGTCCACGAAACGGGTCAGAATCGGCCACAACCACGAGTGTTGATGACCGACACATAAACGCACCCTGGTGTTCGTCAATGATGGAAATCACTACGGGACCCCCAGAACAGTGGGTAAGTCCACAAAACGGGCCAGAATCGGCCAAAACTGCGAGTCTTGATGACCGACATGTAAACGCACCCGGGGTTCGTCAATCGTGGAAATCACTTCGGGACCACAGAAAAGTGGGTAATAGTCCACGAAACGGGCAAGAATCGGCCAAAACTTCAAGTCTTGATGATCGACACCTAAGCGCACCTTGGGGTACAACAACTACGCAAATCGCTTCGGAACCCCAAAACATAGAGTAATAGTCCGTGGAAGAGCCTAGAATCGAACATACCTAGGATTATTGATGAACGATACTTAAACGCACCCTGGGGTTCGTGTATCATGGAAATCGCTCACGGACCTCAAATCTGTGAGTAATAGTCCACGAAACGGGTCAGAATCGGCCAAAACCACGAGTGTTGATGACCGACACATAAACGCACTCTGGTGTTCGCCAATGATGGAAATCACTCTGGGACCCCCAGATTAGTGGGTAGTAGTCCACGAAACGGGCAAGAATCGGCCAAAACTGCAAGTCTTGATGACCGACACGTAAGCGCACCTTGGGGTACAACAACTATGCAAATCGCTTCGGAACCCCAAAACATAGAGTAATAGTCCGTGGAAGAGCCTAGAATCGAACAAACCTAGGATTATTGATGAACGATACCTAAACGCACCCTGGGGTTCGTGTATCATGGAAATCGCTCACGGACTTCAAATCTGTGAGTAATAGTCCACGAAACGGGTCGGAATCGGCCAAAACCACGAGTGTTGATGACCGACACATAAACGCACTCTGGTGTTCGTCAATGATGGAAATCACTCCGGGGCCCCCACAACAGTGGGTAGTAGTCCACAAAACGGGCAAGAATCGGCCAAAACTACAAGTCTTGATGACAGACATGTAAACGCACCCCGGGGTTCGTCAATCAAGGAAATCACTTCGGGACCCCCAGAACAATAGGTAATAGTCCACCAAACGGGCCAGAATCGGCCAAAACTGCAACTCTTGATGACCGACATGTAAGCGCACCTTGGGGTACAACAACTATGCAAATCGCTTCGGAACCCCAAAACAGTGAGTAATAGTCCATGAAAGAGCCCAGAATCGAAAAATCCTAGGATTATTGTTGAACGATACTTAAACGCACACTCGGGTTCGTGTATCATGGAAATCGCTCACGGACCTCAAATCAGTGAGTAATAGTCCACGAAACGGGTCAGAATCGGCCAAAACCGCGAGTGTTGACGACCAACACATAAACGCACCCTGGGGTTCGTGTATCATGGAAATCGCTCACGGACCTCAAATCTGTGAGTAATAGTCCACGAAACTGGTCAGAATCGGCCAAAACCACGAGTGTTGATGACCGACACATAAACGCACTCTGGTGTTCGTCAATGATGGAAATCACTCCGGGACCCCCAGAACAGTGGGTAGTAGTCCACGAAACGGGCAAGAATCGGCCAAAACTACAAGTCTTGATGACCGACATGTAAACGCACCCCGGGGTTCGTCAATCAAGGAAATCACTTCGGGACCCCCAGAACAATAGGTAATAGTCCACCAAACGGGCCAGAATCGGCCAAAACTGCAAGTCTTGATGACCGACATGTAAGCGCACCTTGGGGTACAACAACTATGCAAATCGCTTCGGAACCCCAAAACAGTGAGTAATAGTCCATGAAAGAGCCGAGAATCGAACAATCCTAGGATTATTGCTGAACGATACTTAAACGCACCCTGGGGTTCGTCTATCATGGAAATCGCTCAAGGACCTCAAATATGTGAGTAATAGTCTAGGAAGCGGGTCAGAATCGGCCAAAACCGCGAGTGTTGATGACCGACACATAAACGCACCCTAGTGTTCGTCAATGATGGAAATCACTACGGGACCCCAAGAACAGTGGGTAAGTCCACAAAACGGGCAAGAATCGGCCAAAACTGCAAGTCTTGATGACAGACATGTAAACGCACCCCGGGGTTCGTCAATCAAGGAAATCACTTCGGGACCCCCAGAACAATAGGTAATAGTCCACCAAACGGGCCAGAATCGGCCAAAACTGCAACTCTTGATGACCGACATGTAAGCGCACCTTGGGGTACAACAACTATGCAAATCGCTTCGGAACCCCAAAACAGTGAGTAATAGTCCATGAAAGAGCCCAGAATCGAAAAATCCTAGGATTATTGTTGAACGATACTTAAACGCACACTCGGGTTCGTGTATCATGGAAATCGCTCACGGACCTCAAATCAGTGAGTAATAGTCCACGAAACGGGTCAGAATCGGCCAAAACCGCGAGTGTTGACGACCAACACATAAACGCACCCTGGGGTTCGTGTATCATGGAAATCGCTCACGGACCTCAAATCTGTGAGTAATAGTCCACGAAACTGGTCAGAATCGGCCAAAACCACGAGTGTTGATGACCGACACATAAACGCACTCTGGTGTTCGTCAATGATGGAAATCACTCCGGGACCCCCAGAACAGTGGGTAGTAGTCCACGAAACGGGCAAGAATCGGCCAAAACTACAAGTCTTGATGACCGACATGTAAACGCACCCCGGGGTTCGTCAATCAAGGAAATCACTTCGGGACCCCCAGAACAATAGGTAATAGTCCACCAAACGGGCCAGAATCGGCCAAAACTGCAAGTCTTGATGACCGACATGTAAGCGCACCTTGGGGTACAACAACTATGCAAATCGCTTCGGAACCCCAAAACAGTGAGTAATAGTCCATGAAAGAGCCGAGAATCGAACAATCCTAGGATTATTGCTGAACGATACTTAAACGCACCCTGGGGTTCGTCTATCATGGAAATCGCTCAAGGACCTCAAATATGTGAGTAATAGTCTAGGAAACGGGTCAGAATCGGCGAAAACCGCGAGTGTTGATGACCGACACATAAACGCACCCTAGTGTTCGTCAATGATGGAAATCACTACGGGACCCCGAGAACAGTGGGTAAGTCCACAAAACGGGCCAGAATCGGCCAGAACTGCGAGTCTTGATGATCGACATGTAAACGCACCCGGGGTTCGTCAATCGTGGAAATCACTTCGGGACCACAGAAAAGTGGGTAATAGTCCACGAAACAGAGTCTTGATGACCGACACGTAAGCGCACCTTGGGGTACAACAACTATGCAAATCGCTTTGGAAACCCAAAACAGTGAGTAGTAGTCCATGAATGAGCCCAGAATCGAACAAACCTAGGATTATTGATGAACGATACTTAAACGCACACTCGGGTTCGTCTATCATGGAAATCGCTCACGGACCTGAAATCAGTGAGTAATAGTCATAAAACGGGTCAGAATCGGCCAAAACCACGAGTGTTGATGACCGACACATAAATGCACCCTGGGGTTCGTCAATGATGGAAATCACTCCGGGACCCCCAGAACAGTGGGTAGTAGTCCACGAAACGGGCAAGAATCGGCCAAAACTGCAAGTCTTGATGACCGACATGTTAACGCACCCCGGGGTTCGTCAATCATGGAAATCACTTCGGGACCCCCAGAACAATAGGTAATAGTCCACGAAACGGGCCAGAATCGGCCAAAACTGCATGTCTTGATGACCGACATGTAAGCGCACCTTGGGGTACAACAACTATGCAAATCGCTTTGGAAACCCAAAACAGTGAGTAATAGTCCATGAAAGAGCCCAGAATCGAACAAACCTAGGATTATTGATGAACGATACTAAAACGCACACTCGGGTTCGTCTATCATGGAAATCGCTCACGGACCTCAAATCAGTGAGTAATAGTCCACGAAACGGGTCAGAATCGGCCAAAACCGCGAGTGTTGACGACCAACAAATAAACGCACCCTGGGGTTCGTGTATCATGGAAATCGCTCACGCACCTCAAATCTGTGAGTAATAGTCCACGAAACGGGTCAGAATCGGCCAAAGCCACGAGTGTTGATGACCGACACATAAACGCACTCTGGTGTTCGTCAATGATGGAAATCACTCCGGGACCCCCAGAACAGTGGGTAATAGTCCACGAAACGGGCAAGAATCGGCCAAAACTGCAAGTCTTGATGACCGACATGTAAACGCACCCCGGGGTTCGTCAATCATGGAAATCACTTCGAGACCCCCAGAACAATAGGTAATAGTCCACCAAACGGGCCAGAATCGGCCAAAACTGCAAGTCTTGATGACCGACACGTAAGCGCACCTTGGGGTATAACAACTATGCAAATCGCTTCGGAACCCCAAAACATAGAGTAAAAGTCCGTGGAAGAGCCTAGAATCGAACAAACCTAGGATTATTGATGAACGATACTTAAACGCACCCTGGGGTTCGTGTATCATGGAAATCGCTCCCGGACCTAAAATCTGTGAGTAATAGTCCACGAAACGGGTCAGAATCGGCCAAAACCACGAGTGTTGATGACCGACACATAAACGCACTCGGGTGTTCGTCAATGATGGAAATCACTCCGGGACCCCCAGAACAGTGGGTAGTAGTCCACGAAACGGGCAAGAATCGGCCAAAACTGCAAGTCTTGATGACCGACATGTAAACGCACCCCGGGGTTCGTCAATCATGGAAATCACTTCGGGACCCCCAGAACAATAGGTAATAGTCCACCAAACGGGCCAGAATCGGCCAAAACTGCAAGTCTTGATGACCGACATGTAAGCGCACCTTGGGGTACAACAACTATGCAAGTCGCTTCGGAACACCGAAACAGTGAGTAATAGTCCATGAAAGAGCCCAGAATCGAACAATCCTAGGATTATTGCTGAACGATACTTAAACGCACACTCGGGTTCGTCTATCATGGAAATCGCTCACGGACCTCAAATCAGTGAGTAATAGTCCACGAAACGGGTCAGAATCAGCCAAAACCGCGAGTGTTGACGACCAACACATAAACGCACCCTGGGGTTCGTGTATCATGGAAATCGCTCACGGACCTCAAATCTGTGAGTAATAGTCCACGAAACGGGTCAGAATCGGCCAAAACCACGAGTGTTGATGACCGACACATAAACGCATTCTGGTGTTCGTCAATGATGGAAATCACTCCGGGACCCCTAGAACAGTGGGTAAGTCCACAAAACGGGCCAGAATCGGCCAAAACTGCGAGTCTTGATGACCGACATGTAAACGCACCCGGGGTTCGTCAATCGTGGAAATCACTTCGGGACCACAGAAAAGTGGGTAATAGTCCACGAAACGGGCAAGAATCGGCCAAAACTTCATGTCTTGATGATCGACACCTAAGCGCACCTTGGGGTACAACAACTACGCAAATCGCTTCGGAACCCCAAAACATAGAGTAATAGTCCGTGGAAGAGCCTAGAATCGAACATACCTAGGATTATTGATGAACGATACTTAAACGCACCTTGGGGTTCGTGTATCATGGAAATCGCTCACGGACCTCAAATCTGTGAGTAATAGTCCACGAAACGGGTCAGAATCGGCCAAAACCACGAGTGTTGATGACCGACACATAAACGCACTCTGGTGTTCGTCAATGATGGAAATCACTCTGGGACCCCCAGAACAGTGGGTAGTAGTCCATGAAACGGGCAAGAATCGGCCAAAACTGCAAGTCTTGATGACCGACACGTAAGCGCACCTTGGGGTACAACAACTATGCAAATCGCTTCGGAACCCCAAAACATAGAGTAATAGTCCGTGGAAGAGCCTAGAATCGAACAAACCTAGGATTATTGATGAACGATACATAAACGCACCCTGGGGTTCGTGTATCATGGAAATCGCTCACGGACTTCAAATCTGTGAGTAATAGTCCACGAAACGGGTCGGAATCGGCCAAAACCACGAGTGTTGATGACCGACACATAAACACACTCTGGTGTTCGTCAATGATGGAAATCACTCCGGGACCCCCACAACAGTGGGTAGTAGTCCACAAAACGGGCAAGAATCGGCCAAAACTGCAAGTCTTGATGACCGACATGTAAACACACCCCGGGGTTCGTCAATCATGGAAATCACTTCGGGACCCCCAAAACAATAGGTAATAGTCCACCAAATGGGCCAGAATCGGCCAAAACTGCAAGTCTTGATGACCGACATGTAAGCGCACCTTGGGGTACAACAACTATGCAAATCGCCTTGGAAACCCAAAACAGTGAGTAATAGTCCATGAAAGAGCCCAGAATCGAACAAACCTAGGATTATTGATGAACGATACTAAAACGCACACTCGGGTTTGTCTATGATGGACATCGCTCACGGACCTCAAATCAGTGAGTAATAGTCCACGAAATGGGTTAGAATCGGCCAAAACCGCGAGTGTTGACGACCAACACATAAACGCACCCTGGGGTTCGTGTATCATGGAAATCGCTCACGGACCTCAAATCTATGAGTAATAGTCCACGAAACGGGTCAGAATCGGCCAAAACCACGAGTGTTGATGACCGACACATAAACGCACCCTGGTGTTCGTCAATGATGGAAATCACTACGGGACCCCCAGAACAGTGGGTAAGTCCACAAAACGGGCCAGAATCGGCCAAAACTGCGAGTCTTGATGACCGACATGTAAACGCTCCCGGGGTTCGTCAATCGTGGAAATCACTTCGGGACCACAGAAAAGTGGGTAATAGTCCACGAAACGGGCAAGAATCGGCCAAAATTGCAAGTCTTGATGATCGACACGTAAGCGCACCTTGGGGTACAACAACTATGCAAATCGCTTCGGAACCCCAAAACATAGAGTAATAGTCCGTGGAAGAGCCTAGAATCGAACAAACCTAGGATTATTGATGAACGATACATAAACGCACCCTGGGGTTCGTGTATCATGGAAATCGCTCACGGACTTCAAATCTGTGAGTAATAGTCCACGAAACGGGTCAGAATCGGCCAAAACCACGAGTTTTGATGACCGACACATAAACGCACTCTGGTGTTCGTCAATGATGGAAATCACTCCGGGACCCCCAGAACAGTGGGTAGTAGTCCACGAAACGGGCAAGAATCGGCCAAAACTACAAGTCTTGATGACCGACATGTAAACGCACCCCGGGGTTCGTCAATCATGGAAATCACTTCGGGACCCCCAAAACAATAGGTAATAGTCCACCAAATGGGCCAGAATCGGCCAAAACTGCAAGTCTTGATGACCGACATGTAAGCGCACCTTGGGGTACAACAACTATGCAAATCGCTTTGGAAACCCAAAACAGTGAGTAATAGTCCATGAAAGAGCCCAGAATCGAACAAACCTAGGATTATTGATGAACAATACTAAAACGCACACTCGGGTTTGTCTATGATGGAAATCGCTCACGGACCTCAAATCAGTGAGTAATAGTCCACGAAACGAGTCAGAGTCGGCCAAAACCGCGAGTGTTAACGACCAACACATAAACGCACCCTGGGGTTCGTGTATCATGGAAATCGCTCACGGACCTCAAATCTGTGAGTAATAGTCGACGAAACGGGTCAGAATCGGCCAAAACCACAAGTGTTGATGACCGACACATAAACGCACCCTGGTGTTCGTCAATGATGGAAATCACTACGGGACCCCCAGAACAGTGGGTAAGTCCACAAAACGGGCAAGAATCGGCCAAAACTGCGAGTCTTGATGACCGACATGTAAACGCACCCGGGGTTCGTCAATCATGGAAATCACTTCGGGACCACAGAAAAGTGGGTAATAGTCCACGAAACAGGCAAGGATCGGCCAAAACTGCAAGTCTTGATGATCGACACGTAAGCGCACCTTGGGGTACAACAACTATGCAAATCGCTTCGGAACCCCAAAACATAGAGTAATAGTCCGTGGAAGAGCCTAGAATCGAACATACCTAGGATTATTGATGAACGATACTTAAACGCACCCTGGGGTTCGTGTATCATGGAAATCGCTCACGGACCTCAAATCTGTGAGTAATAGTCCACGAAACGGGTCAGAATCGGCCAAAACCACGAGTGTTGATGACCGACACATAAACGCACTCTGGTGTTTGTCAATGATGGAAATCACTCCGGGACCCCCAGAACAGTGGGTAGTAGTCCACGAAACGGGCCAGAATCGGCCAAAACTGCAAGTCTTGATGACCGACACGTAAGCGCACCTTGGGGTACAACAACTATGCAAATCGCTTCGGAACCCCAAAACATAGAGTAATAGTCTGTGGAAGAGCCTAGAATCGAACAAACCTAGGATTATTGATGAACGATACATAAACGCACCCTGGGGTTCGTGTATCATGGAAATCGCTCACGGACTTCAAATCTGTGAGTAATAGTCCACGTAACGGGTCAGAATCGGCCAAAACCACGAGTGTTGATGACGGACACATAAATGCACTCTGGTGTTCGTCAATGATGGAAATCACTCCGGGACCCCCAGAACAGTGGGTAGTAGTCCACGAAACGGGCAAGAATCGGCCAAAACTGCAAGTCTTGATGACCGACATGTAAACGCACCCCGGGGTTCGTCAATCATGGAAATCACTTCGGGACCCCCAAAACAATAGGTAATAGTCCACCAAACGGGCCAGAATCGGCCAAAACTGCAAGTCTTGATGACCGACATGTAAGCGCACCTTGGGGTACAACAACTATGCAAGTCGCTTCGGAACCCCAAAACAGTGAGTAATAGTCCATGAAAGAGCCCAGAATCGAACAAACCTAGGATTATTGATGAACAATACTAAAACGCACACTCGGGTTTGTCTATGATGGAAATCGCTCACGGACCTCAAATCAGTGAGTAATAGTCCACGAAACGAGTCAGAGTCGGCCAAAACCGCGAGTGTTAACGACCAACACATAAACGCACCCTGGGGTTCGTGTATCATGGAAATCGCTCACGGACCTCAAATCTGTGAGTAATAGTCGACGAAACGGGTCAGAATCGGCCAAAACCACAAGTGTTGATGACCGACACATAAACGCACCCTGGTGTTCGTCAATGATGGAAATCACTACGGGACCCCCAGAACAGTGGGTAAGTCCACAAAACGGGCAAGAATCGGCCAAAACTGCGAGTCTTGATGACCGACATGTAAACGCACCCGGGGTTCGTCAATCATGGAAATCACTTCGGGACCACAGAAAAGTGGGTAATAGTCCACGAAACAGGCAAGGATCGGCCAAAACTGCAAGTCTTGATGATCGACACGTAAGCGCACCTTGGGGTACAACAACTATGCAAATCGCTTCGGAACCCCAAAACATAGAGTAATAGTCCGTGGAAGAGCCTAGAATCGAACATACCTAGGATTATTGATGAACGATACTTAAACGCACCCTGGGGTTCGTGTATCATGGAAATCGCTCACGGACCTCAAATCTGTGAGTAATAGTCCACGAAATGGGTCAGAATCGGCCAAAACCACGAGTGTTGATGACCGACACATAAACGCACTCTGGTGTTTGTCAATGATGGAAATCACTCCGGGACCCCCAGAACAGTGGGTAGTAGTCCACGAAACGGGCCAGAATCGGCCAAAACTGCAAGTCTTGATGACCGACACGTAAGCGCACCTTGGGGTACAACAACTATGCAAATCGCTTCGGAACCCCAAAACATAGAGTAATAGTCTGTGGAAGAGCCTAGAATCGAACAAACCTAGGATTATTGATGAACGATACATAAACGCACCCTGGGGTTCGTGTATCATGGAAATCGCTCACGGACTTCAAATCTGTGAGTAATAGTCCACGTAACGGGTCAGAATCGGCCAAAACCACGAGTGTTGATGACGGACACATAAATGCACTCTGGTGTTCGTCAATGATGGAAATCACTCCGGGACCCCCAGAACAGTGGGTAGTAGTCCACGAAACGGGCAAGAATCGGCCAAAACTGCAAGTCTTGATGACCGACATGTAAACGCACCCCGGGGTTCGTCAATCATGGAAATCACTTCGGGACCCCCAAAACAATAGGTAATAGTCCACCAAACGGGCCAGAATCGGCCAAAACTGCAAGTCTTGATGACCGACATGTAAGCGCACCTTGGGGTACAACAACTATGCAAGTCGCTTCGGAACCCCAAAACAGTGAGTAATAGTCCATGAAAGAGCCCAGAATCGAACAATCCTAGGATTATTGCTGAACGATACTTAAACGCACACTCGGGTTCGTCTATGATGGAAATCGCTCACGGACCTCAAATCAGTGAGTAATAGTCCACGAAACGAGTCAGAGTCGGCCAAAACCGCGAGTGTTAACGACCAACACATAAACGCACCCTGGGGTTCGTGTATCATGGAAATCGCTCACGGACCTCAAATCTGTGAGTAATAGTCGACGAAACGGGTCAGAATCGGCCAAAACCACGAGTGTTGATGACCGACACATAAACGCACCCTGGTGTTCGTCAATGATGGAAATGACTACGGGACCCCCAGAACAGTGGGTAAGTCCACAAAACGGGCAAGAATCGGCCAAAACTGCGAGTCTTGATGACCGACATGTAAACGCACCCGGGGTTCGTCAATCATGGAAATCACTTCGGGACCACAGAAAAGTGGGTAATAGTCCACGAAACAGGCAAGGATCGGCCAAAACTGCAAGTCTTGATGATCGACACGTAAGCGCACCTTGGGGTACAACAACTATGCAAATCGCTTCGGAACCCCAAAACATAGAGTAATAGTCCGTGGAAGAGCCTAGAATCGAACATACCTAGGATTATTGATGAACGATACTTAAACGCACCCTGGGGTTCGTGTATCATGGAAATCGCTCACGGACCTCAAATCTGTGAGTAATAGTCCACGAAACGGGTCAGAATCGGCCAAAACCACGAGTGTTGATGACCGACACATAAACGCACTCTGGTGTTTGTCAATGATGGAAATCACTCCGGGACCCCCAGAACAGTGGGTAGTAGTCCACGAAACGGGCCAGAATCGGCCAAAACTGCAAGTCTTGATGACCGACACGTAAGCGCACCTTGGGGTACAACAACTATGCAAATCGCTTCGGAACCCCAAAACATAGAGTAATAGTCTGTGGAAGAGCCTAGAATCGAACAAACCTAGGATTATTGATGAACGATACATAAACGCACCCTGGGGTTCGTGTATCATGGAAATCGCTCACGGACTTCAAATCTGTGAGTAATAGTCCACGTAACGGGTCAGAATCGGCCAAAACCACGAGTGTTGATGACCGACACATAAATGCACTCTGGTGTTCGTCAATGATGGAAATCACTCCGGGACCCCCAGAACAGTGGGTAGTAGTCCACGAAACGGGCAAGAATCGGCCAAAACTGCAAGTCTTGATGACCGACATGTAAACGCACCCCGGGGTTCGTCAATCATGGAAATCACTTCGGGACCCCCAAAACAATAGGTAATAGTCCACCAAACGGGCCAGAATCGGCCAAAACTGCAAGTCTTGATGACCGACATGTAAGCGCACCTTGGGGTACAACAACTATGCAAGTCGCTTCGGAACCCCAAAATAGTGAGTAATAGTCCATGAAAGAGCCCAGAATCGAACAATCCTAGGATTATTGCTGAACGATACTTAAACGCACACTCGGGTTCGTCTATCATGGAAATCGCTCACGGACCTCAAATCAGTGAGTAATAGTCCACGAAACGGGTCAGAATCGGCCAAAACCGCGAGTGTTGACGACCAACACATAAACGCACCCTGGGGTTCGTGTATCATGGAAATCGCTCACGGACCTCAAATCTGTGAGTAATAGTCCACGAAACGGGTCAGAATCGGCCAAAACCACGAGTGTTGATGACCGACACATAAACGCATTCTGGTGTTCGTCAATGATGGAAATCACTCCGGGACCCCCAGAACAGTGGGTAGTAGTCCACGAAACGGGCAAGAATCGGCCAAAACTGCAAGTCTTGATGACCGACATGTAAACGCACCCCGGGGTTCGTCAATCATGGAAATCACTTCGGGACCCCCAGAACAATAGGTAATAGTCCACCAAACGGGCCAGAATCGGCCAAAACTGCAAGTCTTGATGACCGACATGTAAGCGCACCTTGGGGTACAACAAGTATGCAAATCGCTTCGGAACCCCAAAACAGTGAGTAATAGTCCATGAAAGAGCCCAGAATCGAACAATCCTAGGATTATTGCTGAACGATACTTAAACGCACCCTGGGGTTCGTCTATCATGGAAATCGCTCAAGGACCTCAAATATGTGAGTAATAGTCTAGGAAGCGGGTCAGAATCGGCCAAAACCGCGAGTGTTGATGACCGACACATAAACGCACCCTAGTGTTCGTCAATGATGGAAATCACTACGGGACCCCGAGAACAGTGGGTAAGTCCACCAAACGGGCCAGAATCGGCCAAAACTGCGAGTCTTGATGACCGACATGTAAACGCACCCGGGGTTCGTCAATCGTGGAAATCACTTCGGGACCACAGAAAAGTGGGTTATAGTCCACGAAACGGGCCAGAATCGACCAAAACTTCGAGTCTTGATGACCGACACGTAAGCGCACCTTGGGGTACAACAACTATGCAAATCGCTTTGGAAACCCAAAACAGTGAGTAGTAGTCCATGAAAGAGCCCAGAATCGAACAAACCTACGATTATTGATGAACGATACTTAAACGCACACTCGGGTTCTTGTATCATGGAAATCGCTCACGGACCTCAAATAAGTGAGTAATAGTCCACGAAACAGGTCAGAATCGGCCAAAACCGCGATTGTTGACGACCAACACATAAACGCACCCTGGGGTTCGTGTATCATGGAAATCGCTCACGGACCTCAAATCTGTGAGTAATAGTCCACGAAACTGGTCAGAATCGGCCAAAACCACGAGTGTTGATGACCGACACATAAACGCACTCTGGTGTTCGTCAATGATGGAAATCACTCCAGGACCCCCAGAACAGTGGGTAGTAGTCCACGAAACGGGCAAGAATCGGCCAAAACTACAAGTCTTGATGACCGACATGTAAACGCACCCCGGGGTTCGTCAATCAAGGAAATCACTTCGGGACCCCCAGAACAATAGGTAATAGTCCACCAAACGGGCCAGAATCGGCCAAAACTGCATGTCTTGATGACTGACATGTAAGCGCACCTTGGGGTACAACAACTATGCAAATCGCTTCGGAACCCCAAAACAGTGAGTAATAGTCCATGAAAGAGCCCAGAATCGAACAATCCTAGGATTACTGCTGAACGATACTTAAACGCACACTCGGGTTCGTCTATCAAGGAAATCGCTCACGGACCTCAAATCAGTGAGTAATGGTCCACGAAACGGGTCAGAATCGGCCAAAACTGCGAGTGTTGACGACCAACACATAAACGCACCCTGGGGTTCGTGTATCATGGAAATCGCTCACGGACTTCAAATCTGTGAGTAATAGTCCACGAAACGGGTCAGAATCGGCCAAAACCACGAGTGTTGATGACCGACACATAAACGCACTCTGGTGTTCGTCAATGATGGAAATCACTCCGGGACCCCCAGAACAGTGGGTAGTAGTCCACGAAACGGGCAAGAATCGGCCAAAACTGCAAGTCTTGATGACCGACATGTAAACGCACCCCGGGGTTCGTCAATCATGGAAATCACTTCGGGACCCCCAAAACAATAGGTAATAGTCCACCAAATGGGCCAGAATCGGCCAAAACTGCAAGTCTTGATGACCGACATGTAAGCGCACCTTGGGGTACAACAACTATGCAACTCGCTTTGGAAACCCAAAACAGTGAGTAATAGTCCATGAAAGAGCCCAGAATCGAACAAACCTAGGATTATTGATGAACGATACTAAAACGCACACTCGGGTTTGTCTATGATGGAAATCGCTCACGGACCTCAAATCAGTGAGTAATAGTCCACGAAACGGGTCAGAATCGGCCAAAACCGCGAGTGTTGACGACCAACACATAAACGCACCCTGGGGTTCGTGTATCATGGAAATCGCTCACGGACCTCAAATCTGTGAGTAATAGTCCACGAAACGGGTCAGAATCGGCCAAAACCACGAGTGTTGATGACCGACACATAAACGCACCCTGGTGTTCGTCAATGATGGAAATCACTACGGGACCCCCAGAACAGTGGGTAAGTCCACAAAACGGGCCAGAATCGGCCAAAACTGCGAGTCTTGATGTCCGACATGTAAACGCACCCGGGATTCGTCAATCGTGGAAATCACTTCGGGACCACAGAAAAGTGGGTAATAGTCCACGAAACGAGCAAGAATCGGCCAAAACTGCAAGTCTTGATGATCGACACGTAAGCGCACCTTGGGGTACAACAACTATGCAAATCGCTTCGGAACCCCAAAACATAGAGTAATAGTCCGTGGAAGAGCCTAGAATCGAACATACCTAGGATTATTGATGAACGATACTTAAACGCACCCTGGGGTTCGTGTATCATGGAAATCGCTCACGGACCTCAAATCTGTGAGTAATAGTCCACGAAACGGGTCAGAATCGGCCAAAACCACGAGTGTTGATGACCGACACATAAACGCACCCTGGTGTTCGTCAATGATGGAAATCACTACGGGACCCCCAGAACAGTGGGTAAGTCCACAAAACGGGCCAGAATCGGCCAAAACTGCGAGTCTTGATGACCGACATGTAAACGCACCCGGGGTTCGTCAATCGTGGAAATCACTTCGGGACCACAGAAAAGTGGGTAATAGTCCACAAAACGGGCAAGAATCGGCCAAAACTGCAAGTCTTGATGATCGACACGTAAGCGCACCTTGGGGTACAACAACTATGCAAATCGCTTCGGAACCCCAAAACATAGAGTAATAGTCCGTGGAAGAGCCTAGAATCGAACATACCTAGGATTATTGATGAACGATACTTAAACGCACCCTGGGGTTCGTGTATGATGGAAATCGCTCACGGACCTCAAATCTGTGAGTAATAGTCCATGAAACGGGTCAGAATCGGCCAAAACCACGAGTGTGGATGACCGACACATAAACGCACTCTGGTGTTCGTCAATGATGGAAATCACTCCGGGACCCCCAGAACAATGGGTAGTAGTCCACGAAACGGCAAAGAATCGGCCAAAACTGCAAGTCTTGATGACCGACACGTAAGCGCACCTTGGGGTACAACAACTATGCAAATCGCTTCGGAACCCCAAAACATAGAGTAATAGTCCGTGGAAGAGCCTAGAATCGAACAAACCTAGGATTATTGATGAACGGTACATAAACGCACCCTGGGGTTCGTGTATCATGGAAATCGCTCACGGACTTCAAATCTGTGAGTAATAGTCCACGAACGGGTCAGAATCGGCCAAAACCACGAGTGTTGATGACCGACACATAAACGCACTCTGGTGTTCGTCAATGATGAAAATCACTCAGGGACCCCCAGAACAGTGGGTAGTTGTCCACGAAACGGGCAAGAATCGGCCAAAACTGCAAGTCTTGATGACCGACATGTAAAAGCACCCCGGGGTTCGTCAATCATGGAAATCACTCCGGGACCCCCAGAACAGTGGGTAGTAGTCCACGAAACGGGCAAGAATCGGCCAAAACTACAAGTCTTGATGACCGACATGTAAACGCACCCCGGGGTTCGTCAATCAAGGAAATCACTTCGGGACCCCCAGAACAATAGGTAATAGTCCACCAAACGGGCCAGAATCGGCCAAAACTGCATGTCTTGATGACTGACATGTAAGCGCACCTTGGGGTACAACAACTATGCAAATCGCTTCGGAACCCCAAAACAGTGAGTAATAGTCCATGAAAGAGCCCAGAATCGAACAATCCTAGGATTACTGCTGAACGATACTTAAACGCACACTCGGGTTCGTCTATCATGGAAATCGCTCACGGACCTCAAATCAGTGAGTAATGGTCCACGAAACGGGTCAGAATCGGCCAAAACTGCGAGTGTTGACGACCAACACATAAACGCACCCTGGGGTTCGTGTATCATGGAAATCGCTCACGGACTTCAAATCTGTGAGTAATAGTCCACGAAACGGGTCAGAATCGGCCAAAACCACGAGTGTTGATGACCGACACATAAACGCACTCTGGTGTTCGTCAATGATGGAAATCACTCCGGGACCCCCAGAACAGTGGGTAGTAGTCCACGAAACGGGCAAGAATCGGCCAAAACTGCAAGTCTTGATGACCGACATGTAAACGCACCCCGGGGTTCGTCAATCATGGAAATCACTTCGGGACCCCCAAAACAATAGGTAATAGTCCACCAAATGGGCCAGAATCGGCCAAAACTGCAAGTCTTGATGACCGACATGTAAGCGCACCTTGGGGTACAACAACTATGCAACTCGCTTTGGAAACCCAAAACAGTGAGTAATAGTCCATGAAAGAGCCCAGAATCGAACAAACCTAGGATTATTGATGAACGATACTAAAACGCACACTCGGGTTTGTCTATGATGGAAATCGCTCACGGACCTCAAATCAGTGAGTAATAGTCCACGAAACGGGTCAGAATCGGCCAAAACCGCGAGTGTTGACGACCAACACATAAACGCACCCTGGGTTCGTGTATCATGGAAATCGCTCACGGACCTCAAATCTGTGAGTAATAGTCCACGAAACGGGTCAGACTCGGCCAAAACCACGAGTGTTGATGACCGACACATAAACGCACCCTGGTGTTCGTCAATGATGGAAATCACTACGGGACCCCCAGAACAGTGGGTAAGTCCACAAAACGGGCCAGAATCGGCCAAAACTGCGAGTCTTGATGACCGACATGTAAACGCACCCGGGATTCGTCAATCGTGGAAATCACTTCGGGACCACAGAAAAGTGGGTAATAGTCCACGAAACGGGCAAGAATCGGCCAAAACTGCAAGTCTTGATGAACGACACGTAAGCGCACCTTGGGGTACAACAACTATGCAAATCGCTTCGGAACCCCAAAACATAGACTAATAGTCCGTGGAAGAGCCTAGAATCGAACATACCTAGGATTATTGATGAACCATACTTAAACGCACCCTGGGGTTCGTGTATGATGGAAATCGCTCACGGACCTCAAATCTGTGAGTAATAGTCCATGAAACGGGTCAGAATCGGCCAAAACTGCATGTCTTGATGACTGACATGTAAGCGCACCTTGGGGTACAACAACTATGCAAATCGCTTCGGAACCCCAAAACAGTGAGTAATAGTCCATGAAAGAGCCCAGAATCGAACAATCCTAGGATTACTGCTGAACGATACTTAAACGCACACTCGGGTTCGTCTATCATGGAAATCGCTCACGGACCTCAAATCAGTGAGTAATGGTCCACGAAACGGGTCAGAATCGGCCAAAACTGCGAGTGTTGACGACCAACACATAAACGCACCCTGGGGTTCGTGTATCATGGAAATCGCTCACGGACTTCAAATCTGTGAGTAATAGTCCACGAAACGGGTCAGAATCGGCCAAAACCACGAGTGTTGATGACCGACACATAAACGCACTCTGGTGTTCGTCAATGATGGAAATCACTCCGGGACCCCCAGAACAGTGGGTAGTAGTCCACGAAACGGGCAAGAATCGGCCAAAACTGCAAGTCTTGATGACCGACATGTAAACGCACCCCGGGGTTCGTCAATCATGGAAATCACTTCGGGACCCCCAAAACAATAGGTAATAGTCCACCAAATGGGCCAGAATCGGCCAAAACTGCAAGTCTTGATGACCGACATGTAAGCGCACCTTGGGGTACAACAACTATGCAACTCGCTTTGGAAACCCAAAACAGTGAGTAATAGTCCATGAAAGAGCCCAGAATCGAACAAACCTAGGATTATTGATGAACGATACTAAAACGCACACTCGGGTTTGTCTATGATGGAAATCGCTCACGGACCTCAAATCAGTGAGTAATAGTCCACGAAACGGGTCAGAATCGGCCAAAACCGCGAGTGTTGACGACCAACACATAAACGCACCCTGGGGTTCGTGTATCATGGAAATCGCTCACGGACCTCAAATCTGTGAGTAATAGTCCACGAAACGGGTCAGAATCGGCCAAAACCACGAGTGTTGATGACCGACACATAAACGCACCCTGGTGTTCGTCAATGATGGAAATCACTACGGGACCCCCAGAACAGTGGGTAAGTCCACAAAACGGGCCAGAATCGGCCAAAACTGCGAGTCTTGATGACCGACATGTAAACGCACCCGGGATTCGTCAATCGTGGAAATCACTTCGGGACCACAGAAAAGTGGGTAATAGTCCACGAAACGGGCAAGAATCGGCCAAAACTGCAAGTCTTGATGATCGACACGTAAGCGCACCTTGGGGTACAACAACTATGCAAATCGCTTCGGAACCCCAAAACATAGAGTAATAGTCCGTGGAAGAGCCTAGAATCGAACATACCTAGGATTATTGATGAACGATACTTAAACGCACCCTGGGGTTCGTGTATCATGGAAATCGCTCACGGACCTCAAATCTGTGAGTAATAGTCCACGAAACGGGTCAGAATCGGCCAAAACCACGAGTGTTGATGACCGACACATAAACGCACCCTGGTGTTCGTCAATGATGGAAATCACTACGGGACCCCCAGAACAGTGGGTAAGTCCACAAAACGGGCCAGAATCGGCCAAAACTGCGAGTCTTGATGACCGACATGTAAACGCACCCGGGGTTCGTCAATCGTGGAAATCACTTCGGGACCACAGAAAAGTGGGTAATAGTCCACGAAACGGGCAAGAATCGGCCAAAACTACAAGTCTTGATGATCGACACGTAAGCGCACCTTGGGGTACAACAACTATGCAAATCGCTTCGGAACCCCAAAACATAGACTAATAGTCCGTGGAAGAGCCTAGAATCGAACATACCTAGGATTATTGATGAACGATACTTAAACGCACCCTGGGGTTCGTGTATGATGGAAATCGCTCACGGACCTCAAATCTGTGAGTAATAGTCCATGAAACGGGTCAGAATCGGCCAAAACTGCATGTCTTGATGACTGACATGTAAGCGCACCTTGGGGTACAACAACTATGCAAATCGCTTCGGAACCCCAAAACAGTGAGTAATAGTCCATGAAAGAGCCCAGAATCGAACAATCCTAGGATTACTGCTGAACGATACTTAAACGCACACTCGGGTTCGTCTATCATGGAAATCGCTCACGGACCTCAAATCAGTGAGTAATGGTCCACGAAACGGGTCAGAATCGGCCAAAACTGCGAGTGTTGACGACCAACACATAAACGCACCCTGGGGTTCGTGTATCATGGAAATCGCTCACGGACTTCAAATCTGTGAGTAATAGTCCACGAAACGGGTCAGAATCGGCCAAAACCACGAGTGTTGATGACCGACACATAAACGCACTCTGGTGTTCGTCAATGATGGAAATCACTCCGGGACCCCCAGAACAGTGGGTAGTAGTCCACGAAACGGGCAAGAATCGGCCAAAACTGCAAGTCTTGATGACCGACATGTAAACGCACCCCGGGGTTCGTCAATCATGGAAATCACTTCGGGACCCCCAAAACAATAGGTAATAGTCCACCAAATGGGCCAGAATCGGCCAAAACTGCAAGTCTTGATGACCGACATGTAAGCGCACCTTGGGGTACAACAACTATGCAACTCGCTTTGGAAACCCAAAACAGTGAGTAATAGTCCATGAAAGAGCCCAGAATCGAACAAACCTAGGATTATTGATGAACGATACTAAAACGCACACTCGGGTTTGTCTATGATGGAAATCGCTCACGGACCTCAAATCAGTGAGTAATAGTCCACGAAACGGGTCAGAATCGGCCAAAACCGCGAGTGTTGACGACCAACACATAAACGCACCCTGGGGTTCGTGTATCATGGAAATCGCTCACGGACCTCAAATCTGTGAGTAATAGTCCACGAAACGGGTCAGAATCGGCCAAAACCACGAGTGTTGATGACCGACACATAAACGCACCCTGGTGTTCGTCAATGATGGAAATCACTACGGGACCCCCAGAACAGTGGGTAAGTCCACAAAACGGGCCAGAATCGGCCAAAACTGCGAGTCTTGATGACCGACATGTAAACGCACCCGGGATTCGTCAATCGTGGAAATCACTTCGGGACCACAGAAAAGTGGGTAATAGTCCACGAAACGGGCAAGAATCGGCCAAAACTGCAAGTCTTGATGATCGACACGTAAGCGCACCTTGGGGTACAACAACTATGCAAATCGCTTCGGAACCCCAAAACATAGAGTAATAGTCCGTGGAAGAGCCTAGAATCGAACATACCTAGGATTATTGATGAACGATACTTAAACGCACCCTGGGGTTCGTGTATCATGGAAATCGCTCACGGACCTCAAATCTGTGAGTAATAGTCCACGAAACGGGTCAGAATCGGCCAAAACCACGAGTGTTGATGACCGACACATAAACGCACCCTGGTGTTCGTCAATGATGGAAATCACTACGGGACCCCCAGAACAGTGGGTAAGTCCACAAAACGGGCCAGAATCGGCCAAAACTGCGAGTCTTGATGACCGACATGTAAACGCACCCGGGGTTCGTCAATCGTGGAAATCACTTCGGGACCACAGAAAAGTGGGTAATAGTCCACGAAACGGGCAAGAATCGGCCAAAACTACAAGTCTTGATGATCGACACGTAAGCGCACCTTGGGGTACAACAACTATGCAAATCGCTTCGGAACCCCAAAACATAGAGTAATAGTCCGTGGAAGAGCCTAGAATCGAACATACCTAGGATTATTGATGAACGATACTTAAACGCACCCTGGGGTTCGTGTATCATGGAAATCGCTCACGGACCTCAAATCTGTGAGTAATAGTCCACGAAACGGGTCAGAATCGGCCAAAACCACGAGTGTTGATGACCGACACATAAACGCACCCTGGTGTTCGTCAATGATGGAAATCACTACGGGACCCCCAGAACAGTGGGTAAGTCCACAAAACGGGCTAGAATCGGCCAAAACTGCGAGTCTTGATGACCGACATGTAAACGCACCCGGGGTTCGTCAATCGTGGAAATCACTTCGGGACCACAGAAAAGTGGGTAATAGTCCACGAAACGGGCAAGAATCGGCCAAACCTGCAAGTCTTGATGATCGACACATAAGCGCACCTTGGGGTACAACAACTATGCAAATCGCTTCGGAACCCCAAAACATAGAGTAATAGTCCGTGGAAGAGCCTAGAATCGAACATACCTAGGATTATTGATGAAGGATACTTAAACGCACCCTGGGGTTCGTGTATCATGGAAATCTCTCACGGACCTCAAATCTGTGAGTAATAGTCCACGAAACGGGTCAGAATCGGCCAAAACCACGAGTGTTGATGACCGGCACATAAACGCACCCTGGTGTTCGTCAATGATGGAAATCACTACGGGACCCCCAGAACAGTGGGTAAGTCCACAAAACGGGCCAGAATCGGCCAAAACTGCGAGTCTTGATGACCGACATGTAAACGCACCCGGGGTTCGTCAATCGTGGAAATCACTTCGGGACCACAGAAAAGTGGGTAATAGTCCACGAAACGGGCAAGAATCGGCCAAAACTGCAAGTCTTGATGATCGACACGTAAGCGCACCTTGGGGTACAACAACTATGCAAATCGCTTCGGAACCCCAAAACATAGAGTAATAGTCCGTGGAAGAGCCTAGAATCAAACATACCTAGGATTATTGATGAACGATACTTAAACGCACCCTGGGGTTCGTGTATCATGGAAATCGCTCACGGACCTCAAATCTGTGAGTAATAGTCCACGAAACTGGTCAGAATCGGCCAAAACCACGAGTGTTGATGACCGACACATAAACACACTCTGGTGTTCGTCAATGATGGAAATCACTCCGGGACCCCCAGAACAGTGGGTAGTAGTCCACGAAACGGGCAAGAATCGGCCAAAACTGCAAGTCTTGATGACCGACATGTTAACGCACCCCGGGGTTCGTCAATCATGGAAATCACTTCGGGACCCCCAGAACAATAGGTAATAGTCCACGAAACGGGCCAGAATCGGCCAAAACTGCAAGTCTTGATGACCGACATGTAAGCGCACCTTGGGGTACAACAACTATGCAAATCGCTTTGGAAACCCAAAACAGTGAGTAATAGTCCATGAAAGAGCCCAGAATCGAACAAACCTAGGATTATTGATGAACGATACTAAAACGCACACTCGGGTTCGTCTATCATGGAAATCGCTCACGGACCTCAAATCAGTGAGTAATAGTCCACGAAACGGGTCAGAATCGGCCAAAACCGCGAGTGTTGACGACCAACAAATAAACGCACCCTGGGGTTCGTGTATCATGGAAATCGCTCACGCACCTCAAATCTGTGAGTAATAGTCCACGAAACGGGTCAGAATCGGCCAAAGCCACGAGTGTTGATGACCGACACATAAACGCACTCTGGTGTTCGTCAATGATGGAAATCACACCGGGACCCCCAGAACAGTGGGTAATAGTCCACGAAACGGGCAAGAATCGGCCAAAACTGCAAGTCTTGATGACCGACATGTAAACGCACCCCGGGGTTCGTCAATCATGGAAATCACTTCGAGACCCCCAGAACAATAGGTAATAGTCCACCAAACGGGCCAGAATCGGCCAAAACTGCAAGTCTTGATGACCGACACGTAAGCGCACCTTGGGGTATAACAACTATGCAAATCGCTTCGGAACCCCAAAACATAGAGTAAAAGTCCGTGGAAGAGCCTAGAATCGAACAAACCTAGGATTATTGATGAACGATACTTAAACGCACCCTGGGGTTCGTGTATCATGGAAATCGCTCACGGACCTCAAATCTGTGAGTAATAGTCCACGAAACGGGTCAGAATCGGCCAAAACCACGAGTGTTGATGACCGACACATAAACGCACTCGGGTGTTCGTCAATGATGGAAATCACTCCGGGACCCCCAGAACAGTGGGTAGTAGTCCACGAAACGGGCAAGAATCGGCCAAAACTGCAAGTCTTGATGACCGACATGTAAACGCACCCCGGGGTTCGTCAATCATGGAAATCACTTCGGGACCCCCAGAACAATAGGTAATAGTCCACCAAACGGGCCAGAATCGGCCAAAACTGCGAGTCTTGATGACCGACATGTAAGCGCACCTTGGGGTACAACAACTATGCAAGTCGCTTCGGAACACCGAAACAGTGAGTAATAGTCCATGAAAGAGCCCAGAATCGAACAATCCTAGGATTATTGCTGAACGATACTTAAACGCACACTCGGGTTCGTCTATCATGGAAATCGCTCACGGACCTCAAATCAGTGAGTAATAGTCCACGAAACGGGTCAGAATCGGCCAAAACCGCGAGTGTTGACGACCAACACATAAACGCACCCTGGGGTTCGTGTATCATGGAAATCGCTCACGGACCTCAAATCTGTGAGTAATAGTCCACGAAACGGGTCAGAATCGGCCAAAACCACGAGTGTTGATGACCGACACATAAACGCATTCTGGTGTTCGTCAATGATGGAAATCACTCCGGGACCCCCAGAATAGTGGGTAGTAGTCCACGAAACGGGCAAGAATCGGCCAAAACTGCAAGTCTTGATGACCGACATGTAAACGCACCCCGGGGTTCGTCAATCATGGAAATCACTTCGGGACCCCCAGAACAATAGGTAATAGTCCACCAAACGGGCCAGAATCGGCCAAAACTGCAAGTCTTGATGACCGACATGTAAGCGCACCTTGGGGTACAACAACTATGCAAATCGCTTCGGAACCCCAAAACAGTGAGTAATAGTCCATGAAAGAGCCCAGAATCGAACAATCCTAGGATTATTGCTGAACGATACTTAAACGCACCCTGGGGTTCGTCTATCATGGAAATCGCTCAAGGACCTCAAATATGTGAGTAATAGTCTAGGAAGCGGGTCAGAATCGGCCAAAACCGCGAGTGTTGATGACCGTCACATAAACGCAGCCTAGTGTTCGTCAATGATGGAAATCACTACGGGACCCCGAGAACAGTGGGTAAGTCCACAAAACGGGCCAGAATCGGCCAAAAGTGCGAGTCTTGATGACCGACATGTAAACGCACCCGGGGTTCGTCAATCGTGGAAATCACTTCGGGACCACAGAAAAGTGGGTAATGGTCCACGAAACGGGCCAGAATCGACCAAAACTTCGAGTCTTGATGACCGACACGTAAGCGCACCTTGGGGTACAACAACTATGCAAATCGCTTTGGAAACCCAAAACAGTGAGTAGTAGTCCATGAAAGAGCCCAGAATCGAACAAACCTAGGATTATTGATGAACGATACTTAAACGCACACTCGGGTTCGTGTATCATGGAAATCGCTCACGGACCTCAAATCAGTGAGTAATAGTCCACGAAACGGGTCAGAATCGGCCAAAACCGCGAGTGTTGACGACCAACACATAAACGCACCCTGGGGTTCGTGTATCATGGAAATCGCTCACGGACCTCAAATCTGTGAGTAATAGTCCACGAAACTGGTCAGAATCGGCCAAAACCACGAGTGTTGATGACCGACACATAAACGCACTCTGGTGTTCGTCAATGATGGAAATCACTCCGGGACCCCCAGAACAGTGGGTAGTAGTCCACGAAACGGGCAAGAATCGGCCAAAACTACAAGTCTTGATGACCGACATGTAAACGCACCCCGGGGTTCGTCAATCATGGAAATCACTTCGGGACCCCCAAAACAATAGGTAATAGTCCACCAAACGGGCCAGAATCGGCCAAAACTGCATGTCTTGATGACTGACATGTAAGCGCACCTTGGGGTACAACAACTATGCAAATCGCTTCGGAACCCCAAAACAGTGAGTAATAGTCCATGAAAGAGCCCAGAATCGAACAATCCTAGGATTACTGCTGAACGATACTTAAACGCACACTCGGGTTCGTCTATCATGGAAATCGCTCACGGACCTCAAATCAGTGAGTAATGGTCCACGAAACGGGTCAGAATCGGCCAAAACTGCGAGTGTTGACGACCAACACATAAACGCACCCTGGGGTTCGTGTATCATGGAAATCGCTCACGGACTTCAAATCTGTGAGTAATAGTCCACGAAACGGGTCAGAATCGGCCAAAACCACGAGTGTTGATGACCGACACATAAACGCACTCTGGTGTTCGTCAATGATGGAAATCACTCTGGGACCCCCAGAACAGTGGGTAGTAGTCCACGAAACGGGCAAGAATCGGCCAAAACTGCAAGTCTTGATGACCGACATGTAAACGCACCCCGGGGTTCGTCAATCATGGAAATCACTTCGGGACCCCCAAAACAATAGGTAATAGTCCACCAAATGGGCCAGAATCGGCCAAAACTGCAAGTCTTGATGACCGAAATGTAAGCGCACCTTGGGGTACAACAACTATGCAACTCGCTTTGGAAACCCGAAACAGTGAGTAATAGTCCATGAAAGAGCCCAGAATCGAACAAACCTAGGATTATTGATGAACGATACTAAAACGCACACTCGGGTTTGTCTATGATGGAAATCGCTCACGGACCTCAAATCAGTGAGTAATAGTCCACGAAACGGGTCAGAATCGGCCAAAACCGCGAGTGTTGACGACCAACACATAAACGCACCCTGGGGTTCGTGTATCATGGAAATCGCTCACGGACCTCAAATCTGTGAGTAATAGTCCACGAAACGGGTCAGAATCGGCCAAAACCACGAGTGTTGATGACCGACACATAAACGCACCCTGGTGTTCGTCAATGATGGAAATCACTACGGGACCCCTAGAAAAGTGGGTAAGTCCACAAAACGGGCCAGAATCGGCCAAAACTGCGAGTCTTGATGACCGACATGTAAACGCACCCGGGATTCGTCAATCGTGGAAATCACTTCGGGACCACAGAAAAGTGGGTAATAGTCCACGAAACGGGCAAGAATCGGCCAAAACTGCAAGTCTTGATGATCGACACGTAAGCGCACCTTGGGGTACAACAACTATGCAAATCGCTTCGGAACCCCAAAACATAGAGTAATAGTCCGTGGAAGAGCCTAGAATCGAACATACCTAGGATTATTGATGAACGATACTTAAACGCACCCTGGGGTTCGTGTATCATGGAAATCGCTCACGGACCTCAAATCTGTGAGTAATAGTCCACGAAACGGGTCAGAATCGGCCAAAACCACGAGTGTTGATGACCGACACATAAACGCACCCTGGTGTTCATCAATGATGGAAATCACTACGGGACCCCCAGAACAGTGGGTAAGTCCACAAAACGGGCCAGAATCGGCCAAAACTGCGAGTCTTGATGACCGACATGTAAACGCACCCGGGGTTCGTCAATCGTGGAAATCCCTTCGGGACCACAGAAAAGTGGGTAATAGTCCACGAAACGGGCAAGAATCGGCCAAAACTGCAAGTCTTGATGATCGACATGTAAGCGCACCTTGGGGTACAACAACTATGCAAATCGCTTCGGAACCCCAAAACATAGAGTAATAGTCCGTGGAAGAGCCTAGAATCGAACATACCTAGGATTATTGATGAACGATACTTAAACGCACCCTGGGGTTCGTGTATGATGGAAATCGCTCACGGACCTCAAATCTGTGAGTAATAGTCCACGAAACGGGTCAGAATCGGCCAAAACCACGAGTGTTGATGACCGACACATAAACGCACTCTGGTGTTCGTCAATGATGGAAATCACTCCGGGACCCCTAGAACAGTGGGTAGTAGTCCACGAAACAGGCAAGAATCAGCCAAAACTGCAAGTCTTGATGACCGACACGTAAGCGCACCTTGGGGTACAACAACTATGCAAATCGCTTCGGAACCCCAAAACATAGAGTAATAGTCCGTGGAAGAGCCTAGAATCGAACAAAGCTAGGATTATTGATGAACGATACATAAACGCACCCTGGGGTTCGTGTATCATGGAAATCGCTCACGGACTTCAAATCTGTGAGTAATAGTCCACGAACGGGTCAGAATCGGCCAAAACCACGAGTGTTGATGACCGACACATAAACGCACTCTGGTGTTCGTCAATGACGAAAATCACTCAGGGACCCCCAGAACAGTGGGTAGTTGTCCACGAAACGGGCAAGAATCGGCCAAAACTGCAAGTCTTGATGACCGACATGTAAAAGCACCCCGGGGTTCGTCAATCATGGAAATCACTTCGAGACCCCCAAAACAATAGGTAATAGTCCACCAAATGGGCCAGAATCGGCCAAAACTGCAAGTCTTGATGACCGACATGTAAGCGCACCTTGGGGTACAACAACTATGCATATCGCTTTGGAAACCCAAAACAGTGAGTAATAGTCCATGAAAGAGCCCAGAAGCGAACAAACCTAGGATTATTGATGAACGATACTAAAACGCACACTCGGGTTTGTCTATGATGGAAATCGCTCACGGACCTCAAATCAGTGAGTAATAGTCCACGAAACGGGTCAGAATCGGCCAAAACCGCGAGTGTTGACGACCAACACATAAACGCACCCTGGGGTTCGTGTATCATGGAAATCGCTCACGGACCTCAAATCTATGAGTAATAGTCCACGAAACGGGTCAGAATCGGCCAAAACCACGAGTGTTGATGACCGACACATAAACGCACCCTGGTGTTCGTCAATGATGGAAATCACTACGGGACCCCCCAGAACAGTGGGTAAGTCCACAAAACGGGCCAGAATCGGCCAAAACTGCGAGTCTTGATGACCGACATGTAAACGCACCCGGGGTTCGTCAATCGTGGAAATCACTTCGGGACCACAGAAAAGTGGGTAATAGTCCACGAAACGGGCAAGAATCGGCCAAAACTGCAAGTCTTGATGATCGACACGTAAGCGCACCTTGGGGTACAACAACTATGCAAATCGCTTCGGAACCCCAAAACATAGAGTAATAGTCCGTGGAAGAGCCTAGAATCGAACATACCTAGGATTATTGATGAACGATACTTAAACGCACCCTGGGGTTCGTGTATCATGGAAATCGCTCACGGACCTCAAATCTGTGAGTAATAGTCCACGAAACGGGTCAGAATCGGCCAAAACCACGAGTGTTGATGACCGACACATAAACGCACCCTGGTGTTCGTCAATGATGGAAATCACTACGGGACCCCCAGAACAGTGGGTAAGTCCACAAAACGGGCTAGAATCGGCCAAAACTGCGAGTCTTGATGACCGATATGTAAACGCACCCGGGGTTCGTCAATCGTGGAAATCACTTCGGGACCACAGAAAAGTGGGTAATAGTCCACGAAACGGGCAAGAATCGGCCAAACCTGCAAGTCTTGATGATCGACACGTAAGCGCACCTTGGGGTAGAACAACTATGCAAATCGCTTCGGAACCCCAAAACATAGAGTAATAGTCCGTGGAAGAGCCTAGAATCGAACATACCTAGGATTATTGATGAAGGATACTTAAACGCACCCTGGGGTTCGTGTATCATGGAAATCGCTCACGGACCTCAAATCTGTGAGTAATAGTCCACGAAACGGGTCAGAATCGGCCAAAACCACGAGTGTTGATGACCGGCACATAAACGCACCCTGGTGTTCGTCAATGATGGAAATCACTACGGGACCCCCAGAACAGTGGGTAAGTCCACAAAACGGGCCAGAATCGGCCAAAACTGCGAGTCTTGATGACCGACATGTAAACGCACCCGGGGTTCGTCAATCGTGGAAATCACTTCGGGACCATAGAAAAGTGGGTAATAGTCCACGAAACGGGCAAGAATCGGCCAAAACTGCAAGTCTTGATGATCGACACGTAAGCGCACCTTGGGGTACAACAACTATGCAAATCGCTTCGGAACCCCAAAACATAGAGTAATAGTCTGTGGAAGAGCCTAGAATCGAACATACCTAGGATTATTGATGAACGATACTTAAACGCACCCTGGGGTTCGTGTATCATGGAAATCGCTCACGGACCTCAAATCTGTGAGTAATAGTCCACGAAACGGGTCAGAATCGGCCAAAACCACGAGTGTTGATGACCGACACATAAACGCACCCTGGTGTTCGTCAATGATGGAAATCACTACGGGACCCCCAGAACAGTGGGTAAGTCCACAAAACGGGCTAGAATCGGCCAAAACTGCGAGTCTTGATGACCGATATGTAAACGCACCCGGGGTTCGTCAATCGTGGAAATCACTTCGGGACCACAGAAAAGTGGGTAATAGTCCACGAAACGGGCAAGAATCGGCCAAACCTGCAAGTCTTGATGATCGACACGTAAGCGCACCTTGGGGTAGAACAACTATGCAAATCGCTTCGGAACCCCAAAACATAGAGTAATAGTCCGTGGAAGAGCCTAGAATCGAACATACCTAGGATTATTGATGAAGGATACTTAAACGCACCCTGGGGTTCGTGTATCATGGAAATCGCTCACGGACCTCAAATCTGTGAGTAATAGTCCACGAAACGGGTCAGAATCGGCCAAAACCACGAGTGTTGATGACCGGCACATAAACGCACCCTGGTGTTCGTCAATGATGGAAATCACTACGGGACCCCCAGAACAGTGGGTAAGTCCACAAAACGGGCCAGAATCGGCCAAAACTGCGAGTCTTGATGACCGACATGTAAACGCACCCGGGGTTCGTCAATCGTGGAAATCACTTCGGGACCACAGAAAAGTGGGTAATAGTCCACGAAACGGGCAAGAATCGGCCAAAACTGCAAGTCTTGATGATCGACACGTAAGCGCACCTTGGGGTACAACAACTATGCAAATCGCTTCGGAACCCCAAAACATAGAGTAATAGTCCGTGGAAGAGCCTAGAATCGAACATACCTAGGATTATTGATGAACGATACTTAAACGCACCCTGGGGTTCGTGTATGATGGAAATCGCTCACGGACCTCAAATCTGTGAGTAATAGTCCACGAAACGGGTCAGAATCGGCCAAAACCACGAGTGTTGATGACCGACACATAAACGCACTCTGGTGTTCATCAATGATGGAAATCACTCCGGGACCCCTAGAACAGTGGGTAGTAGTCCACGAAACAGGCAAGAATCAGCCAAAACTGCAAGTCTTGATGACCGACACGTAAGCGCACCTTGGGGTACAACAACTATGCAAATCGCTTCGGAACCCCAAAACATAGAGTAATAGTCCGTGGAAGAGCCTAGAATCGAACAAAGCTAGGATTATTGATGAACGATACATAAACGCACCCTGGGGTTCGTGTATCATGGAAATCGCTCACGGACTTCAAATCTGTGAGTAATAGTCCACGAACGGGTCAGAATCGGCCAAAACCACGAGTGTTGATGACCGACACATAAACGCACTCTGGTGTTCGTCAATGACGAAAATCACTCAGGGACCCCCAGAACAGTGGGTAGTTGTCCACGAAACGGGCAAGAATCGGCCAAAACTGCAAGTCTTGATGACCGACATGTAAAAGCACCCCGGGGTTCGTCAATCATGGAAATCACTTCGAGACCCCCAAAACAATAGGTAATAGTCCACCAAATGGGCCAGAATCGGCCAAAACTGCAAGTCTTGATGACCGACATGTAAGCGCACCTTGGGGTACAACAACTATGCATATCGCTTTGGAAACCCAAAACAGTGAGTAATAGTCCATGAAAGAGCCCAGAAGCGAACAAACCTAGGATTATTGATGAACGATACTAAAACGCACACTCGGGTTTGTCTATGATGGAAATCGCTCACGGACCTCAAATCAGTGAGTAATAGTCCACGAAACGGGTCAGAATCGGCCAAAACCGCGAGTGTTGACGACCAACACATAAACGCACCCTGGGGTTCGTGTATCATGGAAATCGCTCACGGACCTCAAATCTGTGAGTAATAGTCCACGAAACGGGTCAGAATCGGCCAAAACCACGAGTGTTGATGACCGACACATAAACGCACCCTGGTGTTCGTCAATGATGGAAATCACTACGGGACCCCCCAGAACAGTGGGTAAGTCCACAAAACGGGCCAGAATCGGCCAAAACTGCGAGTCTTGATGACCGACATGTAAACGCACCCGGGGTTCGTCAATCGTGGAAATCACTTCGGGACCACAGAAAAGTGGGTAATAGTCCACGAAACGGGCAAGAATCGGCCAAAACTGCAAGTCTTGATGATCGACACGTAAGCGCACCTTGGGGTACAACAACTATGCAAATCGCTTCGGAACCCCAAAACATAGAGTAATAGTCCGTGGAAGAGCCTAGAATCGAACATACCTAGGATTATTGATGAACGATACTTAAACGCACCCTGGGGTTCGTGTATCATGGAAATCGCTCACGGACCTCAAATCTGTGAGTAATAGTCCACGAAACGGGTCAGAATCGGCCAAAACCACGAGTGTTGATGACCGACACATAAACGCACCCTGGTGTTCGTCAATGATGGAAATCACTACGGGACCCCCAGAACAGTGGGTAAGTCCACAAAACGGGCTAGAATCGGCCAAAACTGCGAGTCTTGATGACCGACATGTAAACGCACCCGGGGTTCGTCAATCGTGGAAATCACTTCGGGACCACAGAAAAGTGGGTAATAGTCCACGAAACGGGCAAGAATCGGCCAAACCTGCAAGTCTTGATGATCGACACGTAAGCGCACCTTGGGGTACAACAACTATGCAAATCGCTTCGGAACCCCAAAACATAGAGTAATAGTCCGTGGAAGAGCCTAGAATCGAACATACCTAGGATTATTGATGAAGGATACTTAAACGCACCCTGGTGTTCGTGTATCATGGAAATCGCTCACGGACCTCAAATCTGTGAGTAATAGTCCACGAAACGGGTCAGAATCGGCCAAAACCACGAGTGTTGATGACCGGCACATAAACGCACCCTGGTGTTCGTGAATGATGGAAATCACTACGGGACCCCCAGAACAGTGGGTAAGTCCACAAAACGGGCCAGAATCGGCCAAAACTGCGAGTCTTGATGACCGACATGTAAACGCACCCGGGGTTCGTCAATCGTGGAAATCACTTCGGGACCACAGAAAAGTGGGTAATAGTCCACGAAACGGCCAAGAATCGGCCAAAACTGCAAGTCTTGATGATCGACACGTAAGCGCACCTTGGGGTACAACAACTATGCAAATCGCTTCGGAACCCCAAAACATAGAGTAATAGTCCATGGAAGAGCCTAGAATCGAACATACCTAGGATTATTGATGAACGATACTTAAACGCACCCTGGGGTTCGTGTATCATGGAAATCGCTCACGGACCTCAAATCTGTGAGTAATAGTCCACGAAACGGGTCAGAATCGGCCAAAACCACGAGTGTTGACGACCAACACATAAACGCACCCTGGGGTTCGTGTATCATGGAAATCGCTCACGGACCTCAAATCTGTGAGTAATAGTCCACGAAACGGGTCAGAATCGGCCAAAACCACGAGTGTTGATGACCGACACATAAACGCACCCTGGTGTTCGTCAATGATGGAAATCACTACGGGACCCCCAGAACAGCGGGTAAGTCCACAAAACGGGCCAGAATCGGCCAAAACTGCGAGTCTTGATGACCGACATGTAAACGCACCCGGGGTTCGTCAATCGTGCAAATCACTTCGGGACCACAGAAAAGTGTGTAATAGTTCACGAAACGGGCAAGAATCGGCCAAAACTGCAAGTCTTGATGATCGACACGTAAGCGCACCTTGGGGTACAACAACTATGCAAATTGCTTCGGAACCCCAAAACATAGAGTAATAGTCCGTGGAAGAGCCTAGAATCGAACATACCTAGGATTATTGATGAACGATACTTAAACGCACCCTGGGGTTCGTGTATCATGGAAATCGCTCACGGACCTCAAATCTGTGAGTAATAGTCGACGAAACGGGTCAGAATCGGCCAAAACCACGAGTGTTGACGACCAACACATAAACGCACCCTGGGGTTCGTGTATCATGGAAATCGCTCACGGACCTCAAATCCGTGAGTAATAGTCCACGAAACGGGTCAGAATCGGCCAAAACCACGAGTTTTGATGACCGACACATAAACGCACCCTGGTGTTCGTCAATGATGGAAATCACTACGGGACCCCCAGAACAGCGGGTAAGTCCACAAAACGGGCCAGAATCGGCCAAAACTGCGAGTCTTGATGACCGACATGTAAACGCACCCGGGGTTCGTCAATCGTGGAAATCACTTCGGGACCACAGAAAAGTGGGTAATAGTCCACCAAACGGGTAAGAATCGGCCAAAACTGCAAGTCTTGATGATCGACACGTAAGCGCACCTTGGGGTACAACAACTATGCAAATCGCTTCGGAACCCCAAAACATAGAGTAATAGTCCGTGGAAGAGCCTAGAATCGAACATACCTAGGATTATTGATGAAGGATACTTAAACGCACCCTGGGGTTCGTGTATCATGGAAATCGCTCACGGACCTCAAATCTGTGAGTAATAGTCCACGAAACGGGTCAGAATCGGCCAAAACCACGAGTGTTGATGACCGACACATAAACGCACCCTGGTGTTCGTCAATGATGGAAATCACTACGGGACCCCCAGAACAGTGGGTAAGTCCACAAAACGGGCCAGAATCGGCCAAAACTGTGAGTCTTGATGACCGACATGTAAACGCACCCGGGGTTCGTCAATCGTGGAAATCACTTCGGGACCACAGAAAAGTGGGTAATAGTCCACGAAACGGGCAAGACTCGGCCAAAACTGCAAGTCTTGATGATCGACACGTAAGCGCACCTTGGGGTACAACAACTATGCAAATCGCTTCGGAACCCCAAAACATAGAGTAATAGTCCGTGGAAGAGCCTAGAATCGAACATACCTAGGATTATTGATGAACGATACATAAACGCACCCTGGGGTTCGTGTATGATGGAAATCGCTCACGGACCACAAATCTGTGAGTAATAGTCCACGAAACGGGTCAGAATCGGCCAAAACCACGAGTGTTGATGACCGACACATAAACGCACTCTGGTGTTCGTCAATGATGGAAATCACTCCGGGACCCCCAGAACAGTGGGTAGTAGTCCACGAAACGGGCAAGAATCGGCCAAAACTGCAAGTCTTGATGACCGACACGTAAGCGCACCTTGGGGTACAACAACTATGCAAATCGCTTCGGAACCCCAAAACATAGAGTAATAGTCCGTGGAAGAGCCTAGAATCGAACAAACCTAGGATTATTGATGCACGATACATAAATGCACCCTGGGGTTCGTGTATCATGGACATCGCTCACAGACTTCAAATCTGTGAGTAATAGTCCACGAACGGGTCAGAATCGGCCAAAACCACGAGTGTTGATGACCGACACATAAACGCACTCTGGTGTTCGTCAATGATGAAAATCACTCCGGGACCCCCAGAACAGTGGGTAGTTGTCCACGAAACGGGCAAGAATCGGCCAAAACTGCAAGTCTTGATGACCGACATGTAAAAGCACCCCGGGGTTCGTCAATCATGGAAATCACTTCGGGACCCCCAAAACAATAGGTAATAGTCCACCAAATGGGCCAGAATCGGCCAAAACTGCAAGTCTTGATGACCGACATGTAAGCGCACCTTGGGGTACAACAACTATGCATATCGCTTTGGAAACCCAAAACAGTGAGTAATAGTCCATGAAAGAGCCCAGAAGCGAACAAACCTAGGATTATTGATGAACGATACTAAAACGCACACTCGGGTTTGTCTATGATGGAAATCGCTCACGGACCTCAAATCTGTGAGTAATAGTCCACGAAACGTGTCAGAATCGGCCAAAACCACGAGTGTTGATGACCGACACATAAACGCACCCTGGTGTTCGTCAATGATGGAAATCACTACGGGACCCCCAGAACAGTGGGTAAGTCCACAAAACAGGCCAGAATCGGCCAAAACTGCAAGTCTTGATGACCGACATGTAAACGCACCCCGGGGTTCGTCAATCGTGGAAATCACTTCGGGACCACAGAAAAGTGGGTAATAGTCCACGAAACGGGCCAGAATCGGCCAAAACTGCAAATCTTGATGATCGACACGTAAGCGCACCTTGGGGTACAACAACTATGCAAATCGCTTCGGAACCCCAAAACATAGAGTAATAGTCCGTGGAAGAGCCTAGAATCGAACATACCTAGGATTATTGATGAACGATACTTAAACGCACCCTGGGGTTCGTGTATCATGGAAATCGCTCACGGACCTCAAATCTGTGAGTAATAGTCGACGAAACGGGTCAGAATCGGCCAAAACCGCGAGTGTTGACGACCAACACATAAACGCACCCTGGGGTTCGTGTATCATGGAAATCGCTCACGGACCTCAAATCTGTGAGTAATAGTCCACGAAACGGGTCAGAATCGGCCAAAACCACTAGTGTTGATGACCGACACATAAACGCACCCTGGTGTTCGTCAATAATGGAAATCACTACGGGACCCCCAGAACAGTGGGTAAGTCCACAAAACGGGCCAGAATCGGCCAAAACTGCGAGTCTTGATGACCGACATGTAAACGCACCCGGGGTTCGTCAATCGTGGAAATCACTTCGGGACCACAGAAAAGTGGGTAATAGTCCACGAAACGGGTAAGAATCGGCCAAAACTGCAAGTCTTGATGATCGACACGTAAGCGCACCTTGGGGTACAACAACTATGCAAATCGCTTCGGAACCCCAAAACATAGAGTAATAGTCCGTGGAAGAGCCTAGAATCGAACATACCTAGGATTATTGATGAAGGATACTTAAACGCACCCTGGTGTTCGTGTATCATGGAAATCGCTCACGGACCTCAAATCTGTGAGTAATAGTCCACGAAACGGGTCAGAATCGGCCAAAACCACGAGTGTTGATGACCGACACATAAACGCACCCTGGTGTTCGTCAATGATGGAAATCACTACGGGACCCCCAGAACAGTGGGTAAGTCCACAAAACGGGCCAGAATCGGCCAAAACTGCGAGTCTTGATGACCGACATGTAAACGCACCCGGGGTTCGTCAATCGTGGAAATCACTTCGGGACCACAGAAAAGTGGGTAATAGTCCACGAAACGGGCAAGAATCGGCCAAAACTGCAAGTCTTGATGATCGACACGTAAGCGCACCTTGGGGTACAACAACTATGCAAATCGCTTCGGAACCCCAAAACATAGAGTAATAGTCCGTGGAAGAGCCTAGAATCGAACATACCTAGGATTATTGATGAACGATACTTAAACGCACCCTGGGGTTCGTGTATGATGGAAATCGCTCACGGACCTCAAATCTGTGAGTAATAGTCCACGAAACGGGTCAGAATCGGCCAAAACCACGAGTGTTGATGACCGACACATAAACGCACTCTGGTGTTCGTCAATGATGGAAATCACTCCGGGACCCCCAGAACAGTGGGTAGTAGTCCACGAAACGGGCAAGAATCGGCCAAAACTGCAAGTCTTGATGACCGACACGTAAGCGCACCTTGGGGTACAACAACTATGCAAATCGCTTCGGAACCCCAAAACATAGAGTAATAGTCCGTGGAAGAGCCTAGAATCGAACAAACCTAGGATTATTGATGAACGATACATAAACGCACCCTGGGGTTCGTGTATCATGGAAATCGCTCACAGACTTCAAATCTGTGAGTAATAGTCCACGAACGGGTCAGAATCGGCCAAAACCACGAGTGTTGATGACCGACACATAAACGCACTCTGGTGTTCGTCAATGATGAAAATCACTCCGGGACCCCCAGAACAGTGGGTAGTAGTCCATGAAACGGGCAAGAATCGGCCAAAACTACAAGTCTTGATGACCGACATGTAAAAGCACCCCGGGGTTCGTCAATCATGGAAATCACTTCGGGACCCCCAATACAATAGGTAATAGTCCACCATATGGGCCAGAATCGGCCAAAACTGCAAGTCTTGATGACCGACATGTAAGCGCACCTTGGGGTACAACAACTATGCATATCGCTTTGGAAACCCAAAACAGTGAGTAATAGTCCATGAAAGAGCCCAGAAGCGAACAAACCTAGGATTATTGATGAACGATACTAAAACGCACACTCGGGTTTGTCTATGATGGAAATCGCTCACGGACCTCAAATCTGTGAGTAATAGTCCACGAAACGGGTCAGAATCGGCCAAAACCACGAGTGTTGATGACCGACACATAAACGCACCCTGGTGTTCGTCAATGATGGAAATCACTACGGGACCCCCAGAACAGTGGGTAAGTCCACAAAACGGGCCAGAATCGGCCAAAAGTGCGAGTCTTGATGACCGACATGTAAGCGCACCTTGGGGTACAACAACTATGCATATCGCTTTGGAAACCCAAAACAGTGAGTAATAGTCCATGAAAGAGCCCAGAAGCGAACAAACCTAGGATTATTGATGAACGATACTAAAACGCACACTCGGGTTTGTCTATGATGGAAATCGCTCACGGACCTCAAATCAGTGAGTAATAGTCCACGAAACGGGTCAGAATCGGCCAAAACCGCGAGTGTTGACGACCAACACATAAACGCACCCTGGGGTTCGTGTATCATGGAAATCGCTCACGGACCTCAAATCTGTGAGTAATAGTCCACGAAACGGGTCAGAATCGGCCAAAACCACGAGTGTTGACGACCAACACATAAACGCACCCTGGGGTTCGTGTATCATGGAAATCGCTCACGGACCTCAAATCTGTGAGTAATAGTCCACGAAACGGGTCAGAATCGGCCAAAACCACGAGTGTTGATGACCGACACATAAACGCACCCTGGTGTTCGTCAATGATGGAAATCACTACGGGACCCCCAGAACAGCGGGTAAGTCCACAAAACGGGCCAGAATCGGCCAAAACTGCGAGTCTTGATGACCGACATGTAAACGCACCCGGGGTTCGTCAATCGTGGAAATCACTTCGGGACCACAGAAAAGTGGGTAATAGTCCACGAAACGGGCAAGAATCGGCCAAAACTGCAAGTCTTGATGATCGACACGTAAGCGCACCTTGGGGTACAACAACTATGCAAATCGCTTCGGAACCCCAAAACATAGAGTAATAGTCCGTGGAAGAGCCTAGAATCGAACATACCTAGGATTATTGATGAACGATACTTAAACGCACCCTAGGGTTCGTGTTTCATGGAAATCGCTCACGGACCTCAAATCTGTGAGTAATAGTCCACGAAACGGGTCAGAATCGGCCAAAACCACGAGTGTTGACGACCAACGCATAAACGCACCCTGGGGTTCGTGTATCATGGAAATCGCTCACGGACCTCAAATCTGTGAGTAATAGTCCACGAAACGGGTCAGAATCGGCCAAAACCACGAGTGTTGATGACCGACACATAAACGCACCCTGGTGTTCGTCAATGATGGAAATCACTACGGGACCCCCAGAACAGCGGGTAAGTCCACAAAACGGGCCAGAATCGGCCAAAACTGCGAGTCTTGATGACCGACATGTAAACGCACCCGGGGTTCGTCAATCGTGGAAATCGCTTCGGGACCACAGAAAAGTGGGTAATAGTCCACGAAACGGGCAAGAATCGGCCAAAACTGCAAGTCTTGATGATCGACACGTAAGCGCACCTTGGGGTACAACAACTATGCAAATCGCTTCGGAACCCCAAAACATAGAGTAATAGTCCGTGGAAGAGCCTAGAATCGAACATACCTAGGATTATTGATGAACGATACTTAAACGCACCCTGGGGTTCGTGTATGATGGAAATCGCTCACGGACCTCAAATCTGTGAGTAATAGTCCACGAAACGGGTCAGAATCGGCCAAAACCACGAGTGTTGATGACCGACACATAAACGCACTCTGGTGTTCGTCAATGATGGAAATCACTCCGGGACCCCCAGAACAGTGGGTAGTAGTCCACGAAACGGGCAAGAATCGGCCAAAACTGCAAGTCTTGATGACCGACACGTAAGCGCACCTTGGGCTACAACAACTATGCAAATCGCTTCGGAACCCCAAAACATAGAGTAATAGTCCGTGGAAGAGCCTAGAATCGAACAAACCTAGGATTATTGATGAACAATACATAAACGCACCCTGGGGTTCGTGTATCATGGAAATCGCTCACAGACTTCAAATCTGTGAGTAATAGTCCACGAACGGGTCAGAATCGGCCAAAACCACGAGTGTTGATGACCGACACATAAACGCACTCTGGTGTTCGTCAATGATGAAAATCACTCCGGGACCCCCAGAACAGTGGGTAGTTGTCCACGAAACGGGCAAGAATCGGCCAAAACTGCAAGTCTTGATGACCGACATGTAAAAGCACCCCGGGGTTCGTCAATCATGGAAATCACTTCGGGACCCCCAAAACAATAGGTAATAGTCCACCAAATGGGCCAGAATCGGCCAAAACTGCAAGTCTTGATGACCGACATGTAAGCGCACCTTGGGGTACAACAACTATGCATATCGCTTTGGAAACCCAAAACAGTGAGTAATAGTCCATGAAAGAGCCCAGAAGCGAACAAACCTAGGATTATTGATGAACGATACTAAAACGCACACTCGGGTTTGTCTATGATGGAAATCGCTCACGGACCTCAAATCTGTGAGTAATAGTCCACGAAACGGGTCAGAATCGGCCAAAACCACGAGTGTTGATGACCGACACATAAACGCACCCTGGTGTTCGTCAATGATGGAAATCACTACGGGACCCCCAGAACAGTGGGTAAGTCCACAAAACGGGCCAGAATCGGCCAAAAGTGCGAGTCTTGATGACCGACATGTAAGCGCACCTTGGGGTACAACAACTATGCATATCGCTTTGGAAACCCAAAACAGTGAGTAATAGTCCATGAAAGAGCCCAGAAGCGAACAAACCTAGGATTATTGATGAACGATACTAAAACGCACACTCGGGTTTGTCTATGATGGAAATCGCTCACGGACCTCAAATCAGTGAGTAATAGTCCACGAAACGGGTCAGAATCGGCCAAAACCGCGAGTGTTGACGACCAACACATAAACGCACCCTGGGGTTCGTGTATCATGGAAATCGCTCACGGACCTCAAATCTGTGAGTAATAGTCCACGAAACGGGTCAGAATCGGCCAAAACCACGAGTGTTGATGACCGACACATAAACGCACCCTGGTGTTCGTCAATGATGGAAATCACTACGGGACCCCCAGAACAGCGGGTAAGTCCACAAAACGGGCCAGAATCGGCCAAAACTGCGAGTCTTGATGACCGACATGTAAACGCACCCGGGGTTCGTCAATCGTGGAAATCACTTCGGGACCACAGAAAAGTGGGTAATAGTCCACGAAACGGGCAAGAATCGGCCAAAACTGCAAGTCTTGATGATCGACACGTAAGCGCACCTTGGGGTACAACAACTATGCAAATCGCTTCGGAACCCCAAAACATAGAGTAATAGTCCGTGGAAGAGCCTAGAATTGAACATACCTAGGATTATTGATGAACGATACTTAAACGCACCCTGGGGTTCGTGTATCATGGAAATCGCTCACGGACCTCAAATCTGTGAGTAATAGTCCACGAAACGGGTCAGAATCGGCCAAAACCACTAGTGTTGATGACCGACACATAAACGCACCCTGGTGTTCGTCAATGATGGAAATCACTACGGGACCCCCAGAACAGTGGGTAAGTCCACAAAACGGGCCAGAATCGGCCAAAACTGCGAGTCTTGATGACCGACATGTAAACGCACCCGGGGTTCGTCAATCGTGGAAATCACTTCGGGACCACAGAAAATTGGGTAATAGTCCACGAAATGGGTAAGAATCGGCAAAACTGCAAGTCTTGATGATCGACACGTAAGCGCACCTTGGGGTACAACAACTATGCAAATCGCTTCGGAACCCCAAAACATAGAGTAATAGTCCGTGGAAGAGCCTAGAATCGAACATACCTAGGATTATTGATGAAGGATACTTAAACGCACCCTGGGGTTCGTGTATCATGGAAATCGCTCACGGACCTCAAATCTGTGAGTAATAGTCCACCAAACGGGTCAGAATCGGCCAAAACCACGAGTGTTGATGACCGACACATAAACGCACCCTGGTGTTCGTCAATGATGGAAATCACTACGGGACCCCCAGAACAGTGGGTAAGTCCACAAAACGGGCCAGAATCGGCCAAAACTGCGAGTCTTGATGACCGACATGTAAACGCACCCGTGGTTCGTCAATCGTGGAAATCACTTCGGGACCACAGAAAAGTGGGTAATAGTCCACGAAACGGGCAAGAATCGGCCAAAACTGCAAGTCTTGATGATCGACACGTAAGCGCACCTTGGGGTACAACAACTATGCAAATCGCTTCGGAACCCCAAAACATAGAGTAATAGTCCGTGGAAGAGCCTAGAATCGAACATACCTAGGATTTTTGATGAACGATACTTAAACGCACCCTGGGGTTCGTGTATGATGGAAATCGCTCACGGACCTCAAATCTGTGAGTAATAGTCCACGAAACGGGTCAGAATCGGCCAAAACCACGAGTGTTGATGACCGACACATAAACGCACTCTGGTGTTCGTCAATGATGGAAATCACTCCGGGACCCCCAGAACAGTGGGTAGTAGTCCACGAAACGGGCAAGAATCGGCCAAAACTGCAAGTCTTGATGACCGACACGTAAGCGCACCTTGGGGTACAACAACTATGCAAATCGCTTCGAAACCCCAAAACATAGAGTAATAGTCCGTGGAAGAGCCTAGAATCGAACAAACCTAGGATTATTGATGAACGATACATAAACGCACCCTGGGGTTCGTGTATCATGGAAATCGCTCACAGACTTCAAATCTGTGAGTAATAGTCCACGAACGGGTCAGAATCGGCCAAAACCACGAGTGTTGATGACCGACACATAAACGCACTCTGGTGTTCGTCAATGATGAAAATCACTCCGGGACCCCCAGAACAATGGGTAGTTGTCCACGAAACGGGCAAGAATCGGCCAAAACTGCAAGTCTTGATGACCGACATGTAAAAGCACCCCGGGGTTCGTCAATCATGGAAATCACTTAGGGACCCCCAAAACAATAGGTAATAGTCCACCAAATGGGCCAGAATCGGCCAAAACTGCAAGTCTTGATGACCGACATGTAAGCGCACCTTGGGGTACAACAACTATGCATATCGCTTTGGAAACCCAAAACAGTGAGTAATAGTCCATGAAAGAGCCCAGAAGCGAACAAACCTAGGATTATTGATGAACGATACTAAAACGCACACTCGGGTTTGTCTATGATGGAAATCGCTCACGGACCTCAAATCAGTGAGTAATAGTCCACGAAACGGGTCAGAATCGGCCAAAACCGCGAGTGTTGACGACCAACACATAAACGCACCCTGGGGTTCGTGTATCATGGAAATCGCTCACGGACCTCAAATCTGTGAGTAATAGTCCACGAAACGGGTCAGAATCGGCCAAAACCACGAGTGTTGACGACCAACACATAAACGCACCCTGGGGTTCGTGTATCATGGAAATCGCTCACGGACCTCAAATCTGTGAGTAATAGTCCACGAAACGGGTCAGAATCGGCCAAAACCACGAGTGTTGATGACCGACACATAAACGCACCCTGGTGTTCGTCAATGATGGAAATCACTACGGGACCCCCAGAACAGTGGGTAAGTCCACCAAATGGGCCAGAATCGGCCAAAACTTCGAGTCTTGATGACCGACATGTAAACGCACCCGGGGTTCGTCAATCGTGGAAATCACTTCGGGACCACAGAAAAGTGGGTAATAGTCCACGAAACGGGCAAGAATCGGCTAAAACTGCAAGTCTTGATGATCGACACGTAAGCGCACCTTGGGGTACAACAACTATGCAAATCGCTTCGGAACCCCAAAACATAGACTAATAGTCCGTGGAAGAGCCTAGAATCGAACATACCTAGGATTATTGATGAAGGATACTTAAACGCACCCTGGGGTTCGTGTATCATGGAAATCGCTCACGGACCTCAAATCTGTGAGTAATAGTCCACGAAACGGGTCAGAATCGGCCAAAACCACGAGTGTTGATGACCGACACATAAACGCACCCTGGTGTTCGTCAATGATGGAAATCACTACGGGACCCCCAGAACAGCGGGTAAGTCCACAAAACGGGCCAGAATCGGCCAAAACTGCGAGTCTTGATGACCGACATGTAAACGCACCCGGGGTTCGTCAATCGTGGAAATCACTTCGGGACCACAGAAAAGTGGGTAATAGTCCACGAAACGGGCAAGAATCGGCCAAAACTGCAAGTCTTGATGATCGACACGTAAGCGCACCTTGGGGTACAACAACTATGCAAATCGCTTCGGAACCCCAAAACATAGAGTAATAGTCCGTGGAAGAGCCTAGAATTGAACATACCTTGGATTATTGATGAACGATACTTAAACGCACCCTGGGGTTCGTGTATCATGGAAATCGCTCACGGACCTCAAATCTATGAGTAATAGTCCACGAAACGGGTCAGAATCGGCCAAAACCACTAGTGTTGATGACCGACACATAAACGCACCCTGGTGTTCGTCAATGATGGAAATCACTACGGGACCCCCAGAACAGTGGGTAAGTCCACAAAACGGGCCAGAATCGGCCAAAACTGCGAGTCTTGATGACCGACATGTAAACGCACCCGGGGTTCGTCAATTGTGGAAATCACTTCGGGACCACAGAAAAGTGGGTAATAGTCCACGAAACGGGTAAGAATCGGCCAAAACTGCAAGTCTTGATGATCGACACGTAAGCGCACCTTGGGGTACAACAACTATGCAAATCGCTTCGGAACCCCAAAACATAGAGTAATAGTCCGTGGAAGAGCCTAGAATCGAACATACCTAGGATTATTGATGAAGGATACTTAAACGCACCCTGGGGTTCGTGTATCATGGAAATCGCTCACGGACCTCAAATCTGTGAGTAATAGTCCACGAAACGGGTCAGAATCGGCCAAAACCACGAGTGTTGATGACCGACACATAAACGCACCCTGGTGTTCGTCAATGATGGAAATCACTACGGGACCCCCAGAACAGTGGGTAAGTCCACCAAATGGGCCAGAATCGGCCAAAACTTCGAGTCTTGATGACCGACATGTAAACGCACCCGGGGTTCGTCAATCGTGGAAATCACTTCGGGACCACAGAAAAGTGGGTAATAGTCCACGAAACGGGCAAGAATCGGCTAAAACTGCAAGTCTTGATGATCGACACGTAAGCGCACCTTGGGGTACAACAACTATGCAAATCGCTTCGGAACCCCAAAACATAGACTAATAGTCCGTGGAAGAGCCTAGAATCGAACATACCTAGGATTATTGATGAACGATACTTAAACGCACCCTGGGGTTCGTGTATCATGGAAATCGCTAACGGACCTCAAATCTGTGAGTAATAGTCCACGAAACGGGTCAGAATCGGCCAAAACCACGAGTGTTGATAACCGACACATAAACGCACTCTGGTGTTCGTCAATGATGGAAATCACTCCGGGACCCCCAGAACAGTGGGTAGTAGACCACGAAACGGGCAAGAATCGGCCAAAACTGCAAGTCTTGATGACCGACACGTAAGCGCACCTTGGGGTGCAACAACTATGCAAATCGCTTCGGAACCCCAAAACATAGAGTAATAGTCCGTGGAAGAGCCTAGAATCGAACAAACCTAGGATTATTGATGAACGATGCATAAACGCACCCTGGGGTTCGTGTATCATGGAAATCGCTCACGGACTTCAAATCTGTGAGTAATAGTCCACGAAACGGGTCAGAATCGGCCAAAACCACGAGTGTTGATGACCGACACATAAACGCACTCTGGTGTTCGTCAATGATGGAAATCACTCCGGGACCCCCAGAACAGTGGGTAGTAGTCCACGAAACGGGCAAGAATCGGCCAAAACTGCAAGTCTTGATGACCGACATGTAAAAGCACCCCGGGGTTCGTCAATCATGGAAATCACTTCGGGACCCCCAAAACAATAGGTCATAGTCCACAAAATGGGCCAGAATCGGCCAAAACTGCAAGTCTTGATGACCGACATGTAAGAGCACCTTGGGGTACAATAACTATGCAAATCGCTTTGGAAACCCAAAACAGTGAGTAATAGTCCATGAAAGAGCCCAGAATCGAACAAAGCTAGGATTATTGATGAACGATACTAAAACGCACACTCGGGTTTGTCTATGATGGAAATCGCTCAAGGACCTTAAATCAGTGAGTAATAGTCCACGAAACGGGTCAGAATCGGCCAAAACCGCGAGTGTTGACGACCAACACATAAACGCACCCTGGGGTTCGTGTATCATCGAAATCGCTCACGGACCTCAAATCTGTGAGTAATAGTCCACGAAACGGGTCAGAATCGGCCAAAACCACGAGTGTTGATGACCGACACATAAACGCACCCTGGTGTTCGTCAATGATGGAAATCACTACGGGACCCCCAGAACAGTGGGTAAGTCCACAAAACGGGCCAGAATCGGCCAAAACTGCGAGTCTTGATGACCGACATGTAAACGCACCCGGGGTTCGTCAATCGTGGAAATCACTTCGGGACCACAGAAAAGTGGGTAATAGTCCACGAAACGGGCAAGAATCGGCCAAAACTGCAAGTCTTGATGATCGACACGTAAGCGCACCTTGGGGTACAACAACTATGCAAATCGCTTCGGAACCCCAAAACATAGAGTAATAGTCCGTGGAAGAGCCTAGAATCGAACATACCTAGGATTATTGATGAACGATACTTAAACGCACCCTGGGGTTCGTGTATCATGGAAATCGCTCACGGACCTCAAATCTGTGAGTAATAGTCCACGAAACGGGTCAGAATCGGCCAAAACCACGAGTGTTGACGACCAACACATAAACGCACCCTGGGGTTCGTGTATCATGGAAATCGCTCACGGACCTCAAATCTGTGAGTAATAGTCCACGAAACGGGTCAGAATCGGCCAAAACCACGAGTGTTGATGACCGACACATAAACGCACCCTGGTGTTCGTCAATGATGGAAATCACTACGGGACCCCCAGAACAGCGGGTAAGTCCACAAAACGGGCCAGAATCGGCCAAAACTGCGAGTCTTGATGACCGACATGTAAACGCACCCGGGGTTCGTCAATCGTGGAAATCACTTCGGGACCACAGAAAAGTGGGTAATAGTCCACGAAACGGGCAAGAATCGGCCAAAACTGCAAGTCTTGATGATCGACACGTAAGCGCACCTTGGGGTACAACAACTATGCAAATCGCTTCGGAACCCCAAAACATAGAGTAATAGTCCGTGGAAGAGCCTAGAATTGAACATACCTAGGATTATTGATGAACGATACTTAAACGCACCCTGGGGTTCGTGTATCATGGAAATCGCTCGCGGACCTCAAATCTTTGAGTAATAGTCCACGAAACGGGTCAGAATCGGCCAAAACCACTAGTGTTGATGACCGACACATAAACGCACCCTGGTGTTCGTCAATGATGGAAATCACTACGGGACCCCCAGAACAGTGGGTAAGTCCACAAAACGGGCCAGAATCGGCCAAAACCACGAGTGTTGATAACCGACACATAAACGCACTCTGGTGTTCGTCAATGATGGAAATCACTCCGGGACCCCCAGAACAGTGGGTAGTAGACCACGAAACGGGCAAGAATCGGCCAAAACTGCAAGTCTTGATGACCGACACGTAAGCGCACCTTGGGGTGCAACAACTATGCAAATCGCTTCGGAACCCCAAAACATAGAGTAATAGTCCGTGGAAGAGCCTAGAATCGAACAAACCTAGGATTATTGATGAACGATGCATAAACGCACCCTGGGGTTCGTGTATCATGGAAATCGCTCACGGACTTCAAATCTGTGAGTAATAGTCCACGAAACGGGTCAGAATCGGCCAAAACCACGAGTGTTGATGACCGACACATAAACGCACTCTGGTGTTCGTCAATGATGGAAATCACTCCGGGACCCCCAGAACAGTGGGTAGTAGTCCACGAAACGGGCAAGAATCGGCCAAAACTGCAAGTCTTGATGACCGACATGTAAAAGCACCCCGGGGTTCGTCAATCATGGAAATCACTTCGGGACCCCCAAAACAATAGGTCATAGTCCACAAAATGGGCCAGAATCGGCCAAAACTGCAAGTCTTGATGACCGACATGTAAGAGCACCTTGGGGTACAATAACTATGCAAATCGCTTTGGAAACCCAAAACAGTGAGTAATAGTCCATGAAAGAGCCCAGAATCGAACAAAGCTAGGATTATTGATGAACGATACTAAAACGCACACTCGGGTTTGTCTATGATGGAAATCGCTCAAGGACCTTAAATCAGTGAGTAATAGTCCACGAAACGGGTCAGAATCGGCCAAAACCGCGAGTGTTGACGACCAACACATAAACGCACCCTGGGGTTCGTGTATCATCGAAATCGCTCACGGACCTCAAATCTGTGAGTAATAGTCCACGAAACGGGTCAGAATCGGCCAAAACCACGAGTGTTGATGACCGACACATAAACGCACCCTGGTGTTCGTCAATGATGGAAATCACTACGGGACCCCCAGAACAGTGGGTAAGTCCACAAAACGGGCCAGAATCGGCCAAAACTGCGAGTCTTGATGACCGACATGTAAACGCACCCGGGGTTCGTCAATCGTGGAAATCACTTCGGGACCACAGAAAAGTGGGTAATAGTCCACGAAACGGGCAAGAATCGGCCAAAACTGCAAGTCTTGATGATCGACACGTAAGCGCACCTTGGGGTACAACAACTATGCAAATCGCTTCGGAACCCCAAAACATAGAGTAATAGTCCGTGGAAGAGCCTAGAATCGAACATACCTAGGATTATTGATGAACGATACTTAAACGCACCCTGGGGTTCGTGTATCATGGAAATCGCTCACGGACCTCAAATCTGTGAGTAATAGTCCACGAAACGGGTCAGAATCGGCCAAAACCACGAGTGTTGACGACCAACACATAAACGCACCCTGGGGTTCGTGTATCATGGAAATCGCTCACGGACCTCAAATCTGTGAGTAATAGTCCACGAAACGGGTCAGAATCGGCCAAAACCACGAGTGTTGATGACCGACACATAAACGCACCCTGGTGTTCGTCAATGATGGAAATCACTACGGGACCCCCAGAACAGCGGGTAAGTCCACAAAACGGGCCAGAATCGGCCAAAACTGCGAGTCTTGATGACCGACATGTAAACGCACCCGGGGTTCGTCAATCGTGGAAATCACTTCGGGACCACAGAAAAGTGGGTAATAGTCCACGAAACGGGCAAGAATCGGCCAAAACTGCAAGTCTTGATGATCGACACGTAAGCGCACCTTGGGGTACAACAACTATGCAAATCGCTTCGGAACCCCAAAACATAGAGTAATAGTCCGTGGAAGAGCCTAGAATTGAACATACCTAGGATTATTGATGAACGATACTTAAACGCACCCTGGGGTTCGTGTATCATGGAAATCGCTCGCGGACCTCAAATCTTTGAGTAATAGTCCACGAAACGGGTCAGAATCGGCCAAAACCACTAGTGTTGATGACCGACACATAAACGCACCCTGGTGTTCGTCAATGATGGAAATCACTACGGGACCCCCAGAACAGTGGGTAAGTCCACAAAACGGGCCAGAATCGGCCAAAACTGCGAGTCTTGATGACCGACATGTAAACGCACCCGGGGTTCGTCAATCGTGGAAATCACTTCGGGACCACAGAAAATTGGGTAATAGTCCACGAAACGGGTAAGAATCGGCCAAAACTGCAAGTCTTGATGATCGACACGTAAGCGCACCTTGGGGTACAACAACTATGCAAATCGCTTCGGAACCCCAAAACATAGAGTAATAGTCCGTGGAAGAGCCTAGAATCGAACATACCTAGGATTATTGATGAAGGATACTTAAACGCACCCTGGGGTTCGTGTATCATGGAAATCGCTCACGGACCTCAAATCTGTGAGTAATAGTCCACGAAACGGGTCAGAATCGGCCAAAACCACGAGTGTTGATGACCGACACATAAACGCACCCTGGTGTTCGTCAATGATGGAAATCACTACGGGACCCCCAGAACAGTGGGTAAGTCCACAAAACGGGCCAGAATCGGCCAAAACTGCGAGTCTTGATGACCGACATGTAAACGCACCCGGGGTTCGTCAATCGTGGAAATCACTTCGGGACCACAGAAAAGTGGGTAATAGTCCACGAAACGGGCAAGAATCGGCCAAAACTGCAAGTCTTGATGATCGACACGTAAGCGCACCTTGGGGTACAACAACTATGCAAATCGCTTCGGAACCCCAAAACATAGAGTAATAGTCCGTGGAAGAGCCTAGAATCGAACATACCTAGGATTTTTGATGAACGATACTTAAACGCACCCTGGGGTTCGTGTATGATGGAAATCGCTCACGGACCTCAAATCTGTGAGTAATAGTCCACGAAACGGGTCAGAATCGGCCAAAACCACGAGTGTTGATGACCGACACATAAACGCACTCTGGTGTTCGTCAATGATGGAAATCACTCCGGGACCCCCAGAACAGTGGGTAGTAGTCCACGAAACGGGCAAGAATCGGCCAAAACTGCAAGTCTTGATGACCGACACGTAAGCGCACCTTGGGGTACAACAACTATGCAAATCGCTTCGGAACCCCAAAACATAGAGTAATAGTCCGTGGAAGAGCCTAGAATCGAACAAACCTAGGATTATTGATGAACGATACATAAACGCACCCTGGGGTTCGTGTATCATGGAAATCGCTCACAGACTTCAAATCTGTGAGTAATAGTCCACGAACGGGTCAGAATCGGCCAAAACCACGAGTGTTGATGACCGACACATAAACGCACTCTGGTGTTCGTCAATGATGAAAATCACTCCGGGACCCCCAGAACAGTGGGTAGTTGTCCACGAAACGGGCAAGAATCGGCCAAAACTGCAAGTCTGGATGACCGACATGTAAAAGCACCCCGGGGTTCGTCAATCATGGAAATCACTTCGGGACCCCCAAAACAATAGGTAATAGTCCACCAAATGGGCCAGAATCGGCCAAAACTGCAAGTCTTGATGACCGACATGTAAGCGCACCTTGGGGTACAACAACTATGCATATAGCTTTGAAAACCCAAAACAGTGAGTAATAGTCCATGAAAGAGCCCAGAATCGAACAAACCTAGGATTATTGATGAACGATACTAAAACGCACACTCGGGTTTGTCTATGATGGAATTCGCTCACGGACCTCAAATCAGTGAGTAATAGTCCACGAAACGGGTCAGAATCGGCCAAAACCGCGAGTGTTGACGACCAACACATAAACGCACCCTAGGGTTCGTGTATCATGGAAATCGCTCACGGACCTCAAATCTGTGAGTAATAGTCCACGAAACGGGTCAGAATCGGCCAAAACCACGAGTGTTGATGACCGACACATAAACGCACTCTGGTGTTCGTCAATGATGGAAATCACTCCGGGACCCCCAGAACAGTGGGTAGTAGTCCACGAAACGGGCAAGAATCGGCCAAAACTGCAAGTCTTGATGACCGACACGTAAGCGCACCTTGGGGTACAACAACTATGCAAATCGCTTCGGAACCCCAAAACATAGAGTAATAGTCCGTGGAAGAGCCTAGAATCGAACAAACCTAGGATTATTGATGAACGATACATAAACGCACCCTGGGGTTCGTGTATCATGGAAATCGCTCACAGACTTCAAATCTGTGAGTAATAGTCCACGAACGGGTCAGAATCGGCCAAAACCACGAGTGTTGATGACCGACACATAAACGCACTCTGGTGTTCGTCAATGATGAAAATCACTCCGGGACCCCCAGAACAGTGGGTAGTTGTCCACGAAACGGGCAAGAATCGGCCAAAACTGCAAGTCTTGATGACCGACATGTAAAAGCACCCCGGGGTTCGTCAATCATGGAAATCACTTCGGGACCCCCAAAACAATAGGTAATAGTCCACCAAATGGGCCAGAATCGGCCAAAACTGCAAGTCTTGATGACCGACATGTAAGCGCACCTTGGGGTACAACAACTATGCATATAGCTTTGAAAACCCAAAACAGTGAGTAATAGTCCATGAAAGAGCCCAGAAGCGAACAAACCTAGGATTATTGATGAACGATACTAAAACGCACACTCGGGTTTGTCTATGATGGAATTCGCTCACGGACCTCAAATCAGTGAGTAATAGTCCACGAAACGGGTCAGAATCGGCCAAAACCGCGAGTGTTGACGACCAACACATAAACGCACCCTAGGGTTCGTGTATCATGGAAATCGCTCACGGACCTCAAATCTGTGAGTAATAGTCCACGAAACGGGTCAGAATCGGCCAAAACCACGAGTGTTGACGACCAACACATAAACGCACCCTGGGGTTCGTGTATCATGGAAATCGCTCACGGACCTCAAATCTGTGAGTAATAGTCCACGAAACGGGTCAGAATCGGCCAAAACCACGAGTGTTGATGACCGACACATAAACGCACCCTGGTGTTCGTCAATGATGGAAATCACTACGGGACCCCCAGAACAGCGGGTAAGTCCACAAAACGGGCCAGAATCGGCCAAAACTGCGAGTCTTGATGACCGACATGTAAACGCACCCGGGGTTCGTCAATCGTGGAAATCACTTCGGGACCATAGAAAAGTGGGTAATAGTCCACGAAACGGGCAAGAATCGGCCAAAACTGCAAGTCTTGATGATCGACACGTAAGCGCACCTTGGGGTACAACAACTATGCAAATCGCTTCGGAACCCCAAAACATAGAGTAATAGTCCGTGGAAGAGCCTAGAATTGAACATACCTTGGATTATTGATGAACGATACTTAAACGCACCCTGGGGTTCGTGTATCATGGAAATCGCTCACGGACCTCAAATCTGTGAGTAATAGTCCACGAAACGGGTCAGAATCGGCCAAAACCACTAGTGGTGATGACCGACACATAAACGCACCCTGGTGTTCGTCAATGATGGAAATCACTACGGGACCCCCAGAACAGTGGGTAAGTCCACAAAACGGGCCAGAATCGGCCAAAACTGCGAGTCTTGATGACCGACATGTAAACGCACCCGGGGTTCGTCAATCGTGGAAATCACTTCGGGACCACAGAAAAGTGGGTAATAGTCCACGAAACGGGTAAGAATCGGCCAAAACTGCAAGTCTTGATGATCGACACGTAAGCGCACCTTGGGGTACAACAACTATGCAAATCGCTTCGGAACCCCAAAACATAGAGTAATAGTCCGTGGAAGAGCCTAGAATCGAACATACCTAGGATTATTGATGAAGGATACTTAAACGCACCCTGGGGTTCGTGTATCATGGAAATCGCTCACGGACCTCAAATCTGTGAGTAATAGTCCACGAAACGGGTCAGAATCGGCCAAAACCACGAGTGTTGATAACCGACACATAAACGCACTCTGGTGTTCGTCAATGATGGAAATCACTCCGGGACCCCCAGAACAGTGGGTAGTAGACCACGAAACGGGCAAGAATCGGCCAAAACTGCAAGTCTTGATGACCGACACGTAAGCGCACCTTGGGGTGCAACAACTATGCAAATCGCTTCGGAACCCCAAAACATAGAGTAATAGTCCGTGGAAGAGCCTAGAATCGAACAAACCTAGGATTATTGATGAACGATGCATAAACGCACCCTGGGGTTCGTGTATCATGGAAATCGCTCACGGACTTCAAATCTGTGAGTAATAGTCCACGAAACGGGTCAGAATCGGCCAAAACCACGAGTGTTGATGACCGACACATAAACGCACTCTGGTGTTCGTCAATGATGGAAATCACTCCGGGACCCCCAGAACAGTGGGTAGTAGTCCACGAAACGGGCAAGAATCGGCCAAAACTGCAAGTCTTGATGACCGACATGTAAAAGCACCCCGGGGTTCGTCAATCATGGAAATCACTTCGGGACCCCCAAAACAATAGGTCATAGTCCACCAAATGGGCCAGAATCGGCCAAAACTGCAAGTCTTGATGACAGACATGTAAGAGCACCTTGGGGTACAACAACTATGCAAATCGCTTTGGAAACCCAAAACAGTGAGTAATAGTCCATGAAAGAGCCCAGAATCGAACAAACCTAGGATTATTGATGAACGATACTAAAACGCACACTCGGGTTTGTGTATGATGGAAATCGCTCAAGGACCTTAAATCAGTGAGTAATAGTCCACGAAACGGGTCAGAATCGGCCAAAACCGCGAGTGTTGACGACCAACACATAAACGCACCCTGGGGTTCGTGTATCATGGAAATCGCTAACGGACCTCAAATCTGTGAGTAATAGTCCACGAAACGGGTCAGAATCGGCCAAAACCACGAGTGTTGATGACCGACACATAAACGCACTCTGGTGTTCGTCAATGATGGAAATCACTCCGGGACCCCCAGAACAGTGGGTAGTAGTCCACGAAACGGGCAAGAATCGGCCAAAACTGCAAGTCTTGATGACCGACACGTAAGCGCACCTTGGGGTACAACAACTATGCAAATCGCTTCGGAACCCCAAAACATAGAGTAATAGTCCGTGGAAGAGCCTAGAATCGAACAAACCTAGGATTATTGATGAACGATACATAAACGCACCCTGGGGTTCGTGTATCATGGAAATCGCTCACAGACTTCAAATCTGTGAGTAATAGTCCACGAACGGGTCAGAATCGGCCAAAACCACGAGTGTTGATGACCGACACATAAACGCACTCTGGTGTTCGTCAATGATGAAAATCACTCCGGGACCCCCAGAACAGTGGGTAGTTGTCCACGAAACGGGCAAGAATCGGCCAAAACTGCAAGTCTTGATGACCGACATGTAAAAGCACCCCGGGGTTCGTCAATCATGGAAATCACTTCGGGACCCCCAAAACAATAGGTAATAGTCCACCAAATGGGCCAGAATCGGCCAAAACTGCAAGTCTTGATGACCGACATGTAAGCGCACCTTGGGGTACAACAACTATGCATATAGCTTTGAAAACCCAAAACAGTGAGTAATAGTCCATGAAAGAGCCCAGAAGCGAACAAACCTAGGATTATTGATGAACGATACTAAAACGCACACTCGGGTTTGTCTATGATGGAATTCGCTCACGGACCTCAAATCAGTGAGTAATAGTCCACGAAACGGGTCAGAATCGGCCAAAACCGCGAGTGTTGACGACCAACACATAAACGCACCCTAGGGTTCGTGTATCATGGAAATCGCTCACGGACCTCAAATCTGTGAGTAATAGTCCACGAAACGGGTCAGAATCGGCCAAAACCACGAGTGTTGACGACCAACACATAAACGCACCCTGGGGTTCGTGTATCATGGAAATCGCTCACGGACCTCAAATCTGTGAGTAATAGTCCACGAAACGGGTCAGAATCGGCCAAAACCACGAGTGTTGATGACCGACACATAAACGCACCCTGGTGTTCGTCAATGATGGAAATCACTACGGGACCCCCAGAACAGCGGGTAAGTCCACAAAACGGGCCAGAATCGGCCAAAACTGCGAGTCTTGATGACCGACATGTAAACGCACCCGGGGTTCGTCAATCGTGGAAATCACTTCGGGACCATAGAAAAGTGGGTAATAGTCCACGAAACGGGCAAGAATCGGCCAAAACTGCAAGTCTTGATGATCGACACGTAAGCGCACCTTGGGGTACAACAACTATGCAAATCGCTTCGGAACCCCAAAACATAGAGTAATAGTCCGTGGAAGAGCCTAGAATTGAACATACCTTGGATTATTGATGAACGATACTTAAACGCACCCTGGGGTTCGTGTATCATGGAAATCGCTCACGGACCTCAAATCTGTGAGTAATAGTCCACGAAACGGGTCAGAATCGGCCAAAACCACTAGTGGTGATGACCGACACATAAACGCACCCTGGTGTTCGTCAATGATGGAAATCACTACGGGACCCCCAGAACAGTGGGTAAGTCCACAAAACGGGCCAGAATCGGCCAAAACTGCGAGTCTTGATGACCGACATGTAAACGCACCCGGGGTTCGTCAATCGTGGAAATCACTTCGGGACCACAGAAAAGTGGGTAATAGTCCACGAAACGGGTAAGAATCGGCCAAAACTGCAAGTCTTGATGATCGACACGTAAGCGCACCTTGGGGTACAACAACTATGCAAATCGCTTCGGAACCCCAAAACATAGAGTAATAGTCCGTGGAAGAGCCTAGAATCGAACATACCTAGGATTATTGATGAAGGATACTTAAACGCACCCTGGGGTTCGTGTATCATGGAAATCGCTCACGGACCTCAAATCTGTGAGTAATAGTCCACGAAACGGGTCAGAATCGGCCAAAACCACGAGTGTTGATAACCGACACATAAACGCACTCTGGTGTTCGTCAATGATGGAAATCACTCCGGGACCCCCAGAACAGTGGGTAGTAGACCACGAAACGGGCAAGAATCGGCCAAAACTGCAAGTCTTGATGACCGACACGTAAGCGCACCTTGGGGTGCAACAACTATGCAAATCGCTTCGGAACCCCAAAACATAGAGTAATAGTCCGTGGAAGAGCCTAGAATCGAACAAACCTAGGATTATTGATGTACGATGCATAAACGCACCCTGGGGTTCGTGTATCATGGAAATCGCTCACGGACTTCAAATCTGTGAGTAATAGTCCACGAAACGGGTCAGAATCGGCCAAAACCACGAGTGTTGATGACCGACACATAAACGCACTCTGGTGTTCGTCAATGATGGAAATCACTCCGGGACCCCCAGAACAGTGGGTAGTAGTCCACGAAACGGGCAAGAATCGGCCAAAACTGCAAGTCTTGATGACCGACATGTAAAAGCACCCCGGGGTTCGTCAATCATGGAAATCACTTCGGGACCCCCAAAACAATAGGTCATAGTCCACCAAATGGGCCAGAATCGGCCAAAACTGCAAGTCTTGATGACCGACATGTAAGAGCACCTTGGGGTACAACAACTATGCAAATCGCTTTGGAAACCCAAAACAGTGAGTAATAGTCCATGAAAGAGCCCAGAATCGAACAAACCTAGGATTATTGATGAACGATACTAAAACGCACACTCGGGTTTGTCTATGATGGAAATCGCTCAAGGACCTTAAATCAGTGAGTAATAGTCCACGAAACGGGTCAGAATCGGCCAAAACCGCGAGTGTTGACGACCAACACATAAACGCACCCTGGGGTTCGTGTATCATGGAAATCGCTAACGGACCTCAAATCTGTGAGTAATAGTCCACGAAACGGGTCAGAATCGGCCAAAACCACGAGTGTTGATAACCGGCACATAAACGCACTCTGGTGTTCGTCAATGATGGAAATCACTCCGGGACCCCCAGAACAGTGGGTAGTAGACCACGAAACGGGCAAGAATCGGCCAAAACTGCAAGTCTTGATGACCGACACGTAAGCGCACCTTGGGGTGCAACAACTATGCAAATCGCTTCGGAACCCCAAAACATAGAGTAATAGTCCGTGGAAGAGCCTAGAATCGAACAAACCTAGGATTATTGATGAACGATGCATAAACGCACCCTGGGGTTCGTGTATCATGGAAATCGCTCACGGACTTCAAATCTGTGAGTAATAGTCCACGAAACGGGTCAGAATCGGCCAAAACCACGAGTGTTGATGACCGACACATAAACGCACTCTGGTGTTCGTCAATGATGGAAATCACTCCGGGACCCCCAGAACAGTGGGTAGTAGTCCACGAAACGGGCAAGAATCGGCCAAAACTGCAAGTCTTGATGACCGACATGTAAAAGCACCCCGGGGTTCGTCAATCATGGAAATCACTTCGGGACCCCCAAAACAATAGGTCATAGTCCACCAAATGGGCCAGAATCGGCCAAAACTGCAAGTCTGGATGACCGACATGTAAGAGCACCTTGGGGTACAACAACTATGCAAATCGCTTTGGAAACCCAAAACAGTGAGTAATAGTCCATGAAAGAGCCCAGAATCGAACAAACCTAGGATTATTGATGAACGATACTAAAACGCACACTCGGGTTTGTCTATGATGGAAATCGCTCAAGGACCTTAAATCAGTGAGTAATAGTCCACGAAACGGGTCAGAATCGGCCAAAACCGCGAGTGTTGACGACCAACACATAAACGCACCCTGGGGTTCGTGTATCATCGAAATCGCTCACGGACCTCAAATCTGTGAGTAATAGTCCACGAAACGGGTCAGAATCGGCCAAAACCACGAGTGTTGATGACCGACACATAAACGCACCCTGGTGTTCGTCAATGATGGAAATCACTACGGGACCCCCAGAACAGTGGGTAAGTCCACAAAACGGGCCAGAATCGGCCAAAACTGCGAGTCTTGATGACCGACATGTAAACGCACCCGGGGTTCGTCAATCGTGGAAATCACTTCGGGACCACAGAAAAGTGGGTAATAGTCCACGAAACAGGCAAGAATCGGCTAAAACTGCAAGTCTTGATGATCGACACGTAAGCGCACCTTGGGGTACAACAACTATGCAAATCGCTTCGGAACCCCAAAACATAGACTAATAGTCCGTGGAAGAGCCTAGAATCGAACATACCTAGGATTATTGATGAACGATACTTAAACGCACCCTGGGGTTCGTGTATCATGGAAATCGCTAACGGACCTCAAATCTGTGAGTAATAGTCCACGAAACGGGTCAGAATCGGCCAAAACCACGAGTGTTGATAACCGACACATAAACGCACTCTGGTGTTCGTCAATGATGGAAATCACTCCGGGACCCCCAGAACAGTGGGTAGTAGACCACGAAACGGGCAAGAATCGGCCAAAACTGCAAGTCTTGATGACCGACACGTAAGCGCACCTTGGGGTACAACAACTATGCAAATCGCTTCGGAACCCCAAAACATAGAGTAATAGTCCGTGGAAGAGCCTAGAATCGAACAAACCTAGGATTATTGATGAACTATACATAAACGCACCCTGGGGTTCGTGTATCATGGAAATCGCTCACAGACTTCAAATCTGTGAGTAATAGTCCACGAACGGGTCAGAATCGGCCAAAACCACGAGTGTTGATGACCGACACATAAACGCACTCTGGTGTTCGTCAATGATGAAAATCACTCCGGGACCCCCAGAACAGTGGGTAGTTGTCCACGAAACGGGCAAGAATCGGCCAAAACTGCAAGTCTTGATGACCGACATGTAAAAGCACCCCGGGGTTCGTCAATCATGGAAATCACTTCGGGACCCCCAAAACAATAGGTAATAGTCCACCAAATGGGCCAGAATCGGCCAAAACTGCAAGTCTTGATGACCGACATGTAAGCGCACCTTGGGGTACAACAACTATGCATATAGCTTTGGAAACCCAAAACAGTGAGTAATAGTCCATGAAAGAGCCCAGAAGCGAACAAACCTAGGATTATTGATGAACGATACTAAAACGCACACTCGGGTTTGTCTATGATGGAATTCGCTCACGGACATCAAATCAGTGAGTAATAGTCCACGAAACGGGTCAGAATCGGCCAAAACCGCGAGTGTTGACGACCAACACATAAACGCACCCTGGGGTTCGTGTATCATGGAAATCGCTCACGGACCTCAAATCTGTGAGTAATAGTCCACGAAACGGGTCAGAATCGGCCAAAACCACGAGTGTTGACGACCAACACATAAACGCACCCTGGGGTTCGTGTATCATGGAAATCGCTCACGGACCTCAAATCTGTGAGTAATAGTCCACGAAACGGGTCAGAATCGGCCAAAACCACGAGTGTTGATGACCGACACATAAACGCACTCTGGTGTTCGTCAATGATGGAAATCACTCCGGGACCACAGAAAAGTGGGTAATAGTCCACGAAACGGGCAAGAATCGGCCAAAACTGCACGTCTTGATGATCGACACGTAAGCGCACCTTGGGGTACAACAACTATGCAAATCGCTTCGGAACCCCAAAACATAGAGTAATAGTCCGTGGAAGAGCCTAGAATTGAACATACCTTGGATTATTGATGAACGATACTTAAACGCACCCTGGGGTTCGTGTATCATGGAAATCGCTCACGGACCTCAAATCTGTGAGTAATAGTCCACGAAACGGGTCAGAATCGGCCAAAACCACGAGTGTTGATGACCGACACATAAACGCACCCTGGTGTTCGTCAATGATGGAAATCACTCCCAGACCCCCAGAACAGTGGGTAAGTCCACCAAACGGGCCAGAATCGGCCAAAACTTCGAGTCTTGATGACCGACATGTAAACGCACCCGGGGTTCGTCAATCGTGGAAATCACTTCGGGACCACAGAAAAGTGGGTAATAGTCCACGAAACGGGCAAGAATCGGCCAAAACTGCAAGTCTTGATGATCGACACGTAAGCGCACCTTGGGGTACAACAACTATGCAAATCGCTTCGGAACCCCAAAACATAGACTAATAGTCCGTGGAAGAGCCTAGAATCGAACATACCTAGGATTATTGATGAACGATACTTAAACGCACCCTGGGGTTCGTGTATCATGGAAATCGCTAACGGACCTCAAATCTGTGAGTAATAGTCCACGAAACGGGTTAGAATCGGCCAAAACCACGAGTGTTGATAACCGACACATAAACGCACTCTGGTGTTCGTCAATGATGGAAATCACTCCGGGACCCCCAGAACAGTGGGTAGTAGACCACGAAACGGGCAAGAATCGGCCAAAACTGCAAGTCTTGATGACCGACACGTAAGCGCACCTTGGGGTGCAACAACTATGCAAATCGCTTCGGAACCCCAAAACATAGAGTAATAGTCCGTGGAAGAGCCTAGAATCGAACAAACCTAGGATTATTGATGAACGATGCATAAACGCACCCTGGGGTTCGTGTATCATGGAAATCGCTCACGGACTTCAAATCTGTGAGTAATAGTCCACGAAACGGGTCAGAATCGGCCAAAACCACGAGTGTTGATGACCGACACATAAACGCACTCTGGTGTTCGTCAATGATGGAAATCACTCCGGGACCCCCAGAACAGTGGGTAGTAGTCCACGAAACGGGCAAGAATCGGCCAAAACTGCAAGTCTTGATGACTGACATGTAAAAGCACCCCGGGGTTCGTCAATCATGGAAATCACTTCGGGACCCCCAAAACAATAGGTCATAGTCCACCAAATGGGCCAGAATCGGCCAAAACTGCAAGTCTTGATGACCGACATGTAAGAGCACCTTGGGGTACAACAACTATGCAAATCGCTTTGGAAACCCAAAACAGTGAGTAATAGTCCATGAAAGAGCCCAGAATCGAACAAACCTAGGATTATTGATGAACGATACTAAAACGCACACTCGGGTTTGTCTATGATGGAAATCGCTCAAGGACCTTAAATCAGTGAGTAATAGTCCACGAAACGGGTCAGAATCGGCCAAAACCGCGAGTGTTGACGACCAACACATAAACGCACCCTGGGGTTCGTGTATCATCGAAATCGCTCACGGACCTCAAATCTGTGAGTAATAGTCCACGAAACGGGTCAGAATCGGCCAAAACCACGAGTGTTGATGACCGACACATAAACGCACCCTGGTGTTCGTCAATGATGGAAATCACTACGGGACCCCCAGAACAGTGGGTAAGTCCACAAAACGGGCCAGAATCGGCCAAAACTGCGAGTCTTGATGACCGACATGTAAACGCACCCGGGGTTCGTCAATCGTGGAAATCACTTCGGGACCACAGAAAAGTGGGTAATTGTCCACGAAACGGGCAAGAATCGGCTAAAACTGCAAGTCTTGATGATCGACACGTAAGCGCACCTTGGGGTACAACAACTATGCAAATCGCTTCGGAACCCCAAAACATAGACTAATAGTCCGTGGAAGAGCCTAGAATCGAACATACCTAGGATTATTGATGAACGATACTTAAACGCACCCTGGGGTTCGTGTATCATGGAAATCGCTAACGGACCTCAAATCTGTGAGTAATAGTCCACGAAACGGGTCAGAATCGGCCAAAACCACGAGTGTTGATAACCGACACATAAACGCACTCTGGTGTTCGTCAATGATGGAAATCACTCCGGGACCCCCAGAACAGTGGGTAGTAAACCACGAAACGGGCAAGAATCGGCCAAAACTGCAAGTCTTGATGACCGACACGTAAGCGCACCTTGGGGTACAACAACTATGCAAATCGCTTCGGAACCCCAAAACATAGAGTAATAGTCCGTGGAAGAGCCTAGAATCGAACAAACCTAGGATTATTGATGAACGATGCATAAACGCACCCTGGGGTTCGTGTATCATGGAAATCGCTCACGGACTTCAAATCTGTGAGTAATAGTCCACGAAACGGGTCAGAATCGGCCAAAACCACGAGTGTTGATGACCGACACATAAACGCACTCTGGTGTTCGTCAATGATGGAAATCACTCCGGGACCCCCAGAACAGTGGGTAGTAGTCCACGAAACGGGCAAGAATCGGCCAAAACTGCAAGTCTTGATGACCGACATGTAAAAGCACCCCGGGGTTCGTCAATCATGGAAATCACTTCGGGACCCCCAAAACAATAGGTCATAGTCCACCAAATGGTCCAGAATCGGCCAAAACTGCAAGTCTTGATGACCGACATGTAAGAGCACCTTGGGGTACAACAACTATGCAAATCGCTTTGGAAACCCAAAACAGTGAGTAATAGTCCATGAAAGAGCCCAGAATCGAACAAACCTAGGATTATTGATGAACGATACTAAAATGCACACTCGGGTTTGTCTATGATGGAAATCGCTCAAGGACCTTAAATCAGTGAGTAATAGTCCACGAAACGGGTCAGAATCGGCCAAAACCGCGAGTGTTGACGACCAACACATAAACGCACCCTGGGGTTCGTGTATCATCGAAATCGCTCACGGACCTCAAATCTGTGAGTAATAGTCCACGAAACGGGTCAGAATCGGCCAAAACCACGAGTGTTGATGACCGACACATAAACGCACCCTGGTGTTCGTCAATGATGGAAATCACTACGGGACCCCCCAGAACAGTGGGTAAGTCCACAAAACGGGCCAGAATCGGCCAAAACTGCGAGTCTTGATGACCGACATGTAAACGCACCCGGGGTTCGTCAATCGTGGAAATCACTTCGGGACCACAGAAAAGTGGGTAATAGTCCACGAAACGGGCAAGAATCGGCCAAAACTGCAAGTCTTGATGATCGACACGTAAGCGCACCTTGGGGTACAACAACTATGCAAATCGCTTCGGAACCCCAAAACATAGAGTAATAGTCCGTGGAAGAGCCTAGAATCGAACATACCTAGGATTATTGATGAACGATACTTAAACGCACCCTGGGGTTCGTGTATCATGGAAATCGCTCACGGACCTCAAATCTGTGAGTAATAGTCCACGAAACGGGTCAGAATCGGCCAAAACCACGAGTGTTGATGACCGACACATAAACGCACTCTGGTGTTCGTCAATGATGGAAATCACTCCCAGACCCCCAGAACAGTGGGTAATAGTCCACGAAACGGGCAAGAATCGGCCAAAACTGCAAGTCTTGATGACCGACATGTAAACGCACCCCGGGGTTCGTCAATCATGGAAATCACTTCGGGACCCCCAGAACAATAGGTAATAGTCCACCAAACGGGCCAGAATCGGCCAAAACTGCAAGTCTTGATGACCGACATGTAAGCGCACCTTGGGGTACAACAACTATGCAAATCGCTTCGGAACCCCAAAACATAGAGTAATAGTCCGTGGAAGAGCCTAGAATTGAACATACCTAGGATTATTGATGAACGATACCTAAACGCACCCTGGGGTTCGTGTATCATGGAAATCGCTCACGGACCTCAAATCTGTGAGTAATAGTCCACGAAACGGGTCAGAATCGGCCAAAACCACTAGTGTTGATGACCGACACATAAACGCACCCTGGTGTTCGTCAATGATGGAAATCACTACGGGACCCCCAGAACAGTGGGTAAGTCCACAAAACGGGCCAGAATCGGCCAAAACTGCGAGTCTTGATGACCGACATGTAAACGCACCCGGGGTTCGTCAATCGTGGAAATCACTTCGGGACCACAGAAAAGTGGGTAATAGTCCACGAAACGGGTAAGAATCGGCCAAAACTGCAAGTCTTGATGATCGACACGTAAGCGCACCTTGGGGTACAACAACTATGCAAATCGCTTCGGAACCCCAAAACATAGAGTAATAGTCCGTGGAAGAGCCTAGAATCGAACATACCTAGGATTATTGATGAACGATACTTAAACGCACCCTGGGGTTCGTGTATCATGGAAATCGCTCACGGACCTCAAATCTGTGAGTAATAGTCCACGAAACGGGTCAGAATCGGCCAAAACCACTAGTGTTGATGACCGACACATAAACGCACCCTGGTGTTCGTCAATGATGGAAATCACTACGGGACCCCCAGAACAGTGGGTAAGTCCACAAAACGGGCCAGAATCGGCCAAAACTGCGAGTCTTGATGACCGACATGTAAACGCACCCGGGGTTCGTCAATCGTGGAAATCACTTCGGGACCACAGAAAAGTGGGTAATAGTCCACGAAACGGGCAAGAATCGGCTAAAACTGCAAGTCTTGATGATCGACACGTAAGCGTACCTTGGGGTACAACAACTATGCAAATCACTTCGGAACCCCAAAACATAGAGTAATAGTCCGTGGAAGAGCCTAGAATCGAACATACCTAGGATTATTGATGAACGATACTTAAACGCACCCTGGGGTTCGTGTATCATGGAAATCACTAACGGACCCCAAATCTGTGAGTAATAGTCCACGAAACGGGTCAGAATCGGCCAAAACCATGAGTGTTGATAACCGACACATAAACGCACTCTGGTGTTCGTCAATGATGGAAATCACTCCGGGACGCCCAGAACAGTGGGTAGTAGTCCACGAAACGGGCAAGAATCGGCCAAAACTGCAAGTCTTGATGACCGACATGTAAAAGCACCCCGGGGTTCGTCAATCATGGAAATCACTTCGGGACCCCCAAAACAATAGGTCATAGTCCACCAAATGGGCCAGAATCGGCCAAAACTGCAAGTCTTGATGACCGACATGTAAGAGCACCTTGGGGTACAACAACTATGCAAATCGCTTTGGAAACCCAAAACAGTGAGTAATAGTCCATGAAAGAGCCCAGAATCGAACAAACCTAGGATTATTGATGAACGATACTAAAACGCACACTCGGGTTTGTCTATGATGGAAATCGCTCACGGACCTTAAATCAGTGAGTAATAGTCCACGAAACGGGTCAGAATCGGCCAAAACCGCGAGTGTTGACGACCAACACATAAACGCACCCTGGGGTTCGTGTATCATGGAAATCGTTCACGGACCTCAAATCTGTGAGTAATAGTCCACGAAACGGGTCAGAATCGGCCAAAACCACGAGTGTTGATGACCGACACATAAACGCACCCTGGTGTTCGTCAATGATGGAAATCACTACGGGACCCCCCAGAACAGTGGGTAAGTCCACAAAACGGGCCAGAATCGGCCAAAACTGCGAGTCTTGATGACCGACATGTAAACGCACCCGGGGTTCGTCAATCGTGGAAATCACTTCGGGACCACAGAAAAGTGGGTAATAGTCCACGAAACGGGCAAGAATCGGCCAAAACTGCAAGTCTTGATGATCGACACGTAAGCGCACCTTGGGGTACAACAACTATGCAAATCGCTTCGGAACCCCAAAACATAGAGTAATAGTCCGTGGAAGAGCCTAGAATCGAACATACCTAGGATTATTGATGAACGATACTTAAACGCACCCTGGGGTTCGTGTATCATGGAAATCGCTCACGGACCTCAAATATGTGAGTAATAGTCCACGAAACGGGTCAGAATCGGCCAAAACCACGAGTGTTGATGACCGACACATAAACGCACTCTGGTGTTCGTCAATGATGGAAATCACTCCCAGACCCCCAGAACAGTGGGTAATAGTCCACGAAACGGGCAAGAATCGGCCAAAACTGCAAGTCTTGATGACCGACATGTAAACGCACCCCGGGGTTCGTCAATCATGGAAATCACTTCGGGACCCCCAGAACAATAGGTAATAGTCCACCAAACGGGCCAGAATCGGCCAAAACTGCAAGTCTTGATGACCGACATGTAAGCGCACCTTGGGGTACAACAACTATGCAAATCGCTTCGGAACCCCAAAACATAGAGTAATAGTCCGTGGAAGAGCCTAGAATTGAACATACCTAGGATTATTGATGAACGATACCTAAACGCACCCTGGGGTTCGTGTATCATGGAAATCGCTCACGGACCTCAAATCTGTGAGTAATAGTCCACGAAACGGGTCAGAATCGGCCAAAACCACTAGTGTTGATGACCGACACATAAACGCACCCTGGTGTTCGTCAATGATGGAAATCACTACGGGACCCCCAGAACAGTGGGTAAGTCCACAAAACGGGCCAGAATCGGCCAAAACTGCGAGTCTTGATGACCGACATGTAAACGCACCCGGGGTTGGTCAATCGTGGAAATCACTTCGGGACCACAGAAAAGTGGGTAATAGTCCACGAAACGGGTAAGAATCGGCCAAAACTGCAAGTCTTGATGATCGACACGTAAGCGCACCTTGGGGTACAACAACTATGCAAATCGCTTCGGAACCCCAAAACATAGAGTAATAGTCCGTGGAAGAGCCTAGAATCGAACATACCTAGGATTATTGATGAACGATACTTAAACGCACCCTGGGGTTCGTGTATCATGGAAATCGCTCACGGACCTCAAATCTGTGAGTAATAGTCCACGAAACGGGTCAGAATCGGCCAAAACCACTAGTGTTGATGACCGACACATAAACGCACCCTGGTGTTCGTCAATGATGGAAATCACTACGGGACCCCCAGAACAGTGGGTAAGTCCACAAAACGGGCCAGAATCGGCCAAAACTGCGAGTCTTGATGACCGACATGTAAACGCACCCGGGGTTCGTCAATCGTGGAAATCACTTCGGGACCACAGAAAAGTGGGTAATAGTCCACGAAACGGGCAAGAATCGGCTAAAACTGCAAGTCTTGATGATCGACACGTAAGCGTACCTTGGGGTACAACAACTATGCAAATCACTTCGGAACCCCAAAACATAGAGTAATAGTCCGTGGAAGAGCCTAGAATCGAACATACCTAGGATTATTGATGAACGATACTTAAACGCACCCTGGGGTTCGTGTATCATGGAAATCACTAACGGACCCCAAATCTGTGAGTAATAGTCCACGAAACGGGTCAGAATCGGCCAAAACCATGAGTGTTGATAACCGACACATAAACGCACTCTGGTGTTCGTCAATGATGGAAATCACTCCGGGACGCCCAGAACAGTGGGTAGTAGTCCACGAAACGGGCAAGAATCGGCCAAAACTGCAAGTCTTGATGACCGACATGTAAAAGCACCCCGGGGTTCGTCAATCATGGAAATCACTTCGGGACCCCCAAAACAATAGGTCATAGTCCACCAAATGGGCCAGAATCGGCCAAAACTGCAAGTCTTGATGACCGACATGTAAGAGCACCTTGGGGTACAACAACTATGCAAATCGCTTTGGAAACCCAAAACAGTGAGTAATAGTCCATGAAAGAGCCCAGAATCGAACAAACCTAGGATTATTGATGAACGATACTAAAACGCACACTCGGGTTTGTCTATGATGGAAATCGCTCACGGACCTTAAATCAGTGAGTAATAGTCCACGAAACGGGTCAGAATCGGCCAAAACCGCGAGTGTTGACGACCAACACATAAACGCACCCTGGGGTTCGTGTATCATGGAAATCGTTCACGGACCTCAAATCTGTGAGTAATAGTCCACGAAACGGGTCAGAATCGGCCAAAACCACGAGTGTTGATGACCGACACATAAACGCACCCTGGTGTTCGTCAATGATGGAAATCACTACGGGACCCCCCAGAACAGTGGGTAAGTCCACAAAACGGGCCAGAATCGGCCAAAACTGCGAGTCTTGATGACCGACATGTAAACGCAGCCGGGGTTCGTCAATCGTGGAAATCACTTCGGGACCACAGAAAAGTGGGTAATAGTCCACGAAACGGGCAAGAATCGGCCAAAACTGCAAGTCTTGATGATCGACACGTAAGCGCACCTTGGGGTACAACAACTATGCAAATCGCTTCGGAACCCCAAAACATAGAGTAATAGTCCGTGGAAGAGCCTAGAATCGAACATACCTAGGATTATTGATGAACGATACTTAAACGCACCCTGGGGTTCGTGTATCATGGAAATCGCTCACGGACCTCAAATCTGTGAGTAATAGTCCACGAAACGGGTCAGAATCGGCCAAAACCACGAGTGTTGATGACCGACACATAAACGCACCCTGGTGTTCGTCAATGATGGAAATCACTACGGGACCCCCAGAACAGTGGGTAAGTCCACAAAACGGGCCAGAATCGGCCAAAACTGCGAGTCTTGATGACCGACATGTAAACGCACCCGGGGTTCGTCAATCGTGGAAATCACTTCGGGACCACAGAAAAGTGGGTAATAGTCCACGAAACGGGCAAGAATCGGCCAAAACTGCAAGTCTTGATGATCGACACGTAAGCGCACCTTGGGGTACAACAACTATGCAAATCGCTTCGGAACCCCAAAACATAGAGTAATAGTCCGTGGAAGAGCCTAGAATCGAACATACCTAGGATTATTGATGAACGATACTTAAACGCACCCTGGGGTTCGTGTATCATGGAAATCGCTCACGGACCTCAAATCTGTGAGTAATAGTCCACGAAACGGGTCAGAATCGGCCAAAACCACGAGTGTTGATGACCGACACATAAACGCACTCTGGTGTTCGTCAATGATGGAAATCACTCCCGGACCCCCAGAACAGTGGGTAATAGTCCACGAAACGGGCAAGAATCGGCCAAAACTGCAAGTCTTGATGACCGACATGTAAACGCACCCCGGGGTTCGTCAATCATGGAAATCACTTCGGGACCCCCAGAACAATAGGTAATAGTCCACCATACAGGTCAGAATCGGCCAAAACTGCAAGTCTTTATGACCGACATGTAAGCGCACCTTGGGGTACAACAACTATGCAAATCGCTTCGGAACCCCAAAACATAGAGTAATAGTCCGTGGAAGAGCCTAGAATTGAACATACCTAGGATTATTGATGAACGATACTTAAACGCACCCTGGGGTTCGTGTATCATGGAAATCACTCACGGACCTCAAATCTGTGAGTAATAGTCCACGAAACGGGTCAGAATCGGCCAAAACCACTAGTGTTGATGACCGACACATAAACGCACCCTGGTGTTCGTCAATGATGGAAATCACTACGGGACCCCCAGAACAGTGGGTAAGTCCACAAAACGGGCCAGAATCGGCCAAAACTGCGAGTCTTGATGACCGACATGTAAACGCACCCGGGGTTCGTCAATCGTGGAAATCACTTCGGGACCACAGAAAAGTGGGTAATAGTCCACGAAACGGGTAAGAATCGGCCAAAACTGCAAGTCTTGATGATCGACACGTAAGCGCACCTTGGGGTACAACAACTATGCAAATCGCTTCGGAACCCCAAAACATAGAGTAATAGTCCGTGGAAGAGCCTAGAATTGAACATACCTAGGATTATTGATGAACGATACTTAAACGCACCCTGGGGTTCGTGTATCATGGAAATCGCTCACGGACCTCAAATCTGTGAGTAATAGTCCACGAAACGGGTCAGAATCGGCCAAAACCACTAGTGTTGATGACCGACACATAAACGCACCCTGGTGTTCGTCAATGATGGAAATCACTACGGGACCCCCAGAACAGTGGGTAAGTCCACAAAACGGGCCAGAATCGGCCAAAACTGCGAGTCTTGATGACCGACATGTAAACGCACCCGGGGTTCGTCAATCGTGGAAATCACTTCGGGACCACAGAAAAGTGGGTAATAGTCCACGAAACGGGTAAGAATCGGCCAAAACTGCAAGTCTTGATGATCGACACGTAAGCGCACCTTGGGGTACAACAACTATGCAAATCGCTTCGGAACCCCAAAACATAGAGTAATAGTCCGTGGAAGAGCCTAGAATCGAACATACCTAGGATTATTGATGAACGATACTTAAACGCACCCTGGGGTTCGTGTATCATGGAAATCGCTCACGGACCTCAAATCTGTGAGTAATAGTCCACGAAACGGGTCAGAATCGGCCAAAACCACTAGTGTTGATGACCGACACATAAACGCACCCTGGTGTTCGTCAATGATGGAAATCACTACGGGACCCCCAGAACAGTGGGTAAGTCCACAAAACGGGCCAGAATCGGCCAAAACTGCGAGTCTTGATGACCGACATGTAAACGCACCCGGGGTTCGTCAATCGTGGAAATCACTTCGGGACCACAGAAAAGTGGGTAATAGTCCACGAAACGGGCAAGAATCGGCTAAAACTGCAAGTCTTGATGATCGACACGTAAGCGCACCTTGGGGTACAACAACTATGCAAATCGCTTCGGAATCCCAAAACATAGAGTAATAGTCCCTGGAAGAGCCTAGAATCGAACATACCTAGGATTATTGATGAACGATACTTAAACGCACCCTGGGGTTCGTGTATCATGGAAATCACTAACGGACCCCAAATCTGTGAGTAATAGTCCACGAAACGGGTCAGAATCGGCCAAAACCATGAGTGTTGATAACCGACACATAAACGCACTCTGGTGTTCGTCAATGATGGAAATCACTCCGGGCCCCCCAGAACAGTGGGTAGTAGTCCACGAAACGGGCAAGAATCGGCCAAAACTGCAAGTCTTGATGACCGACACGTAAGCGCACCTTGGGGTACAACAACTATGCAAATCGCTTCGGAACCCCAAAACATAGAGTAATAGTCCGTGGAAGAGCCTAGAATCGAACAAACCTAGGATTATTGATGAACGATGCATAAACGCACCCTGGGGTTCGTGTATCATGGAAATCGCTCACGGACTTCAAATCTATGAGTAATAGTCCACGAAACGGGTCAGAATCGGCCAAAACCACGAGTGTTGATGACCGACACATAAACGCACTCTGGTGTTCGTCAATGATGGAAATCACTCCGGGACCCCCAGAACAGTGGGTAGTAGTCCACGAAACGGGCAAGAATCGGCCAAAACTGCAAGTCTTGATGACCGACATGTAAAAGCACCCCGGGGTTCGTCAATCATGGAAATCACTTCGGGACCCCCAAAACAATAGGTCATAGTCCACCAAATGGGCCAGAATCGGCCAAAACTGCAAGTCTTGATGACCGACATGTAAGAGCACCTTGGGGTACAACAACTATGCAAATCGCTTTGGAAACCCAAAACAGTGAGTAATAGTCCATGAAAGAGCCCAGAATCGAACAAACCTAGGATTATTGATGAACGATACTAAAACGCACACTCGGGTTTGTCTATGATGGAAATCGCTCACGGACCTTAAATCAGTGAGTAATAGTCCACGAAACGGGTCAGAATCGGCCAAAACCGCGAGTGTTGACGACCAACACATAAACGCACCCTGGGGTTCGTGTATCATCGAAATCGCTCACGGACCTCAAATCTGTGAGTAATAGTCCACGAAACGGGTCAGAATCGGCCAAAACCACTAGTGTTGATGACCGACACATAAACGCACCCTGGTGTTCGTCAATGATGGAAATCACTACGGGACCCCCAGAACAGTGGGTAAGTCCACAAAACGGGCCAGAATCGGCCAAAACAGCGAGTCTTGATGACCGACATGTAAACGCACCCGGGGTTCGTCAATCGTGGAAATCACTTCGGGACCACAGAAAAGTGGGTAATAGTCCACGAAACGGGTAAGAATCGGCCAAAACTGCAAGTCTTGATGATCGACACGTAAGCGCACCTTGGGGTACAACAACTATGCAAATCGCTTCGGAACCCCAAAACATAGAGTAATAGTCCGTGGAAGAGCCTAGAATTGAACATACCTAGGATTATTGATGAACGATACTTAAACGCACCCTGGGGTTCGTGTATCATGGAAATCGCTCACGGACCTCAAATCTGTGAGTAGTAGTCCACGAAACGGGTCAGAATCGGCCAAAACCACTAGTGTTGATGACCGACACATAAACGCACCCTGGTGTTCGTCAATGATGGAAATCACTACGGGACCCCCAGAACAGTGGGTAAGTCCACAAAACGGGCCAGAATCGGCCAAAACTGCGAGTCTTGATGACCGACATGTAAACGCACCCGGGGTTCGTCAATCGTGGAAATCACTTCGGGACCACAGAAAAGTGGGTAATAGTCCACGAAACGGGTAAGAATCGGCCAAAACTGCAAGTCTTGATGATCGACACGTAAGCGCACCTTGGGGTACAACAACTATGCAAATCGCTTCGGAACCCCAAAACATAGAGTAATAGTCCGTGGAAGAGCCTAGAATTGAACATACCTAGGATTATTGATGAACGATACTTAAACGCACCCTGGGGTTCGTGTATCATGGAAATCGCTCACGGACCTCAAATCTGTGAGTAATAGTCCACGAAACGGGTCAGAATCGGCCAAAACCACTAGTGTTGATGACCGACACATAAACGCACCCTGGTGTTCGTCAATGATAGAAATCACTACGGGACCCCCAGAACAGTGGGTAAGTCCACAAAACGGGCCAGAATCGGCCAAAACTGCGAGTCTTGATGACCGACATGTAAACGCACCCGGGGTTCGTCAATCGTGGAAATCACTTCGGGACCACAGAAAAGTGGGTAATAGTCCACGAAACGGGTAAGAATCGGCCAAAACTGCAAGTCTTGATGATCGACACGTAAGCGCACCTTGGGGTACAACAACTATGCAAATCGCTTCGGAACCCCAAAACATAGAGTAATAGTCCGTGGAAGAGCCTAGAATCGAACATACCTAGGATTATTGATGAAGGATACTTAAACGCACCCTGGGGTTCGTGTATCATGGAAATCGCTCACGGACCTCAAATCTGTGAGTAATAGTCCACGAAACGGGTCAGAATCGGCCAAAACCACTAGTGTTGATGACCGACACATAAACGCACCCTGGTGTTCGTCAATGATGGAAATCACTACGGGACCCCCAGAACAGTGGGTAAGTCCACAAAACGGGCCAGAATCGGCCAAAACTGCGAGTCTTGATGACCGACATGTAAACGCACCCGGGGTTCGTCAATCGTGGAAATCACTTCGGGACCACAGAAAAGTGGGTAATAGTCCACGAAACGGGCAAGAATCGGCTAAAACTGCAAGTCTTGATGATCGACACGTAAGCGCACCTTGGGGTACAACAACTATGCAAATCGCTTCGGAACCCCAAAACATAGAGTAATAGTCCCTGGAAGAGCCTAGAATCGAACATACCTAGGATTATTGATGAACGATACTTAAACGCACCCTGGGGTTCGTGTATCATGGAAATCACTAACGGACCCCAAATCTGTGAGTAATAGTCCACGAAACGGGTCAGAATCGGCCAAAACCATGAGTGTTGATAACCGACACATAAACGCACTCTGGTGTTCGTCAATGATGGAAATCACTCCGGGCCCCCCAGAACAGTGGGTAGTAGTCCACGAAACGGGCAAGAATCGGCCAAAACTGCAAGTCTTGATGACCGACACGTAAGCGCACCTTGGGGTACAACAACTATGCAAATCGCTTCGGAACCCCAAAACATAGAGTAATAGTCCGTGGAAGAGCCTAGAATCGAACAAACCTAGGATTATTGATGAACGATGCATAAACGCACCCTGGGGTTCGTGTATCATGGAAATCGCTCACGGACTTCAAATCTATGAGTAATAGTCCACGAAACGGGTCAGAATCGGCCAAAACCACGAGTGTTGATGACCGACACATAAACGCACTCTGGTGTTCGTCAATGATGGAAATCACTCCGGGACCCCCAGAACAGTGGGTAGTAGTCCACGAAACGGGCAAGAATCGGCCAAAACTGCAAGTCTTGATGACCGACATGTAAAAGCACCCCGGGGTTCGTCAATCATGGAAATCACTTCGGGACCCCCAAAACAATAGGTCATAGTCCACCAAATGGGCCAGAATCGGCCAAAACTGCAAGTCTTGATGACCGACATGTAAGAGCACCTTGGGGTACAACAACTATGCAAATCGCTTTGGAAACCCAAAACAGTGAGTAATAGTCCATGAAAGAGCCCAGAATCGAACAAACCTAGGATTATTGATGAACGATACTAAAACGCACACTCGGGTTTGTCTATGATGGAAATCGCTCACGGACCTTAAATCAGTGAGTAATAGTCCACGAAACGGGTCAGAATCGGCCAAAACCGCGAGTGTTGACGACCAACACATAAACGCACCCTGGGGTTCGTGTATCATCGAAATCGCTCACGGACCTCAAATCTGTGAGTAATAGTCCACGAAACGGGTCAGAATCGGCCAAAACCACGAGTGTTGATGACCGACACATAAACGCACCCTGGTGTTCGTCAATGATGGAAATCACTACGGGACCCCCAGAACAGTGGGTAAGTCCACAAAACGGGCCAGAATCGGCCAAAACTGCGAGTCTTGATGACCGACATGTAAACGCAGCCGGGGTTCGTCAATCGTGGAAATCACTTCGGGACCACAGAAAAGTGGGTAATAGTCCACGAAACGGGCAAGAATCGGCCAAAACTGCAAGTCTTGATGATCGACACGTAAGCGCACCTTGGGGTACAACAACTATGCAAATCGCTTCGGAACCCCAAAACATAGAGTAATAGTCCGTGGAAGAGCCTAGAATCGAACATACCTAGGATTATTGATGAACGATACTTAAACGCACCCTGGGGTTCGTGTATCATGGAAATCGCTCACGGACCTCAAATCTGTGAGTAATAGTCCACGAAACGGGTCAGAATCGGCCAAAACCACGAGTGTTGATGACCGACACATAAACGCACCCTGGTGTTCGTCAATGATGGAAATCACTACGGGACCCCCAGAACAGTGGGTAAGTCCACAAAACGGGCCAGAATCGGCCAAAACTGCGAGTCTTGATGACCGACATGTAAACGCACCCGGGGTTCGTCAATCGTGGAAATCACTTCGGGACCACAGAAAAGTGGGTAATAGTCCACGAAACGGGTAAGAATCGGCCAAAACTGCAAGTCTTGATGATCGACACGTAAGCGCACCTTGGGGTACAACAACTATGCAAATCGCTTCGGAACCCCAAAACATAGAGTAATAGTCCGTGGAAGAGCCTAGAATTGAACATACCTAGGATTATTGATGAACGATACTTAAACGCACCCTGGGGTTCGTGTATCATGGAAATCGCTCACGGACCTCAAATCTGTGAGTAATAGTCCACGAAACGGGTCAGAATCGGCCAAAACCACTAGTGTTGATGACCGACACATAAACGCACCCTGGTGTTCGTCAATGATGGAAATCACTACGGGACCCCCAGAACAGTGGGTAAGTCCACAAAACGGGCCAGAATCGGCCAAAACTGCGAGTCTTGATGACCGACATGTAAACGCACCCGGGGTTCGTCAATCGTGGAAATCACTTCGGGACCACAGAAAAGTGGGTAATAGTCCACGAAACGGGTAAGAATCGGCCAAAACTGCAAGTCTTGATGATCGACACGTAAGCGCACCTTGGGGTACAACAACTATGCAAATCGCTTCGGAACCCCAAAACATAGAGTAATAGTCCGTGGAAGAGCCTAGAATCGAACATACCTAGGATTATTGATGAACGATACCTAAACGCACCCTGGGGTTCGTGTATCATGGAAATCGCTCACGGACCTCAAATCTGTGAGTAATAGTCCACGAAACGGGTCAGAATCGGCCAAAACCACTAGTGTTGATGACCGACACATAAACGCACCCTGGTGTTCGTCAATGATGGAAATCACTACGGGACCCCCAGAACAGTGGGTAAGTCCACAAAACGGGCCAGAATCGGCCAAAACTGCGAGTCTTGATGACCGACATGTAAACGCACCCGGGGTTCGTCAATCGTGGAAATCACTTCGGGACCACAGAAAAGTGGGTAATAGTCCACGAAACGGGCAAGAATCGGCTAAAACTGCAAGTCTTGATGATCGACACGTAAGCGCACCTTGGGGTACAACAACTATGCAAATCGCTTCGGAACCCCAAAACATAGAGTAATAGTCCCTGGAAGAGCCTAGAATCGAACATACCTAGGATTATTGATGAACGATACTTAAACGCACCCTGGGGTTCGTGTATCATGGAAATCACTAACGGACCCCAAATCTGTGAGTAATAGTCCACGAAACGGGTCAGAATCGGCCAAAACCATGAGTGTTGATAACCGACACATAAACGCACTCTGGTGTTCGTCAATGATGGAAATCACTCCGGGCCCCCCAGAACAGTGGGTAGTAGTCCACGAAACGGGCAAGAATCGGCCAAAACTGCAAGTCTTGATGACCGACACGTAAGCGCACCTTGGGGTACAACAACTATGCAAATCGCTTCGGAACCCCAAAACATAGAGTAATAGTCCGTGGAAGAGCCTAGAATCGAACAAACCTAGGATTATTGATGAACGATGCATAAACGCACCCTGGGGTTCGTGTATCATGGAAATCGCTCACGGACTTCAAATCTATGAGTAATAGTCCACGAAACGGGTCAGAATCGGCCAAAACCGCGAGTGTTGACGACCAACACATAAACGCACCCTGGGGTTCGTGTATCATCGAAATCGCTCACGGACCTCAAATCTGTGAGTAATAGTCCACGAAACGGGTCAGAATCGGCCAAAACCACGAGTGTTGATGACCGACACATAAACGCACCCTGGTGTTCGTCAATGATGGAAATCACTACGGGACCCCCAGAACAGTGGGTAAGTCCACAAAACGGGCCAGAATCGGCCAAAACTGCGAGTCTTGATGACCGACATGTAAACGCAGCCGGGGTTCGTCAATCGTGGAAATCACTTCGGGACCACAGAAAAGTGGGTAATAGTCCACGAAACGGGCAAGAATCGGCCAAAACTGCAAGTCTTGATGATCGACACGTAAGCGCACCTTGGGGTACAACAACTATGCAAATCGCTTCGGAACCCCAAAACATAGAGTAATAGTCCGTGGAAGAGCCTAGAATCGAACATACCTAGGATTATTGATGAACGATACTTAAACGCACCCTGGGGTTCGTGTATCATGGAAATCGCTCACGGACCTCAAATCTGTGAGTAATAGTCCACGAAACGGGTCAGAATCGGCCAAAACCACGAGTGTTGATGACCGACACATAAACGCACCCTGGTGTTCGTCAATGATGGAAATCACTACGGGACCCCCAGAACAGTGGGTAAGTCCACAAAACGGGCCAGAATCGGCCAAAACTGCGAGTCTTGATGACCGACATGTAAACGCACCCGGGGTTCGTCAATCGTGGAAATCACTTCGGGACCACAGAAAAGTGGGTAATAGTCCACGAAACGGGTAAGAATCGGCCAAAACTGCAAGTCTTGATGATCGACACGTAAGCGCACCTTGGGGTACAACAACTATGCAAATCGCTTCGGAACCCCAAAACATAGAGTAATAGTCCGTGGAAGAGCCTAGAATTGAACATACCTAGGATTATTGATGAACGATACTTAAACGCACCCTGGGGTTCGTGTATCATGGAAATCGCTCACGGACCTCAAATCTGTGAGTAATAGTCCACGAAACGGGTCAGAATCGGCCAAAACCACTAGTGTTGATGACCGACACATAAACGCACCCTGGTGTTCGTCAATGATGGAAATCACTACGGGACCCCCAGAACAGTGGGTAAGTCCACAAAACGGGCCAGAATCGGCCAAAACTGCGAGTCTTGATGACCGACATGTAAACGCACCCGGGGTTCGTCAATCGTGGAAATCACTTCGGGACCACAGAAAAGTGGGTAATAGTCCACGAAACGGGTAAGAATCGGCCAAAACTGCAAGTCTTGATGATCGACACGTAAGCGCACCTTGGGGTACAACAACTATGCAAATCGCTTCGGAACCCCAAAACATAGAGTAATAGTCCGTGGAAGAGCCTAGAATCGAACATACCTAGGATTATTGATGAACGATACCTAAACGCACCCTGGGGTTCGTGTATCATGGAAATCGCTCACGGACCTCAAATCTGTGAGTAATAGTCCACGAAACGGGTCAGAATCGGCCAAAACCACTAGTGTTGATGACCGACACATAAACGCACCCTGGTGTTCGTCAATGATGGAAATCACTACGGGACCCCCAGAACAGTGGGTAAGTCCACAAAACGGGCCAGAATCGGCCAAAACTGCGAGTCTTGATGACCGACATGTAAACGCACCCGGGGTTCGTCAATCGTGGAAATCACTTCGGGACCACAGAAAAGTGGGTAATAGTCCACGAAACGGGCAAGAATCGGCTAAAACTGCAAGTCTTGATGATCGACACGTAAGCGCACCTTGGGGTACAACAACTATGCAAATCGCTTCGGAACCCCAAAACATAGAGTAATAGTCCCTGGAAGAGCCTAGAATCGAACATACCTAGGATTATTGATGAACGATACTTAAACGCACCCTGGGGTTCGTGTATCATGGAAATCACTAACGGACCCCAAATCTGTGAGTAATAGTCCACGAAACGGGTCAGAATCGGCCAAAACCATGAGTGTTGATAACCGACACATAAACGCACTCTGGTGTTCGTCAATGATGGAAATCACTCCGGGCCCCCCAGAACAGTGGGTAGTAGTCCACGAAACGGGCAAGAATTGGCCAAAACTGCAAGTCTTGATGACCGACACGTAAGCGCACCTTGGGGTACAACAACTATGCAAATCGCTTCGGAACCCCAAAACATAGAGTAATAGTCCGTGGAAGAGCCTAGAATCGAACAAACCTAGGATTATTGATGAACGATGCATAAACGCACCCTGGGGTTCGTGTATCATGGAAATCGCTCACGGACTTCAAATCTATGAGTAATAGTCCACGAAACGGGTCAGAATCGGCCAAAACCGCGAGTGTTGACGACCAACACATAAACGCACCCTGGGGTTCGTGTATCATCGAAATCGCTCACGGACCTCAAATCTGTGAGTAATAGTCCACGAAACGGGTCAGAATCGGCCAAAACCACGAGTGTTGATGACCGACACATAAACGCACCCTGGTGTTCGTCAATGATGGAAATCACTACGGGACCCCCCAGAACAGTGGGTAAGTCCACAAAACGGGCCAGAATCGGCCAAAACTGCGAGTCTTGATGACCGACATGTAAACGCAGCCGGGGTTCGTCAATCGTGGAAATCACTTCGGGACCACAGAAAAGTGGGTAATAGTCCACGAAACGGGCAAGAATCGGCCAAAACTGCAAGTCTTGATGACCGACATGTAAACGCACCCGGGGTTCGTCAATCGTGGAAATCACTTCGGGACCACAGAAAAGTGGGTAATAGTCCACGAAACGGGCAAGAATCGGCTAAAACTGCAAGTCTTGATGATCGACACGTAAGCGCACCTTGGGGTACAACAACTATGCAAATCGCTTCGGAACCCCAAAACATAGAGTAATAGTCCCTGGAAGAGCCTAGAATCGAACATACCTAGGATTATTGATGAACGATACTTAAACGCACCCTGGGGTTCGTGTATCATGGAAATCACTAACGGACCCCAAATCTGTGAGTAATAGTCCACGAAACGGGTCAGAATCGGCCAAAACCATGAGTGTTGATAACCGACACATAAACGCACTCTGGTGTTCGTCAATGATGGAAATCACTCCGGGCCCCCCAGAACAGTGGGTAGTAGTCCACGAAACGGGCAAGAATCGGCCAAAACTGCAAGTCTTGATGACCGACACGTAAGCGCACCTTGGGGTACAACAACTATGCAAATCGCTTCGGAACCCCAAAACATAGAGTAATAGTCCGTGGAAGAGCCTAGAATCGAACAAACCTAGGATTATTGATGAACGATGCATAAACGCACCCTGGGGTTCGTGTATCATGGAAATCGCTCACGGACTTCAAATCTATGAGTAATAGTCCACGAAACGGGTCAGAATCGGCCAAAACCGCGAGTGTTGACGACCAACACATAAACGCACCCTGGGGTTCGTGTATCATCGAAATCGCTCACGGACCTCAAATCTGTGAGTAATAGTCCACGAAACGGGTCAGAATCGGCCAAAACCACGAGTGTTGATGACCGACACATAAACGCACCCTGGTGTTCGTCAATGATGGAAATCACTACGGGACCCCCCAGAACAGTGGGTAAGTCCACAAAACGGGCCAGAATCGGCCAAAACTGCGAGTCTTGATGACCGACATGTAAACGCAGCCGGGGTTCGTCAATCGTGGAAATCACTTCGGGACCACAGAAAAGTGGGTAATAGTCCACGAAACGGGCAAGAATCGGCCAAAACTGCAAGTCTTGATGATCGACACGTAAGCGCACCTTGGGGTACAACAACTATGCAAATCGCTTCGGAACCCCAAAACATAGAGTAATAGTCCGTGGAAGAGCCTAGAATCGAACATACCTAGGATTATTGATGAACGATACTTAAACGCACCCTGGGGTTCGTGTATCATGGAAATCGCTCACGGACCTCAAATCTGTGAGTAATAGTCCACGAAACGGGTCAGAATCGGCCAAAACCACGAGTGTTGATGACCGACACATAAACGCACCCTGGTGTTCGTCAATGATGGAAATCACTACGGGACCCCCAGAACAGTGGGTAAGTCCACAAAACGGGCCAGAATCGGCCAAAACTGCGAGTCTTGATGACCGACATGTAAACGCACCCGGGGTTCGTCAATCGTGGAAATCACTTCGGGACCACAGAAAAGTGGGTAATAGTCCACGAAACGGGCAAGAATCGGCCAAAACTGCAAGTCTTGATGATCGACACGTAAGCGCACCTTGGGGTACAACAACTATGCAAATCGCTTCGGAACCCCAAAACATAGAGTAATAGTCCGTGGAAGAGCCTAGAATCGAACATACCTAGGATTATTGATGAACGATACTTAAACGCACCCCGGGGTTCGTGTATCATGGAAATCGCTCACGGACCTCAAATCTGTGAGTAATAGTCCACGAAACGGGTCAGAATCGGCCAAAACCACGAGTGTTGATGACCGACACATAAACGCACTCTGGTGTTCGTCAATGATGGAAATCACTCCCGGACCCCCAGAACAGTGGGTAATAGTCCACGAAACGGGCAAGAATCGGCCAAAACTGCAAGTCTTGATGACCGACATGTAAACGCACCCCGGTGTTCGTCAATCATGGAAATCACTTCGGGACCCCCAGAACAATAGGTAATAGTCCACCAAACAGGTCAGAATCGGCCAAAACTGCAAGTCTTTATGACCGACATGTAAGCGCACCTTGGGGTACAACAACTATGCAAATCGCTTCGGAACCCCAAAACATAGAGGAATAGTCCCTGGAAGAGCCTAGAATCGAACATACCTAGGATTATTGATGAACGATACTTAAACGCACCCTGGGGTTCGTGTATCATGGAAATCACTAACGGACCCCAAATCTGTGAGTAATAGTCCACGAAACGGGTCAGAATCGGCCAAAACCATGAGTGTTGATAACCGACACATAAACGCACTCTGGTGTTCGTCAATGATGGAAATCACTCCGGGCCCCCCAGAACAGTGGGTAGTAGTCCACGAAACGGGCAAGAATCGGCCAAAACTGCAAGTCTTGATGACCGACACGTAAGCGCACCTTGGGGTACAACAACTATGCAAATCGCTTCGGAACCCCAAAACATAGAGTAATAGTCCGTGGAAGAGCCTAGAATCGAACAAACCTAGGATTATTGATGAACGATGCATAAACGCACCCTGGGGTTCGTGTATCATGGAAATCGCTCACGGACTTCAAATCTGTGAGTAATAGTCCACTAAACGGGTCAGAATCGGCCAAAACCACGAGTGTTGATGACCGACACATAAACGCACTCTGGTGTTCGTCAATGATGGAAATCACTCCGGGACCCCCAGAACAGTGGGTAGTAGTCCACGAAACGGGCAAGAATCGGCCAAAACTGCAAGTCTTGATGACCGACATGTAAAAGCACCCCGGGGTTCGTCAATCATAGAAATCACTTCGGGACCCCCAAAACAATAGGTCATAGTCCACCAAATGGGCCAGAATCGGCCAAAACTGCAAGTCTTGATGACCGACATGTACGAGCACCTTGGGGTACAACAACTATGCAAATCGCTTTGGAAACCCAAAACAGTGAGTAATAGTCCATGAAAGAGCCCAGAATCGAACAAACCTAGGATTATTGATGAACGATACTAAAACGCACACTCGGGTTTGTCTATGATGGAAATCGCTCACGGACCTTAAATCAGTGAGTAATAGTCCACGAAACGGGTCAGAATCGGCCAAAACCGCGAGTGTTGACGACCAACACATAAACGCACCCTGGGGTTCGTGTATCATCGAAATCGCTCACGGACCTCAAATCTGTGAGTAATAGTCCACGAAACGGGTCAGAATCGGCCAAAACCACGAGTGTTGATGACCGACACATAAACGCACCCTGGTGTTCGTCAATGATGGAAATCACTACGGGACCCCCCAGAACAGTGGGTAAGTCCACAAAACGGGCCAGAATCGGCCAAAACTGCGAGTCTTGACGACCGACATGTAAACGCAGCCGGGGTTCGTCAATCGTGGAAATCACTTCGGGACCACAGAAAAGTGGGTAATAGTCCACGAAACGGGCAAGAATCGGCCAAAACTGCAAGTCTTGATGATCGACACGTAAGCGCACCTTGGGGTACAACAACTATGCAAATCGCTTCGGAACCCCAAAACATAGAGTAATAGTCCGTGGAAGAGCCTAGAATCGAACATACCTAGGATTATTGATGAACGATACTTAAACGCACCCTGGGGTTCGTGTATCATGGAAATCGCTCACGGACCTCAAATCTGTGAGTAATAGTCCACGAAACGGGTCAGAATCGGCCAAAACCACGAGTGTTGATGACCGACACATAAACGCACCCTGGTGTTCGTCAATGATGGAAATCACTACGGGACCCCCAGAACAGTGGGTAAGTCCACAAAACGGGCCAGAATCGGCCAAAACTGCGAGTCTTGATGACCGACATGTAAACGCACCCGGGGTTCGTCAATCGTGGAAATCACTTCGGGACCACAGAAAAGTGGGTAATAGTCCACGAAACGGGCAAGAATCGGCCAAAACTGCAAGTCTTGATGATCGACACGTAAGCGCACCTTGGGGTACAACAACTATGCAAATCGCTTCGGAACCCCAAAACATAGAGTAATAGTCCGTGGAAGAGCCTAGAATCGAACATACCTAGGATTATTGATGAACGATACTTAAACGCACCCCGGGGTTCGTGTATCATGGAAATCGCTCACGGACCTCAAATCTGTGAGTAATAGTCCACGAAACGGGTCAGAATCGGCCAAAACCACGAGTGTTGATGACCGACACATAAACGCACTCTGGTGTTCGTCAATGATGGAAATCACTCCCGGACCCCCAGAACAGTGGGTAATAGTCCACGAAACGGGCAAGAATCGGCCAAAACTGCAAGTCTTGATGACCGACATGTAAACGCACCCCGGTGTTCGTCAATCATGGAAATCACTTCGGGACCCCCAGAACAATAGGTAATAGTCCACCAAACAGGTCAGAATCGGCCAAAACTGCAAGTCTTTATGACCGACATGTAAGCGCACCTTGGGGTACAACAACTATGCAAATCGCTTCGGAACCCCAAAACATAGAGGAATAGTCCCTGGAAGAGCCTAGAATCGAACATACCTAGGATTATTGATGAACGATACTTAAACGCACCCTGGGGTTCGTGTATCATGGAAATCACTAACGGACCCCAAATCTGTGAGTAATAGTCCACGAAACGGGTCAGAATCGGCCAAAACCATGAGTGTTGATAACCGACACATAAACGCACTCTGGTGTTCGTCAATGATGGAAATCACTCCGGGCCCCCCAGAACAGTGGGTAGTAGTCCACGAAACGGGCAAGAATCGGCCAAAACTGCAAGTCTTGATGACCGACACGTAAGCGCACCTTGGGGTACAACAACTATGCAAATCGCTTCGGAACCCCAAAACATAGAGTAATAGTCCGTGGAAGAGCCTAGAATCGAACAAACCTAGGATTATTGATGAACGATGCATAAACGCACCCTGGGGTTCGTGTATCATGGAAATCGCTCACGGACTTCAAATCTGTGAGTAATAGTCCACTAAACGGGTCAGAATCGGCCAAAACCACGAGTGTTGATGACCGACACATAAACGCACTCTGGTGTTCGTCAATGATGGAAATCACTCCGGGACCCCCAGAACAGTGGGTAGTAGTCCACGAAACGGGCAAGAATCGGCCAAAACTGCAAGTCTTGATGACCGACATGTAAAAGCACCCCGGGGTTCGTCAATCATAGAAATCACTTCGGGACCCCCAAAACAATAGGTCATAGTCCACCAAATGGGCCAGAATCGGCCAAAACTGCAAGTCTTGATGACCGACATGTACGAGCACCTTGGGGTACAACAACTATGCAAATCGCTTTGGAAACCCAAAACAGTGAGTAATAGTCCATGAAAGAGCCCAGAATCGAACAAACCTAGGATTATTGATGAACGATACTAAAACGCACACTCGGGTTTGTCTATGATGGAAATCGCTCACGGACCTTAAATCAGTGAGTAATAGTCCACGAAACGGGTCAGAATCGGCCAAAACCGCGAGTGTTGACGACCAACACATAAACGCACCCTGGGGTTCGTGTATCATCGAAATCGCTCACGGACCTCAAATCTGTGAGTAATAGTCCACGAAACGGGTCAGAATCGGCCAAAACCACGAGTGTTGATGACCGACACATAAACGCACCCTGGTGTTCGTCAATGATGGAAATCACTACGGGACCCCCCAGAACAGTGGGTAAGTCCACAAAACGGGCCAGAATCGGCCAAAACTGCGAGTCTTGACGACCGACATGTAAACGCAGCCGGGGTTCGTCAATCGTGGAAATCACTTCGGGACCACAGAAAAGTGGGTAATAGTCCACGAAACGGGCAAGAATCGGCCAAAACTGCAAGTCTTGATGATCGACACGTAAGCGCACCTTGGGGTACAACAACTATGCAAATCGCTTCGGAACCCCAAAACATAGAGTAATAGTCCGTGGAAGAGCCTAGAATCGAACATACCTAGGATTATTGATGAACGATACTTAAACGCACCCTGGGGTTCGTGTATCATGGAAATCGCTCACGGACCTCAAATCTGTGAGTAATAGTCCACGAAACGGGTCAGAATCGGCCAAAACCACGAGTGTTGATGACCGACACATAAACGCACCCTGGTGTTCGTCAATGATGGAAATCACTACGGGACCCCCAGAACAGTGGGTAAGTCCACAAAACGGGCCAGAATCGGCCAAAACTGCGAGTCTTGATGACCGACATGTAAACGCACCCGGGGTTCGTCAATCGTGGAAATCACTTCGGGACCACAGAAAAGTGGGTAATAGTCCACGAAACGGGCAAGAATCGGCCAAAACTGCAAGTCTTGATGATCGACACGTAAGCGCACCTTGGGGTACAACAACTATGCAAATCGCTTCGGAACCCCAAAACATAGAGTAATAGTCCGTGGAAGAGCCTAGAATCGAACATACCTAGGATTATTGATGAACGATACTTAAACGCACCCCGGGGTTCGTGTATCATGGAAATCGCTCACGGACCTCAAATCTGTGAGTAATAGTCCACGAAACGGGTCAGAATCGGCCAAAACCACGAGTGTTGATGACCGACACATAAACGCACTCTGGTGTTCGTCAATGATGGAAATCACTCCCGGACCCCCAGAACAGTGGGTAATAGTCCACGAAACGGGCAAGAATCGGCCAAAACTGCAAGTCTTGATGACCGACATGTAAACGCACCCCGGTGTTCGTCAATCATGGAAATCACTTCGGGACCCCAGAACAATAGGTAATAGTCCACCAAACAGGTCAGAATCGGCCAAAACTGCAAGTCTTTATGACCGACATGTAAGCGCACCTTGGGGTACAACAACTATGCAAATCGCTTCGGAACCCCAAAACATAGAGGAATAGTCCCTGGAAGAGCCTAGAATCGAACATACCTAGGATTATTGATGAACGATACTTAAACGCACCCTGGTGTTCGTGTATCATGGAAATCACTAACGGACCCCAAATCTGTGAGTAATAGTCCACGAAACGGGTCAGAATCGGCCAAAACCATGAGTGTTGATAACCGACACATAAACGCACTCTGGTGTTCGTCAATGATGGAAATCACTCCGGGCCCCCCAGAACAGTGGGTAGTAGTCCACGAAACGGGCAAGAATCGGCCAAAACTGCAAGTCTTGATGACCGACACGTAAGCGCACCTTGGGGTACAACAACTATGCAAATCGCTTCGGAACCCCAAAACATAGAGTAATAGTCCGTGGAAGAGCCTAGAATCGAACAAACCTAGGATTATTGATGAACGATGCATAAACGCACCCTGGGGTTCGTGTATCATGGAAATCGCTCACGGACTTCAAATCTGTGAGTAATAGTCCACGAAACGGGTCAAAATCGGCCAAAACCACGAGTGTTGATGACCGACACATAAACGCACTCTGGTGTTCGTCAATGATGGAAATCACTCCGGGACCCCCAGAACAGTGGGTAGTAGTCCACGAAACGGGCAAGAATCGGCCAAAACTGCAAGTCTTGATGACCGACATGTAAAAGCACCCCGGGGTTCGTCAATCATGGAAATCACTTCGGGACCCCCAAAACAATAGGTCATAGTCCACCAAATGGGCCAGAATCGGCCAAAACTGCAAGTCTTGATGACCGACATGTAAGAGCACCTTGGGGTACAACAACTATGCAAATCGCTTTGGAAACCCAAAACAGTGAGTAATAGTCCATGAAAGAGCCCAGAATCGAACAAACCTAGGATTATTGATGAACGATACTAAAACGCACACTCGGGTTTGTCTATGATGGAAATCGCTCACGGACCTTAAATCAGTGAGTAATAGTCCACGAAACGGGTCAGAATCGGCCAAAACCGCGAGTGTTGACGACCAACACATAAACGCACCCTGGGGTTCGTGTATCATGGAAATCGCTCACGGACCTCAAATCTGTGAGTAATAGTCCACGAAACGGGTCAGAATCGGCCAAAACCACGAGTGTTGATGACCGACACATAAACGCACCCTGGTGTTCGTCAATGATGGAAATCACTACGGGACCCCCCAGAACAGTGGGTAAGTCCACAAAACGGGCCAGAATCGGCCAAAACTGCGAGTCTTGATGACCGACATGTAAACGCAGCCGGGGTTCGTCAATCGTGGAAATCACTTCGGGACCACAGAAAAGTGGGTAATAGTCCACGAAACGGGCAAGAATCGGCCAAAACTGCAAGTCTTGATGATCGACACGTAAGCGCACCTTGGGGTACAACAACTATGCAAATCGCTTCGGAACCCCAAAACATAGAGTAATAGTCCGTGGAAGAGCCTAGAATCGAACATACCTAGGATTATTGATGAACGATACTTAAACGCACCCTGGGGTTCGTGTATCATGGAAATCGCTCACGGACCTCAAATCTGTGAGTAATAGTCCACGAAACGGGTCAGAATCGGCCAAAACCACGAGTGTTGATGACCGACACATAAACGCACCCTGGTGTTCGTCAATGATGGAAATCACTACGGGACCCCCAGAACAGTGGGTAAGTCCACAAAACGGGCCAGAATCGGCCAAAACTGCGAGTCTTGATGACCGACATGTAAACGCACCCGGGGTTCGTCAATCGTGGAAATCACTTCGGGACCATAGAAAAGTGGGTAATAGTCCACGAAACGGGCAAGAATCGGCCAAAACTGCAAGTCTTGATGATCGACACGTAAGCGCACCTTGGGGTACAACAACTATGCAAATCGCTTCGGAACCCCAAAACATAGAGTAATAGTCCGTGGAAGAGCCTAGAATCGAACATACCTAGGATTATTGATGAAGGATACTTAAACGCACCCTGGGGTTCGTGTATCATGGAAATCGCTCACGGACCTCAAATCTGTGAGTAATAGTCCACGAAACGGGTCAGAATCGGCCAAAACCACGAGTGTTGATGACCGACACATAAACGCACCCTGGTGTTCGTCAATGATGGAAATCACTACGAGACCCCCAGAACAGTGGGTAAGTCCACAAAACGGGCCAGAATCGGCCAAAACTGCGAGTCTTGATGACCGACATGTAAACGCACCCGGGGTTCGTCAATCGTGGAAATCACTTCGGGACCACAGAAAAGTGGGTAATAGTCCACGAAACGGGCAAGAATCGGCTAAAACTGCAAGTCTTGATGATCGACACGTAAGCGCACCTTGGGGTACAACAACTATGCAAATCGCTTCGGAACCCCAAAACATAGAGTAATAGTCCCTGGAAGAGCCTAGAATCGAACATACCTAGGATTATTGATGAACGATACTTCAACGCACCCTGGGGTTCGTGTATCATGGAAATCACTAACGGACCCCAAATCTGTGAGTAATAGTCCACGAAACGGGTCAGAATCGGCCAAAACCATGAGTGTTGATAACCGACACATAAACGCACTCTGGTGTTCGTCAATGATGGAAATCACTCCGGGCCCCCCAGAACAGTGGGTAGTAGTCCACGGAACGGGCAAGAATCGGCCAAAACTGCAAGTCTTGATGACCGACACGTAAGCGCACCTTGGGGTACAACAACTATGCAAATCGCTTCGGAACCCCAAAACATAGAGTAATAGTCCGTGGAAGAGCCTAGAATCGAACAAACCTAGGATTATTGATGAACGATGCATAAACGCACCCTGGGGTTCGTGTATCATGGAAATCGCTCACGGACTTCAAATCTGTGAGTAATAGTCCACGAAACGGGTCAGAATCGGCCAAAACCACGAGTGTTGATGACCGACACATAAACGCACTCTGGTGTTCGTCAATGATGGAAATCACTCCGGGACCCCCAGAACAGTGGGTAGTAGTCCACGAAACGGGCAAGAATCGGCCAAAACTGCAAGTCTTGATGACCGACATGTAAAAGCACCCCGGGGTTCGTCAATCATGGAAATCACTTCGGGACCCCCAAAACAATAGGTCATAGTCCACCAAATGGGCCAGAATCGGCCAAAACTGCAAGTCTTGATGACCGACATGTAAGAGCACCTTGGGGTACAACAACTATGCAAATCGCTTTGGAAACCCAAAACAGTGAGTAATAGTCCATGAAAGAGCCCAGAATCGAACAAACCTAGGATTATTGATGAACGATACTAAAACGCACACTCGGGTTTGTCTATGATGGAAATCGCTCACGGACCTTAAATCAGTGAGTAATAGTCCACGAAACGGGTCAGAATCGGCCAAAACCGCGAGTGTTGACGACCAACACATAAACGCACCCTGGGGTTCGTGTATCATCGAAATCGCTCACGGACCTCAAATCTGTGAGTAATAGTCCACGAAACGGGTCAGAATCGGCCAAAACCACGAGTGTTGATGACCGACACATAAACGCACCCTGGTGTTCGTCAATGATGGAAATCACTACGAGACCCCCAGAACAGTGGGTAAGTCCACAAAACGGGCCAGAATCGGCCAAAACTGCGAGTCTTGATGACCGACATGTAAACGCACCCGGGGTTCGTCAATCGTGGAAATCACTTCGGGACCACAGAAAAGTGGGTAATAGTCCACGAAACGGGCAAGAATCGGCTAAAACTGCAAGTCTTGATGATCGACACGTAAGCGCACCTTGGGGTACAACAACTATGCAAATCGCTTCGGAACCCCAAAACATAGAGTAATAGTCCCTGGAAGAGCCTAGAATCGAACATACCTAGGATTATTGATGAACGATACTTAAACGCACCCTGGGGTTCGTGTATCATGGAAATCACTAACGGACCCCAAATCTGTGAGTAATAGTCCACGAAACGGGTCAGAATCGGCCAAAACCATGAGTGTTGATAACCGACACATAAACGCACTCTGGTGTTCGTCAATGATGGAAATCACTCCGGGCCCCCCAGAACAGTGGGTAGTAGTCCACGAAACGGGCAAGAATCGGCCAAAACTGCAAGTCTTGATGACCGACACGTAAGCGCACCTTGGGGTACAACAACTATGCAAATCGCTTCGGAACCCCAAAACATAGAGTAATAGTCCGTGGAAGAGCCTAGAATCGAACAAACCTAGGATTATTGATGAACGATGCATAAACGCACCCTGGGGTTCGTGTATCATGGAAATCGCTCACGGACTTCAAATCTGTGAGTAATAGTCCACGAAACGGGTCAGAATCGGCCAAAACCACGAGTGTTGATGACCGACACATAAACGCACTCTGGTGTTCGTCAATGATGGAAATCACTCCGGGACCCCCAGAACAGTGGGTAGTAGTCCACGAAACGGGCAAGAATCGGCCAAAACTGCAAGTCTTGATGACCGACATGTAAAAGCACCCCGGGGTTCGTCAATCATGGAAATCACTTCGGGACCCCCAAAACAATAGGTCATAGTCCACCAAATGGGCCAGAATCGGCCAAAACTGCAAGTCTTGATGACCGACATGTAAGAGCACCTTGGGGTACAACAACTATGCAAATCGCTTTGGAAACCCAAAACAGTGAGTAATAGTCCATGAAAGAGCCCAGAATCGAACAAACCTAGGATTATTGATGAACGATACTAAAACGCACACTCGGGTTTGTCTATGATGGAAATCGCTCACGGACCTTAAATCAGTGAGTAATAGTCCACGAAACGGGTCAGAATCGGCCAAAACCGCGAGTGTTGACGACCAACACATAAACGCACCCTGGGGTTCGTGTATCATCGAAATCGCTCACGGACCTCAAATCTGTGAGTAATAGTCCACGAAACGGGTCAGAATCGGCCAAAACCACGAGTGTTGATGACCGACACATAAACGCACCCTGGTGTTCGTCAATGATGGAAATCACTACGGGACCCCCCAGAACAGTGGGTAAGTCCACAAAACGGGCCAGAATCGGCCAAAACTGCGAGTCTTGATGACCGACATGTAAACGCAGCCGGGGTTCGTCAATCGTGGAAATCACTTCGGGACCACAGAAAAGTGGGTAATAGTCCACGAAACGGGCAAGAATCGGCCAAAACTGCAAGTCTTGATGATCGACACGTAAGCGCACCTTGGGGTACAACAACTATGCAAATCGCTTCGGAACCCCAAAACATAGAGTAATAGTCCGTGGAAGAGCCTAGAATCGAACATACCTAGGATTATTGATGAACGATACTTAAACGCACCCTGGGGTTCGTGTATCATGGAAATCGCTCACGGACCTCAAATCTGTGAGTAATAGTCCACGAAACGGGTCAGAATCGGCCAAAACCACGAGTGTTGATGACCGACACATAAACGCACCCTGGTGTTCGTCAATGATGGAAATCACTACGGGACCCCCAGAACAGTGGGTAAGTCCACAAAACGGGCCAGAATCGGCCAAAACTGCGAGTCTTGATGACCGACATGTAAACGCACCCGGGGTTCGTCAATCGTGGAAATCACTTCGGGACCACAGAAAAGTGGGTAATAGTCCACGAAACGGGCAAGAATCGGCCAAAACTGCAAGTCTTGATGATCGACACGTAAGCGCACCTTGGGGTACAACAACTATGCAAATCGCTTCGGAACCCCAAAACATAGAGTAATAGTCCGTGGAAGAGCCTAGAATCGAACATACCTAGGATTATTGATGAAGGATACTTAAACGCACCCTGGGGTTCGTGTATCATGGAAATCGCTCACGGACCTCAAATCTGTGAGTAATAGTCCACGAAACGGGTCAGAATCGGCCAAAACCACGAGTGTTGATGACCGACACATAAACGCACCCTGGTGTTCGTCAATGATGGAAATCACTACGAGACCCCCAGAACAGTGGGTAAGTCCACAAAACGGGCCAGAATCGGCCAAAACTGCGAGTCTTGATGACCGACATGTAAACGCACCCGGGGTTCGTCAATCGTGGAAATCACTTCGGGACCACAGAAAAGTGGGTAATAGTCCACGAAACGGGCAAGAATCGGCTAAAACTGCAAGTCTTGATGATCGACACGTAAGCGCACCTTGGGGTACAACAACTATGCAAATCGCTTCGGAACCCCAAAACATAGAGTAATAGTCCCTGGAAGAGCCTAGAATCGAACATACCTAGGATTATTGATGAACGATACTTAAACGCACCCTGGGGTTCGTGTATCATGGAAATCACTAACGGACCCCAAATCTGTGAGTAATAGTCCACGAAACGGGTCAGAATCGGCCAAAACCATGAGTGTTGATAACCGACACATAAACGCACTCTGGTGTTCGTCAATGATGGAAATCACTCCGGGCCCCCCAGAACAGTGGGTAGTAGTCCACGAAACGGGCAAGAATCGGCCAAAACTGCAAGTCTTGATGACCGACACGTAAGCGCACCTTGGGGTACAACAACTATGCAAATCGCTTCGGAACCCCAAAACATAGAGTAATAGTCCGTGGAAGAGCCTAGAATCGAACAAACCTAGGATTATTGATGAACGATGCATAAACGCACCCTGGGGTTCGTGTATCATGGAAATCGCTCACGGACTTCAAATCTGTGAGTAATAGTCCACGAAACGGGTCAGAATCGGCCAAAACCACGAGTGTTGATGACCGACACATAAACGCACTCTGGTGTTCGTCAATGATGGAAATCACTCCCGGACCCCCAGAACAGTGGGTAATAGTCCACGAAACGGGCAAGAATCGGCCAAAACTGCAAGTCTTGATGACCGACATGTAAACGCACCCCGGGGTTCGTCAATCATGGAAATCACTTCGGGACCCCCAAAACAATAGGTCATAGTCCACCAAATGGGCCAAAATCGGCCAAAACTGCAAGTCTTGATGACCGACATGTAAGAGCACCTTGGGGTACAACAACTATGCAAATCGCTTTGGAAACCCAAAACAGTGAGTAATAGTCCATGAAAGAGCCCAGAATCGAACAAACCTAGGATTATTGATGAACGATACTAAAACGCACACTCGGGTTTGTCTATGATGGAAATCGCTCACGGACCTTAAATCAGTGAGTAATAGTCCACGAAACGGGTCAGAATCGGCCAAAACCGCGAGTGTTGACGACCAACACATAAACGCACCCTGGGGTTCGTGTATCATCGAAATCGCTCACGGACCTCAAATCTGTGAGTAATAGTCCATGAAACGGGTCAGAATCGGCCAAAACCACGAGTGTTGATGACCGACACATAAACGCACCCTGGTGTTCGTCAATGATGGAAATCACTACGGGACCCCCCAGAACAGTGGGTAAGTCCACAAAACGGGCCAGAATCGGCCAAAACTGCGAGTCTTGATGACCGACATGTAAACGCAGTCGGGGTTCGTCAATCGTGGAAATCACTTCGGGACCACAGAAAAGTGGGTAATAGTCCACGAAACGGGCAAGAATCGGCCAAAACTGCAAGTCTTGATGATCGACACGTAAGCGCACCTTGGGGTACAACAACTATGCAAATCGCTTCGGAACCCCAAAACATAGAGTGATAGTCCGTGGAAGAGCCTAGAATCGAACATACCTAGGATTATTGATGAACGATACTTAAACGCACCCTGGGGTTCGTGTATCATGGAAATCGCTCACGGACCTCAAATCTGTGAGTAATAGTCCACGAAACGGGTCAGAATCGGCCAAAACCACGAGTGTTGATGACCGACACATAAACGCACCCTGGTGTTCGTCAATGATGGAAATCACTACGGGACCCCCCAGAACAGTGGGTAAGTCCACAAAACGGGCCAGAATCGGCCAAAACTGCAAGTCTTGATGACCGACATGTAAACGCACCCGGGGTTCGTCAATCGTGGAAATCACTTCGGGACCACAGAAAAGTGGGTAATAGTCCACGAAACGGGCAAGAATCGGCCAAAACTGCAAGTCTTGATGATCGACACGTAAGCGCACCTTGGGGTACAACAACTATGCAAATCGCTTCGGAACCCCAAAACATAGAGTAATAGTCCGTGGAAGAGCCTAGAATCGAACATACCTAGGATTATTGATGAACGATACTTAAACGCACCCTGGGGTTCGTGTATCATGGAAATCGCTCACGGACCTCAAATCTGTGAGTAATAGTCCACGAAACGGGTCAGAATCGGCCAAAACCACGAGTGTTGATGACAGACACATAAACGCACTCTGGTGTTCGTCAATGATGGAAATCACTCCCGGACCCCCAGAACAGTGGGTAATAGTCCACGAAACGGGCAAGAATCGGCCAAAACTGCAAGTCTTGATGACCGACATGTAAACGCACCCCGGGGTTCGTCAATCATGGAAATCACTTCGGGACCCCCAGAACAATAGGTAATTGTCCACCAAACAGGTCAGAATCGGCCAAAACTGCAAGTCTTTATGACCGACATGTAAGCGCACCTTGGGGTACAACAACTATGCAAATCGCTTCGGAACCCCAAAACATAGAGTAATAGTCCGTGGAAGAGCCTAGAATTGAACATACCTAGGATTATTGATGAACGATACTTAAACGCACCCTGGGGTTCGTGTATCATGGAAATCGCTCACGGACCTCAAATCTGTGAGTAATAGTCCACGAAACGGGTCAGAATCGGCCAAAACCACTAGTGTTGATGACCGACACATAAACGCACCCTGGTGTTCGTCAATGATGGAAATCACTACGGGACCCCCAGAACAGTGGGTAAGTCCACAAAACGGGCCAGAATCGGCCAAAACTGCGAGTCTTGATGACCGACATGTAAACGCACCCGGGGTTCGTCAATCGTGGAAATCACTTCGGGACCACAGAAAAGTGGGTAATAGTCCACGAAACGGGTAAGAATCGGCCAAAACTGCAAGTCTTGATGATCGACACGTAAGCGCACCTTGGGGTACAACAACTATGCAAATCGCTTCGGAACCCCAAAACATAGAGTAATAGTCCGTGGAAGAGCCTAGAATTGAACATACCTAGGATTATTGATGAACGATACTTAAACGCACCCTGGGGTTCGTGTATCATGGAAATCGCTCACGGACCTCAAATCTGTGAGTAATAGTCCACGAAACTGGTCAGAATCGGCCAAAACCACTAGTGTTGATGACCGACACATAAACGCACCCTGGTGTTCGTCAATGATGGAAATCACTACGGGACCCCCAGAACAGTGGGTAAGTCCACAAAACGGGCCAGAATCGGCCAAAACTGCGAGTCTTGATGACCGACATGTAAACGCACCCGGGGTTCGTCAATCGTGGAAATCACTTCGGGACCACAGAAAAGTGGGTAATAGTCCACGAAACGGGTAAGAATCGGCCAAAACTGCAAGTCTTGATGATCGACACGTAAGCGCACCTTGGGGTACAACAACTATGCAAATCGCTTCGGAACCCCAAAACATAGAGTAATAGTCCGTGGAAGAGCCTAGAATCGAACATACCTAGGATTATTGATGAAGGATACTTAAACGCACCCTGGGGTTCGTGTATCATGGAAATCGCTCACGGACCTCAAATCTGTGAGTAATAGTCCACGAAATGGGTCAGAATCGGCCAAAACCACGAGTGTTGATGACCGACACATAAACGCACCCTGGTGTTCGTCAATGATGGAAATCACTACGGGACCCCCAGAACAGTGGGTAAGTCCACAAAACGGGCCAGAATCGGCCAAAACTGCGAGTCTTGATGACCGACATGTAAACGCACCCGGGGTTCGTCAATCGTGGAAATCACTTCGGGACCACAGAAAAGTGGGTAATAGTCCACGAAACGGGCAAGAATCGGCTAAAACTGCAAGTCTTGATGATCGACACGTAAGCGCACCTTGGGGTACAACAACTATGCAAATCGCTTCGGAACCCCAAAACATAGAGTAATAGTCCCTGGAAGAGCCTAGAATCGAACATACCTAGGATTATTGATGAACGATACTTAAACGCACCCTGGGGTTCGTGTATCATGGAAATCACTAACGGACCCCAAATCTGTGAGTAATAGTCCACGAAACGGGTCAGAATCGGCCAAAACCATGAGTGTTGATAACCGACACATAAACGCACTCTGGTGTTCGTCAATGATGGAAATCACTCCGGGACCCCCAGAACAGTGGGTAGTAGTCCACGAAACGGGCAAGAATCGGCCAAAACTGCAAGTCTTGATGACCGACACGTAAGCGCACCTTGGGGTACAACAACTATGCAAATCGCTTCGGAACCCCAAAACATAGAGTAATAGTCCGTGGAAGAGCCTAGAATCGAACAAACCTAGGATTATTGATGAACGATGCATAAACGCACCCTGGGGTTCGTGTATCATGGAAATCGCTCACGGACTTCAAATCTGTGAGTAATAGTCCACGAAACGGGTCAAAATCGGCCAAAACCACGAGTGTTGATGACCGACACATAAACGCACTCTGGTGTTCGTCAATGATGGAAATCACTCCGGGACCCCCAGAACAGTGGGTAGTAGTCCACGAAACGGGCAAGAATCGGCCAAAACTGCAAGTCTTGATGACCGACATGTAAAAGCACCCCGGGGTTCGTCAATCATGGAAATCACTTCGGGACCCCCAAAACAATAGGTCATAGTCCACCAAATGGGCCAGAATCGGCCAAAACTGCAAGTCTTGATGACCGACATGTAAGAGCACCTTGGGGTACAACAACTATGCAAATCGCTTTGGAAACCCAAAACAGTGAGTAATAGTCCATGAAAGAGCCCAGAATCGAACAAACCTAGGATTATTGATGAACGATACTAAAACGCACACTCGGGTTTGTCTATGATGGAAATCGCTCACGGACCTTAAATCAGTGAGTAATAGTCCACGAAACGGGTCAGAATCGGCCAAAACCGCGAGTGTTGACGACCAACACATAAACGCACCCTGGGGTTCGTGTATAATGGAAATCGCTCACGGACCTCAAATCTGTGAGTAATAGTCCACGAAACGGGTCAGAATCGGCCAAAACCACGAGTGTTGATGACCGACACATAAACGCACCCTGGTGTTCGTCAATGATGGAAATCACTACGGGACCCCCCAGAACAGTGGGTAAGTCCACAAAACGGGCCAGAATCGGCCAAAACTGCGAGTCTTGATGACCGACATGTAAACGCAGCCGGGGTTCGTCAATCGTGGAAATCACTTCGGGACCACAGAAAAGTGGCTAATAGTCCACGAAACGGGCAAGAATCGGCCAAAACTGCAAGTCTTGATGATCGACACGTAAGCGCACCTTGGGGTACAACAACTATGCAAATCGCATCGGAACCCCAAAACATAGAGTAATAGTCCGTGGAAGAGCCTAGAATCGAACATACCTAGGATTATTGATGAACGATACTTAAACGCACCCTGGGGTTCGTGTATCATGGAAATCGCTCACGGACCTCAAATCTGTGAGTAATAGTCCACGAAACGGGTCAGAATCGGCCAAAACCACGAGTGTTGATGACCGACACATAAACGCACCCTGGTGTTCGTCAATGATGGAAATCACTACGGGACCCCCAGAACAGTGGGTAAGACCACAAAACGGGCCAGAATCGGCCAAAACTGCGAGTCTTGATAACCGACATGTAAACGCACCCGGGGTTCGTCAATCGTGGAAATCACTTCGGGACCACAGAAAAGTGGGTAATAGTCCACGAAACGGGCAAGAATCGGCCAAAACTGCAAGTCTTGATGATCGACACGTAAGCGCACCTTGGGGTACAACAACTATGCAAATCGCTTCGGAACCCCAAAACATAGAGTAATAGTCCATGGAAGAGCCTAGAATCGAACATACCTAGGATTATTGATGAAGGATACTTAAACGCACCCTGGGGTTCGTGTATCATGGAAATCGCTCATGGACCTCAAATCTGTGAGTAATAGTCCACGAAACGGGTCAGAATCGGCCAAAACCACGAGTGTTGACGACCAACACATAAACGCACCCTGGGGTTCGTGTATCATGGAAATCGCTCACGGACCTCAAATCTGTGAGTAATAGTCCACGAAACGGGTCAGAATCGGCCAAAACCACGAGTGTTGATGACCGACACATAAACGCACCCTGGTGTTCGTCAATGATGGAAATCACTACGGGACCCCCAGAACAGTGGGTAAGACCACAAAACGGGCCAGAATCGGCCAAAACTGCGAGTCTTGATGACCGACATGTAAACGCACCCGGGGTTCGTCAATCGTGGAAATCACTTCGGGACCACAGAAAAGTGGGTAATAGTCCACGAAACGGGCAAGAATCGGCCAAAACTGCAAGTCTTGATGATCGACACGTAAGCGCACCTTGGGGTACAACAACTATGCAAATCGCTTCGGAACCCCAAAACATAGAGTAATAGTCCGTGGAAGAGCCTAGAATCGAACATACCTAGGATTATTGATGAAGGATACTTAAACGCACCCTGGGGTTCGTGTATCATGGAAATCGCTCACGGACCTCAAATCTGTGAGTAATAGTCCACGAAACGGGTCAGAGTCGGCCAAAACCACGAGTGTTGACGACCAACACATAAACGCACCCTGGGGTTCGTGTATCATGGAAATCGCTCACGGACCTCAAATCTGTGAGTAATAGTCCACGAAACGGGTCAGAATCGGCCAAAACCACGAGTGTTGATGACCGACACATAAACGCACCCTGGTGTTCGTCAATGATGGAAATCACTACGGGACCCCCAGAACAGTGGGTAAGTCGACAAAACGGGCCAGAATCGGCCAAAACTGCGAGTCTTGATGACCGACATGTAAACGCACCCGGGGTTCGTCAATCGTGGAAATCACTTCGGGACCACAGAAAAGTGGGTAATAGTCCATGAAACGGGCAAGAATCGGCCAAAACTGCAAGTCTTGATGATCGACACGTAAGCGCACCTTGGGGTACAACAACTATGCAAATCGCTTCGGAACCCCAAAACATAGAGTAATAGTCCGTGGAAGAGCCTAGAATCGAACATACCTAGGATTATTGATGAAGGATACTTAAACGCACCCTGGGGTTCGTGTATCATGGAAATCACTAACGGACCCCAAATCTGTGAGTAATAGTCCACGAAACGGGTCAGAATCGGCCAAAACCATGAGTGTTGATAACCGACACATAAACGCACTCTGGTGTTCGTCAATGATGGAAATCACTCCGGGACCCCCAGAACAGTGGGTAGTAGTCCACGAAACGGGCAAGAATCGGCCAAAACTGCAAGTCTTGATGACCGACACGTAAGCGCACCTTGGGGTACAACAACTATGCAAATCGCTTCGGAACCCCAAAACATAGAGTAATAGTCCGTGGAAGAGCCTAGAATCGAACAAACCTAGGATTATTGATGAACGATGCATAAACGCACCCTGGGGTTCGTGTATCATGGAAATCGCTCACGGACTTCAAATCTGTGAGTAATAGTCCACGAAACGGGTCAAAATCGGCCAAAACCACGAGTGTTGATGACCGACACATAAACGCACTCTGGTGTTCGTCAATGATGGAAATCACTCCGGGACCCCCAGAACAGTGGGTAGTAGTCCACGAAACGGGCAAGAATCGGCCAAAACTGCAAGTCTTGATGACCGACATGTAAAAGCACCCCGGGGTTCGTCAATCATGGAAATCACTTCGGGACCCCCAAAACAATAGGTCATAGTCCACCAAATGGGCCAGAATCGGCCAAAACTGCAAGTCTTGATGACCGACATGTAAGAGCACCTTGGGGTACAACAACTATGCAAATCGCTTTGGAAACCCAAAACAGTGAGTAATAGTCCATGAAAGAGCCCAGAATCGAACAAACCTAGGATTATTGATGAACGATACTAAAACGCACACTCGGGTTTGTCTATGATGGAAATCGCTCACGGACCTTAAATCAGTGAGTAATAGTCCACGAAACGGGTCAGAATCGGCCAAAACCGCGAGTGTTGACGACCAACACATAAACGCACCCTGGGGTTCGTGTATAATGGAAATCGCTCACGGACCTCAAATCTGTGAGTAATAGTCCACGAAACGGGTCAGAATCGGCCAAAACCACGAGTGTTGATGACCGACACATAAACGCACCCTGGTGTTCGTCAATGATGGAAATCACTACGGGACCCCCCAGAACAGTGGGTAAGTCCACAAAACGGGCCAGAATCGGCCAAAACTGCGAGTCTTGATGACCGACATGTAAACGCAGCCGGGGTTCGTCAATCGTGGAAATCACTTCGGGACCACAGAAAAGTGGCTAATAGTCCACGAAACGGGCAAGAATCGGCCAAAACTGCAAGTCTTGATGATCGACACGTAAGCGCACCTTGGGGTACAACAACTATGCAAATCGCATCGGAACCCCAAAACATAGAGTAATAGTCCGTGGAAGAGCCTAGAATCGAACATACCTAGGATTATTGATGAACGATACTTAAACGCACCCTGGGGTTCGTGTATCATGGAAATCGCTCACGGACCTCAAATCTGTGAGTAATAGTCCACGAAACGGGTCAGAATCGGCCAAAACCACGAGTGTTGATGACCGACACATAAACGCACCCTGGTGTTCGTCAATGATGGAAATCACTACGGGACCCCCAGAACAGTGGGTAAGACCACAAAACGGGCCAGAATCGGCCAAAACTGCGAGTCTTGATAACCGACATGTAAACGCACCCGGGGTTCGTCAATCGTGGAAATCACTTCGGGACCACAGAAAAGTGGGTAATAGTCCACGAAACGGGCAAGAATCGGCCAAAACTGCAAGTCTTGATGATCGACACGTAAGCGCACCTTGGGGTACAACAACTATGCAAATCGCTTCGGAACCCCAAAACATAGAGTAATAGTCCATGGAAGAGCCTAGAATCGAACATACCTAGGATTATTGATGAAGGATACTTAAACGCACCCTGGGGTTCGTGTATCATGGAAATCGCTCATGGACCTCAAATCTGTGAGTAATAGTCCACGAAACGGGTCAGAATCGGCCAAAACCACGAGTGTTGACGACCAACACATAAACGCACCCTGGGGTTCGTGTATCATGGAAATCGCTCACGGACCTCAAATCTGTGAGTAATAGTCCACGAAACGGGTCAGAATCGGCCAAAACCACGAGTGTTGATGACCGACACATAAACGCACCCTGGTGTTCGTCAATGATGGAAATCACTACGGGACCCCCAGAACAGTGGGTAAGACCACAAAACGGGCCAGAATCGGCCAAAACTGCGAGTCTTGATGACCGACATGTAAACGCACCCGGGGTTCGTCAATCGTGGAAATCACTTCGGGACCACAGAAAAGTGGGTAATAGTCCACGAAACGGGCAAGAATCGGCCAAAACTGCAAGTCTTGATGATCGACACGTAAGCGCACCTTGGGGTACAACAACTATGCAAATCGCTTCGGAACCCCAAAACATAGAGTAATAGTCCGTGGAAGAGCCTAGAATCGAACATACCTAGGATTATTGATGAAGGATACTTAAACGCACCCTGGGGTTCGTGTATCATGGAAATCGCTCACGGACCTCAAATCTGTGAGTAATAGTCCACGAAACGGGTCAGAGTCGGCCAAAACCACGAGTGTTGACGACCAACACATAAACGCACCCTGGGGTTCGTGTATCATGGAAATCGCTCACGGACCTCAAATCTGTGAGTAATAGTCCACGAAACGGGTCAGAATCGGCCAAAACCACGAGTGTTGATGACCGACACATAAACGCACCCTGGTGTTCGTCAATGATGGAAATCACTACGGGACCCCCAGAACAGTGGGTAAGTCGACAAAACGGGCCAGAATCGGCCAAAACTGCGAGTCTTGATGACCGACATGTAAACGCACCCGGGGTTCGTCAATCGTGGAAATCACTTCGGGACCACAGAAAAGTGGGTAATAGTCCATGAAACGGGCAAGAATCGGCCAAAACTGCAAGTCTTGATGATCGACACGTAAGCGCACCTTGGGGTACAACAACTATGCAAATCGCTTCGGAACCCCAAAACATAGAGTAATAGTCCGTGGAAGAGCCTAGAATCGAACATACCTAGGATTATTGATGAACGATACTTAAACGCACCCTGGGGTTCGTGTATCATGGAAATCGCTCACGGACCTCAAATCTGTGAGTAATAGTCCACGAAACGGGTCAGAATCGGCCAAAACCACGAGTGTTGATGACCGACACATAAACGCACCCTGGTGTTCGTCAATGATGGAAATCACTACGGGACCCCCAGAACAGTGGGTAAGTCCACAAAACGGGCCAGAATCGGCCAAAACTGCGAGTCTTGATGACCGACATGTAAACGCACCCGGGGTTCGTCAATCGTGGAAATCACTTCGGGACCACAGAAAAGTGGGTAATAGTCCACGAAACGGGCAAGAATCGGCCAAAACTGCAAGTCTTGATGATCGACACGTAAGCGCACCTTGGGGTACAACAACTATGCAAATCGCTTCGGAACCCCAAAACATAGAGTAATAGTCCGTGGAAGAGCCTAGAATCGAACATACCTAGGATTATTGATGAACGATACTTAAACGCACCCTGGGGTTCGTGTATCATGGAAATCGCTCACGGACCTCAAATCTGTGAGTAATAGTCCACGAAACGGGTCAGAATCGGCCAAAACCACGAGTGTTGATGACCGACACATAAACGCACCCTGGTGTTCGTCAATGATGGAAATCACTACGGGACCCCCAGAACAGTGGGTAAGACCACAAAACGGGCCAGAATCGGCCAAAACTGCGAGTCTTGATGACCGACATGTAAACGCACCCGGGGTTCGTCAATCGTGGAAATCACTTCGGGACCACAGAAAAGTGGGTAATAGTCCACGAAACGGGCAAGAATCGGCCAAAACTGCAAGTCTTGATGATCGACACGTAAGCGCACCTTGGGGTACAACAACTATGCAAATCGCTTCGGAACCCCAAAACATAGAGTAATAGTCCGTGGAAGAGCCTAGAATCGAACATACCTAGGATTATTGATGAAGGATACTTAAACGCACCCTGGGGTTCGTGTATCATGGAAATCGCTCACGGACCTCAAATCTGTGAGTAATAGTCCACGAAACGGGTCAGAATCGGCCAAAACCACGAGTGTTGACGACCAACACATAAACGCACCCTGGGGTTCGTGTATCATGGAAATCGCTCACGGACCTCAAATCTGTGAGTAATAGTCCACGAAACGGGTCAGAATCGGCCAAAACCACGAGTGTTGATGACCGACACATAAACGCACCCTGGTGTTCGTCAATGATGGAAATCACTACGGGACCCCCAGAACAGTGGGTAAGTCGACAAAACGGGCCAGAATCGGCCAAAACTGCGAGTCTTGATGACCGACATGTAAACGCACCCGGGGTTCGTCAATCGTGGAAATCACTTCGGGACCACAGAAAAGTGGGTAATAGTCCATGAAACGGGCAAGAATCGGCCAAAACTGCAAGTCTTGATGATCGACACGTAAGCGCACCTTGGGGTACAACAACTATGCAAATCGCTTCGGAACCCCAAAACATAGAGTAATAGTCCGTGGAAGAGCCTAGAATCGAACATACCTAGGATTATTGATGAACGATACTTAAACGCACCCTGGGGTTCGTGTATCATGGAAATCGCTCACGGACCTCAAATCTGTGAGTAATAGTCCACGAAACGGGTCAGAATCGGCCAAAACCACGAGTGTTGATGACCGACACATAAACGCACCCTGGTGTTCGTCAATGATGGAAATCACTACGGGACCCCCAGAACAGTGGGTAAGACCACAAAACGGGCCAGAATCGGCCAAAACTGCGAGTCTTGATGACCGACATGTAAACGCACCCGGGGTTCGTCAATCGTGGAAATCACTTCGGGACCACAGAAAAGTGGGTAATAGTCCACGAAACGGGCAAGAATCGGCCAAAACTGCAAGTCTTGATGATCGACACGTAAGCGCACCTTGGGGTACAACAACTATGCAAATCGCTTCGGAACCCCAAAACATAGAGTAATAGTCCGTGGAAGAGCCTAGAATCGAACATACCTAGGATTATTGATGAAGGATACTTCAACGCACCCTGGGGTTTGTGTATCATGGAAATCGCTCACGGACCTCAAATCTGTGAATAATAGTCCACGAAACGGGTCAGAATCGGCCAAAACCACGAGTGTTGTTGACCGACACATAAACGCACTCTGGTGTTCGTCAATGATGGAAATCACTCCGGGACCCCCAGAAAAGTGGGTAATAGTCCACGAAACGGGCAAGAATCGGCCAAAACTGCAAGTCTTGATGATCGACACGTAAGCGCACCTTGGGGTACAACAACTATGCAAATCGATTCGGAACCCCAAAACATAGAGTAATAGTCCGTGGAAGAGCCTAGAATCGAACATACCTAGGACTATTGATGAAGGATACTTAAACGCACCCTGGGGTTCGTGTATCATGGAAATCGCTCACGGACCTCAAATCTGTGAGTAATAGTCCACGAAACGGGTCAGAATCGGCCAAAACCACGAGTGTTGACGACCAACACATAAACGCACCCTGGGGTTCGTGTATCATGGAAATCGCTCACGGACCTCAAATCTGTGAGTAATAGTCCACGAAACGGGTCAGAATCGGCCAAAACCACGAGTGTTGATGACCGACACATAAACGCACCCTGGTGTTCGTCAATGATGGAAATCACTACGGGACCCCCAGAACAGTGGGTAAGACCACAAAACGGGCCAGAATCGGCCAAAACTGCGAGTCTTGATGACCGACATGTAAACGCACCCGGGGTTCGTCAATCGTGGAAATCACTTCGGGACCACAGAAAAGTGGGTAATAGTCCACGAAACGGGCAAGAATCGGCCAAAACTGCAAGTCTTGATGATCGACATGTAAGCGCACCTTGGGGTACAACAACTATGCAAATCGCTTCGGAACCCCAAAACATAGAGTAATAGTCCGTGGAAGAGCCTAGAATCGAACATACCTAGGATTATTGATGAAGGATACTTAAACGCACCCTGGGGTTCGTGTATCATGGAAATCGCTCACGGACCTCAAATCTGTGAGTAATAGTCCACGAAACGGGTCAGAATCGGCCAAAACCACGAGTGTTGACGACCAACACATAAACGCACCCTGGGGTTCGTGTATCATGGAAATCGCTCACGGACCTCAAATCTGTGAGTAATAGTCCACGAAACGGGTCAGAATCGGCCAAAACCACGAGTGTTGAGGACCGACACATAAACGCACCCTGGTGTTCGTCAATGATGGAAATCACTACGGGACCCCCAGAACAGTGGGTAAGTCCACAAAACGGGCCAGAATCGGCCAAAACTGCGAGTCTTGATGACCGACATGTAAACGCACCCGGGGTTCGTCAATCGTGGAAATCACTTCGGGACCACAGAAAAGTGGGTAATAGTCCATGAAACGGGCAAGAATCGGCCAAAACTGCAAGTCTTGATGATCGACACGTAAGCGCACCTTGGGGTACAACAACTATGCAAATCGCTTCGGAACCCCAAAACATAGAGTAATAGTCCGTGGAAGAGCCTAGAATCGAACATACCTAGGATTATTGATGAACGATACTTAAGCGCACCCTGGGGTTCGTGTATCATGGAAATCGCTCACGGACCTCAAATCTGTGAGTAATAGTCCACGAAACGGGTCAGAATCGGCCAAAACCACGAGTGTTGATGACCGACACATAAACGCACCCTGGTGTTCGTCAATGATGGAAATCACTACGGGACCCCCAGAACAGTGGGTAAGTCCACAAAACGGGCCAGAATCGGCCAAAACTGCGAGTCTTGATGACCGACATGTAAACGCACCCGGGGTTCGTCAATCGTGGAAATCACTTCGGGACCACAGAAAAGTGGGTAATAGTCCACGAAACGGGCAAGAATCGGCCAAAACTGCAAGTCTTGATGATCGACACGTAAGCGCACCTTGGGGTACAACAACTATGCAAATCGCTTCGGAACCCCAAAACATAGAGTAATAGTCCGTGGAAGAGCCTAGAATCGAACATACCTAGGATTATTGATGAACGATACTTAAACGCACCCTGGGGTTCGTGTATCATGGAAATCGCTCACGGACCTCAAATCTGTGAGTAATAGTCCACGAAACGGGTCAGAATCGGCCAAAACCACGAGTGTTGATGACCGACACATAAACGCACCCTGGTGTTCGTCAATGATGGAAATCACTACGGGACCCCCAGAACAGTGGGTAAGACCACAAAACGGGCCAGAATCGGCCAAAACTGCGAGTCTTGATGACCGACATGTAAACGCACCCGGGGTTCGTCAATCGTGGAAATCACTTCGGGACCACAGAAAAGTGGGTAATAGTCCACGAAACGGGCAAGAATCGGCCAAAACTGCAAGTCTTGAGGATCGACACGTAAGCGCACCTTGGGGTACAACAACTATGCAAATCGCTTCGGAACCCCAAAACATAGAGTAATAGTCCGTGGAAGAGCCTAGAATCGAACATACCTAGGATTATTGATGAAGGATACTTAAACGCACCCTGGGGTTCGTGTATCATGGAAATCGCTCACGGACCTCAAATCTGTGAGTAATAGTCCACGAAACGGGTCAGAATCGGCCAAAACCACGAGTGTTGACGACCAACACATAAACGCACCCTGGGGTTCGTGTATCATGGAAATCGCTCACGGACCTCAAATCTGTGAGTAATAGTCCACGAAACGGGTCAGAATCGGCCAAAACCACGAGTGTTGATGACCGACACATAAACGCACCCTGGTGTTCGTCAATGATGGAAATCACTACGGGACCCCCAGAACAGTGGGTAAGACCACAAAACGGGCCAGAATCGGCCAAAACTGCGAGTCTTGATGACCGACATGTAAACGCACCCGGGGTTCGTCAATCGTGGAAATCACTTCGGGACCACAGAAAAGTGGGTAATAGTCCACGAAACGGGCAAGAATCGGCCAAAACTGCAAGTCTTGATGATCGACACGTAAGCGCACCTTGGGGTACAACAACTATGCAAATCGCTTCGGAACCCCAAAACATAGAGTAATAGTCCGTGGAAGAGCCTAGAATCGAACATACCTAGGATTATTGATGAAGGATACTTAAACGCACCCTGGGGTTCGTGTATCATGGAAATCGCTCACGGACCTCAAATCTATGAGTAATAGTCCACGAAACGGGTCAGAATCGGCCAAAACCACGAGTGTTGACGACCAACACATAAACGCACCCTGGGGTTCGTGTATCATGGAAATCGCTCACGGACCTCAAATCTGTGAGTAATAGTCCACGAAACGGGTCAGAATCGGCCAAAACCACGAGTGTTGATGACCGACACATAAACGCACCCTGGTGTTCGTCAATGATGGAAATCACTACGGGACCCCCAGAACAGTGGGTAAGTCCACAAAACGGGCCAGAATCGGCCAAAACTGCGAGTCTTGATGACCGACATGTAAACGCACCCGGGGTTCGTCAATCGTGGAAATCACTTCGGGACCACAGAAAAGTGGGTAATAGTCCATGAAACGGGCAAGAATCGGCCAAAACTGCAAGTCTTGATGATCGACACGTAAGCGCACCTTGGGGTACAACAACTATGCAAATCGCTTCGGAACCCCAAAACATAGAGTAATAGTCCGTGGAAGAGCCTAGAATCGAACATACCTAGGATTATTGATGAACGATACTTAAACGCACCCTGGGGTTCGTGTATCATGGAAATCGCTCACGGACCTCAAATCTGTGAGTAATAGTCCACGAAACGGGTCAGAATCGGCCAAAACCACGAGTGTTGATGACCGACACATAAACGCACCCTGGTGTTCGTCAATGATGGAAATCACTACGGGACCCCCAGAACAGTGGGTAAGTCCACAAAACGGGCCAGAATCGGCCAAAACTGCGAGTCTTGATGACCGACATGTAAACGCACCCGGGGTTCGTCAATCGTGGAAATCACTTCGGGACCACAGAAAAGTGGGTAATAGTCCACGAAACGGGCAAGAATCGGCCAAAACTGCAAGTCTTGATGATCGACACGTAAGCGCACCTTGGGGTACAACAACTATGCAAATCGCTTCGGAACCCCAAAACATAGAGTAATAGTCCGTGGAAGAGCCTAGAATCGAACATACCTAGGATTATTGATGAAGGATACTTAAACGCACCCTGGGGTTTGTGTATCATGGAAATCGCTCACGGACCTCAAATCTGTGAGTAATAGTCCACGAAACGGGTCAGAATCGGCCAAAACCACGAGTGTTGATGACCGACACATAAACGCACCCTGGTGTTCGTCAATGATGGAAATCACTACGGGACCCCCAGAACAGTGGGTAAGACCACAAAACGGGCCAGAATCGGCCAAAACTGCGAGTCTTGATGACCGACATGTAAACGCACCCGGGGTTCGTCAATCGTGGAAATCACTTCGGGACCACAGAAAAGTGGGTAATAGTCCACGAAACGGGCAAGAATCGGCCAAAACTGCAAGTCTTGATGATCGACACGTAAGCGCACCTTGGGGTACAACAACTATGCAAATCGCTTCGGAACCCCAAAACATAGAGTAATAGTCCGTGGAAGAGCCTAGAATCGAACATACCTAGGATTATTGATGAAGGATACTTAAACGCACCCTGGGGTTCGTGTATCATGGAAATCGCTCACGGACCTCAAATCTGTGAGTAATAGTCCACGAAACGGGTCAGAATCGGCCAAAACCACGAGTGTTGACGACCAACACATAAACGCACCCTGGGGTTCGTGTATCATGGAAATCGCTCACAGACCTCAAATCTGTGAGTAATAGTCCACGAAACGGGTCAGAATCGGCCAAAACCACGAGTGTTGATGACCGACACATAAACGCACCCTGGTGTTCGTCAATGATGGAAATCACTACGGGACCCCCAGAACAGTGGGTAAGTCCACAAAACGGGCCAGAATCGGCCAAAACTGCGAGTCTTGATGACCGACATGTAAACGCACCCGGGGTTCGTCAATCGTGGAAATCACTTCGGGACCACAGAAAAGTGGGTAATAGTCCATGAAACGGGCAAGAATCGGCCAAAACTGCAAGTCTTGATGATCGACACGTAAGCGCACCTTGGGGTACAACAACTATGCAAATCGCTTCGGAACCCCAAAACATAGAGTAATAGTCCGTGGAAGAGCCTAGAATCGAACATACCTAGGATTATTGATGAACGATACTTAAACGCACCCTGGGGTTCGTGTATCATGGAAATCGCTCACGGACCTCAAATCTGTGAGTAATAGTCCACGAAACGGGTCAGAATCGGCCAAAACCACGAGTGTTGATGACCGACACATAAACGCACCCTGGTGTTCGTCAATGATGGAAATCACTACGGGACCCCCAGAACAGTGGGTAAGTCCACAAAACGGGCCAGAATCGGCCAAAACTGCGAGTCTTGATGACCGACATGTAAACGCACCCGGGGTTCGTCAATCGTGGAAATCACTTCGGGACCACAGAAAAGTGGGTAATAGTCCACGAAACGGGCAAGAATCGGCCAAAACTGCAAGTCTTGATGATCGACACGTAAGCGCACCTTGGGGTACAACAACTATGCAAATCGCTTCGGAACCCCAAAACATAGAGTAATAGTCCGTGGAAGAGCCTAGAATCGAACATACCTAGGATTATTGATGAAGGATACTTCAACGCACCCTGGGGTTTGTGTATCATGGAAATCGCTCACGGACCTCAAATCTGTGAGTAATAGTCCACGAAACGGGTCAGAATCGGCCAAAACCACGAGTGTTGATGACCGACACATAAACGCACCCTGGGGTTCGTGTATCATGGAAATCGCTCACGGACCTCAAATCTGTGAGTAATAGTCCACGAAACGGGTCAGAATCGGCCAAAACCACGAGTGTTGATGACCGACACATAAACGCACCCTGGTGTTCGTCAATGATGGAAATCACTACGGGACCCCCAGAACAGTGGGTAAGTCCACAAAACGGGCCAGAATCGGCCAAAACTGCGAGTCTTGATGACCGACATGTAAACGCACCCGGGGTTCGTCAATCGTGGAAATCACTTCGGGACCACAGAAAAGTGGGTAATAGTCCACGAAACGGGCAAGAATCGGCCAAAACTGCAAGTCTTGATGACCGACAGGTAAGCGCACCTTGGGGTACAACAACTATGCAAATCGCTTCGGAACCCCAAAACATAGAGTAATAGTCCGTGGAAGAGCCTAGAATCGAACATACCTAGGATTATTGATGAACGATACTTAAACGCACCCTGGGGTTCGTGTATCATGGAAATCGCTCACGGACCTCAAATCTGTGAGTAATAGTCCACGAAACGGGTCAGAATCGGCCAAAACCACGAGTGTTGATGACCGACACATAAACGCACTCTGGTGTTCGTCAATGATGGAAATCACTCCGGGACCCCCAGAACAGTGGGTAGTAGTCCACGAAACGGGCAAGAATCGGCCAAAACTGCAAGTCTTGATGACCGACACGTAAGCGCACCTTGGGGTACAACAACTATGCAAATCGCTTCGGAACCCCAAAACATAGAGTAATAGTCCGTGGAAGAGCCTAGAATCGAACATACCTAGGATTATTGATGAACGGTACTTAAACGCACCCTGGGTTCGTGTATCATGGAAATCGCTCACGGACCTCAAATCTGTGAGTAATAGTCCACGAAACGGGTCAGAATCGGCCAAAACCACGAGTGTTGATGACCGACACATAAACGCACTCTGGTGTTCGTCAATGATGGAAATCACTCCGGGACCCCCAGAACAGTGGGTAGTAGTCCACGAAACGGGCAAGAATCGGCCAAAACTGCAAGTCTTGATGACCGACACGTAAGCGCACCTTGGGGTACAACAACTATGCAAATCGCTTCGGAACCCCAAAACATAGAGTAATAGTCCGTGGAAGAGCCTAGAATCGAACAAACCTAGGATTATTGATGAACGATACATAAACGCACCTTGGGGTTCGTGTATCATGGAAATCGCTCACGGACTTCAAGTCTGTGAGTAATAGTCCACGAAACGGGTCAGAATCGGCCAAAACCACGAGTGTTGATGACCGACACATAAACGCACTCTGGTGTTCGTCAATGATGGAAATCACTCCAGGACCCCCAGAACAGTGGGTATTAGTCCACGAAACGGGCAAGAATCGGCCAAAACTGCAAGTCTTGATGACCGACATGTAAAAGCACCCCGGGGTTCGTCAATCATGGAAATCACTTCGGGACCCCCAAAACAATAGGTAATAGTCCACCAAATGGGCCAGAATCGGCCAAAACTGCAAGTCTTGATGACCGACATGTAACCGCACCTTGGGGTACAACAACTATGCAAATCGCTTTGGAAACCCAAAACAGTGAGTAATAGTCCATGAAAGAGCCCAGAATCGAACAAACCTAGGATTATTGATGAACGATACTAAAACGCACACTCGGGTTTGTCTATGATGGAAATCGCTCACGGACCTCAAATCAGTGAGTAATAGTCCACGAAACGGGTCAGAATCGGCCAAAACCGCGAGTGTTGACGACCAACACATAAACGCACCCTGGGGTTCGTGTATCATGGAAATCGCTCACGGACCTCAAATCTGTGAGTAATAGTCCACGAAACGGGTCAGAATCGGCCAAAACCACGAGTGTTGATGACCGACACATAAACGCACCCTGGTGTTCGTCAATGATGGAAATCACTACGGGACCCCCCAGAACAGTGGGTAAGTCCACAAAACGGGCCAGAATCCGCCAAAACTGCGAGTCTTGATGACCGACATGTAAACGCACCCGGGGTTCGTCAATCGTGGAAATCACTTCGGGACCACAGAAAAGTGGGTAATAGTCCACGAAACGGGCAAGAATCGGCCAAAACTGCAAGTCTTGATGATCGACACGTAAGCGCACCTTGGGGTACAACAACTATGCAAATCGCTTCGGAACCCCAAAACATAGAGTAATAGTCCGTGGAAGAGCCTAGAATCGAACATACCTAGGATTATTGATGAACGATACTTAAACGCACCCTGGGGTTCGTGTATCATGGAAATCGCTCACGGACCTCAAATCTGTGAGTAATAGTCCACGAAACGGGTCAGAATCGGCCAAAACCACGAGTGTTGATGACCGACACATAAACGCACTCTGGTGTTCGTCAATGATGGAAATCACTCCGGGACCCCCAGAACAGTGGGTAGTAGTCCACGAAACGGGCAAGAATCGGCCAAAACTGCAAGTCTTGATGACCGACACGTAAGCGCACCTTGGGGTACAACAACTATGCAAATCGCTTCGGAACCCCAAAACATAGAGTAATAGTCCGTGGAAGAGCCTAGAATCGAACATACCTAGGATTATTGATGAAGGATACTTAAACGCACCCTGGGGTTTGTGTATCATGGAAATCGCTCACGGACTTCAAATCTGTGAGTAATAGTCCACGAAACGGGTCAGAATCGGCCAAAACCACGAGTGTTGATGACTGACACATAAACGCACCCTGGTGTTCGTCAATGATGGAAATCACTACGGGACCCCCAGAACAGTGGGTAAGTCCACAAAACGGGCCAGAATCGGCCAAAACTGCGAGTCTTGATGACCGACATGTAAACGCACCCGGGGTTCGTCAATCGTGGAAATCACTTCGGGACCACAGAAAAGTGGGTAATAGTCCACGAAACGGGCAAGAATCGGCCAAAACTGCAAGTCTTGATGATCGACACGTAAGCGCACCTTGGGGTACAACAACTATGCAAATCGCTTCGGAACCCCAAAACATAGAGTAATAGTCCGTGGAAGAGCCTAGAATCGAACATACCTAGGATTATTGATGAAGGATACTTAAACGCACCCTGGGGTTTGTGTATCATGGAAATCGCTCACGGACCTCAAATCTGTGAGTAATAGTCCACGAAACGGGTCAGAATCGGCCAAAACCACGAGTGTTGATGACCGACACATAAACGCACCCTGGGGTTCGTGTATCATGGAAATCGCTCACGGACCTCAAATCTGTGAGTAATAGTCCACGAAACGGGTCAGAATCGGCCAAAACCACGAGTGTTGATGACCGACACATAAACGCACCCTGGGGTTCGTGTATCATGGAAATCGCTCACGGACCTCAAATCTGTGAGTAATAGTCCACGAAACGGGTCAGAATCGGCCAAAACCACGAGTGTTGATGACCGACACATAAACGCACCCTGGTGTTCGTCAATGATGGAAATCACTACGGGACCCCCAGAACAGTGGGTAAGTCCACAAAACGGGCCAGAATCGGCCAAAACTGCGAGTCTTGATGACCGACATGTAAACGCACCCGGGGTTCGTCAATCGTGGAAATCACTTCGGGAGCACAGAAAAGTTGGTAATAGTCCACGAAACGGGCAAGAATCGGCCAAAACTGCAAGTCTTGATGACCGACAGGTAAGCGCACCTTGGGGTACAACAACTATGCAAATCGCTTCGGAACCCCAAAACATAGAGTAATAGTCCGTGGAAGAGCCTAGAATCGAACATACCTAGGATTATTGATGAACGATACTTAAACGCACCCTGGGGTTCGTGTATCATGGAAATCGCTCACGGACCTCAAATCTGTGAGTAATAGTCCACGAAACGGGTCAGAATCGGCCAAAACCACGAGTGTTGATGACCGACACATAAACGCACTCTGGTGTTCGTCAATGATGGAAATCACTCCGGGACCCCCAGAACAGTGGGTAGTAGTCCACGAAACGGGCAAGAATCGGCCAAAACTGCAAGTCTTGATGACCGACACGTAAGCGCACCTTGGGGTACAACAACTATGCAAATCGCTTCGGAACCCCAAAACATAGAGTAATAGTCCGTGGAAGAGCCTAGAATCGAACATACCTAGGATTATTGATGAACGGTACTTAAACGCACCCTGGGTTCGTGTATCATGGAAATCGCTCACGGACCTCAAATCTGTGAGTAATAGTCCACGAAACGGGTCAGAATCGGCCAAAACCACGAGTGTTGATGACCGACACATAAACGCACTCTGGTGTTCGTCAATGATGGAAATCACTCCGGGACCCCCAGAACAGTGGGTAGTAGTCCACGAAACGGGCAAGAATCGGCCAAAACTGCAAGTCTTGATGACCGACACGTAAGCGCACCTTGGGGTACAACAACTATGCAAATCGCTTCGGAACCCCAAAACATAGAGTAATAGTCCGTGGAAGAGCCTAGAATCGAACAAACCTAGGATTATTGATGAACGATACATAAACGCACCTTGGGGTTCGTGTATCATGGAAATCGCTCACGGACTTCAAGTCTGTGAGTAATAGTCCACGAAACGGGTCAGAATCGGCCAAAACCACGAGTGTTGATGACCGACACATAAACGCACTCTGGTGTTCGTCAATGATGGAAATCACTCCAGGACCCCTAGAACAGTGGGTATTAGTCCACGAAACGGGCAAGAATCGGCCAAAACTGCAAGTCTTGATGACCGACATGTAAAAGCACCCCGGGGTTCGTCAATCATGGAAATCACTTCGGGACCCCCAAAACAATAGGTAATAGTCCACCAAATGGGCCAGAATCGGCCAAAACTGCAAGTCTTGATGACCGACATGTAACCGCACCTTGGGGTACAACAACTATGCAAATCGCTTTGGAAACCCAAAACAGTGAGTAATAGTCCATGAAAGAGCCCAGAATCGAACAAACCTAGGATTATTGATGAACGATACTAAAACGCACACTCGGGTTTGTCTATGATGGAAATCGCTCACGGACCTCAAATCAGTGAGTAATAGTCCACGAAACGGGTCAGAATCGGCCAAAACCGCGAGTGTTGATGACCGACACATAAACGCACCCTGGTGTTCGTCAATGATGGAAATCACTACGGGACCCCCAGAACAGTGGGTAAGTCCACAAAACGGGCCAGAATCGGCCAAAACTGCGAGTCTTGATGACCGACATGTAAACGCACCCGGGGTTCGTCAATCGTGGAAATCACTTCGGGACCACAGAAAAGTTGGTAATAGTCCACGAAACGGGCAAGAATCGGCCAAAACTGCAAGTCTTGATGACCGACAGGTAAGCGCACCTTGGGGTACAACAACTATGCAAATCGCTTCGGAACCCCAAAACATAGAGTAATAGTCCGTGGAAGAGCCTAGAATCGAACATACCTAGGATTATTGATGAACGATACTTAAACGCACCCTGGGGTTCGTGTATCATGGAAATCGCTCACGGACCTCAAATCTGTGAGTAATAGTCCACGAAACGGGTCAGAATCGGCCAAAACCACGAGTGTTGATGACCGACACATAAACGCACTCTGGTGTTCGTCAATGATGGAAATCACTCCGGGACCCCCAGAACAGTGGGTAGTAGTCCACGAAACGGGCAAGAATCGGCCAAAACTGCAAGTCTTGATGACCGACACGTAAGCGCACCTTGGGGTACAACAACTATGCAAATCGCTTCGGAACCCCAAAACATAGAGTAATAGTCCGTGGAAGAGCCTAGAATCGAACATACCTAGGATTATTGATGAACGGTACTTAAACGCACCCTGGGTTCGTGTATCATGGAAATCGCTCACGGACCTCAAATCTGTGAGTAATAGTCCACGAAACGGGTCAGAATCGGCCAAAACCACGAGTGTTGATGACCGACACATAAACGCACTCTGGTGTTCGTCAATGATGGAAATCACTCCGGGACCCCCAGAACAGTGGGTAGTAGTCCACGAAACGGGCAAGAATCGGCCAAAACTGCAAGTCTTGATGACCGACACGTAAGCGCACCTTGGGGTACAACAACTATGCAAATCGCTTCGGAACCCCAAAACATAGAGTAATAGTCCGTGGAAGAGCCTAGAATCGAACAAACCTAGGATTATTGATGAACGATACATAAACGCACCTTGGGGTTCGTGTATCATGGAAATCGCTCACGGACTTCAAGTCTGTGAGTAATAGTCCACGAAACGGGTCAGAATCGGCCAAAACCACGAGTGTTGATGACCGACACATAAACGCACTCTGGTGTTCGTCAATGATGGAAATCACTCCAGGACCCCTAGAACAGTGGGTATTAGTCCACGAAACGGGCAAGAATCGGCCAAAACTGCAAGTCTTGATGACCGACATGTAAAAGCACCCCGGGGTTCGTCAATCATGGAAATCACTTCGGGACCCCCAAAACAATAGGTAATAGTCCACCAAATGGGCCAGAATCGGCCAAAACTGCAAGTCTTGATGACCGACATGTAACCGCACCTTGGGGTACAACAACTATGCAAATCGCTTTGGAAACCCAAAACAGTGAGTAATAGTCCATGAAAGAGCCCAGAATCGAACAAACCTAGGATTATTGATGAACGATACTAAAACGCACACTCGGGTTTGTCTATGATGGAAATCGCTCACGGACCTCAAATCAGTGAGTAATAGTCCACGAAACGGGTCAGAATCGGCCAAAACCGCGAGTGTTGACGACCAACACATAAACGCACCCTGGGGTTCGTGTATCATGGAAATCGCTCACGGACCTCAAATCTGTGAGTAATAGTCCACGAAACGGGTCAGAATCGGCCAAAACCACGAGTGTTGATGACCGACACATAAACGCACCCTGGTGTTCGTCAATGATGGAAATCACTACGGGACCCCCCAGAACAGTGGGTAAGTCCACAAAACGGGCCAGAATCCGCCAAAACTGCGAGTCTTGATGACCGACATGTAAACGCACCCGGGGTTCGTCAATCGTGGAAATCACTTCGGGACCACAGAAAAGTGGGTAATAGTCCACGAAACGGGCAAGAATCGGCCAAAACTGCAAGTCTTGATGATCGACACGTAAGCGCACCTTGGGGTACAACAACTATGCAAATCGCTTCGGAACCCCAAAACATAGAGTAATAGTCCGTGGAAGAGCCTAGAATCGAACATACCTAGGATTATTGATGAACGGTACTTAAACGCACCCTGGGGTTCGTGTATCATGGAAATCGCTCACGGACCTCAAATCTGTGAGTAATAGTCCACGAAACGGGTCAGAATCGGCCAAAACCACGAGTGTTGACGACCGACACATAAACGCACCCTGGTGTTCGTCAATGATGGAAATCACTACGGGACCCCCAGAACAGTGGGTAAGTCCACAAAACGGGCCAGAATCGGCCAAAACTGCGAGTCTTGATGACCGACACGTAAGCGCACCTTGGGGTACAACAACTATGCAAATCGCTTCGGAACCCCAAAACATAGAGTAATAGTCCGTGGAAGAGCCTAGAATCGAACATACCTAGGATTATTGATGAACGATACTTAAACGCACCCTGGGGTTCGTGTATCATGGAAATCGCTCACGGACCTCAAATCTGTGAGTAATAGTCCACGAAACGGGTCAGAATCGGCCAAAACCACGAGTGTTGATGACCGACACATAAACGCACCCTGGTGTTCGTCAATGATGGAAATCACTACGGGACCCCCAGAACAGTGGGTAAGTCCACAAAACGGGCCAGAATCGGCCAAAACTGCGAGTCTTGATGACCGACATGTAAACGCACCCGGGGTTCGTCAATCGTGGAAATCACTTCGGGACCACAGAAAAGTGGGTAATAGTCCACGAAACGGGCAAGAATCGGCCAAAACTGCAAGTCTTGATGACCGACAGGTAAGCGCACCTTGGGGTACAACAACTATGCAAATCGCTTCGAAACCCCAAAACATAGAGTAATAGTCCGTGGAAGAGCCTAGAATCGAACATACCTAGGATTATTGATGAACGATACTTAAACGCACCCTGGGGTTCGTGTATCATGGAAATCGCTCACGGACCTCAAATCTGTGAGTAATAGTCCACGAAACGGGTCAGAATCGGCCAAAACCACGAGTGTTGATGACCGACACATAAACGCACTCTGGTGTTCGTCAATGATGGAAATCACTCCGGGACCCCCAGAACAGTGGGTAGTAGTCCACGAAACGGGCAAGAATCGGCCAAAACTGCAAGTCTTGATGACCGACACGTAAGCGCACCTTGGGGTACAACAACTATGCAAATCGCTTCGGAACCCCAAAACATAGAGTAATAGTCCGTGGAAGAGCCTAGAATCGAACATACCTAGGATTATTGATGAAGGATACTTAAACGCACCCTGGGGTTTGTGTATCATGGAAATCGCTCACGGACTTCAAATCTGTGAGTAATAGTCCACGAAACGGGTCAGAATCGGCCAAAACCACGAGTGTTGATGACTGACACATAAACGCACCCTGGTGTTCGTCAATGATGGAAATCACTACGGGACCCCCAGAACAGTGGGTAAGTCCACAAAACGGGCCAGAATCGGCCAAAACTGCGAGTCTTGATGACCGACATGTAAACGCACCCGGGGTTCGTCAATCGTGGAAATCACTTCGGGACCACAGAAAAGTGGGTAATAGTCCACGAAACGGGCAAGAATCGGCCAAAACTGCAAGTCTTGATGATCGACACGTAAGCGCACCTTGGGGTACAACAACTATGCAAATCGCTTCGGAACCCCAAAACATAGAGTAATAGTCCGTGGAAGAGCCTAGAATCGAACATACCTAGGATTATTGATGAAGGATACTTAAACGCACCCTGGGGTTTGTGTATCATGGAAATCGCTCACGGACCTCAAATCTGTGAGTAATAGTCCACGAAACGGGTCAGAATCGGCCAAAACCACGAGTGTTGATGACCGACACATAAACGCACCCTGGGGTTCGTGTATCATGGAAATCGCTCACGGACCTCAAATCTGTGAGTAATAGTCCACGAAACGGGTCAGAATCGGCCAAAACCACGAGTGTTGATGACCGACACATAAACGCACCCTGGTGTTCGTCAATGATGGAAATCACTACGGGACCCCCAGAACAGTGGGTAAGTCCACAAAACGGGCCAGAATCGGCCAAAACTGCGAGTCTTGATGACCGACATGTAAACGCACCCGGGGTTCGTCAATCGTGGAAATCACTTCGGGACCACAGAAAAGTGGGTAATAGTCCACGAAACGGGCAAGAATCGGCCAAAACTGCAAGTCTTGATGACCGACAGGTAAGCGCACCTTGGGGTACAACAACTATGCAAATCGCTTCGGAACCCCAAAACATAGAGTAATAGTCCGTGGAAGAGCCTAGAATCGAACATACCTAGGATTATTGATGAACGATACTTAAACGCACCCTGGGGTTCGTGTATCATGGAAATCGCTCACGGACCTCAAATCTGTGAGTAATAGTCCACGAAACGGGTCAGAATCGGCCAAAACCACGAGTGTTGATGACCGACACATAAACGCACTCTGGTGTTCGTCAATGATGGAAATCACTCCGGGACCCCCAGAACAGTGGGTAGTAGTCCACGAAACGGGCAAGAATCGGCCAAAACTGCAAGTCTTGATGACCGACACGTAAGCGCACCTTGGGGTACAACAACTATGCAAATCGCTTCGGAACCCCAAAACATAGAGTAATAGTCCGTGGAAGAGCCTAGAATCGAACAAACCTAGGATTATTGATGAACGATACATAAACGCACCCTGGGGTTCGTGTATCATGGAAATCGCTCACGGACTTCAAATCTGTGAGTAATAGTCCACGAAACGGGTCAGAATCGGCCAAAACCACGAGTGTTGATGACCGACACATAAACGCACTCTGGTGTTCGTCAATGATGGAAATCACTCCAGGACCCCCAGAACAGTGGGTATTAGTCCACGAAACGGGCAAGAATCGGCCAAAACTGCAAGTCTTGATGACCGACATGTAAAAGCACCCCGGGGTTCGTCAATCATGGAAATCACTTCGGGACCCCCAAAACAATAGGTAATAGTCCACCAAATGGGCCAGAATCGGCCAAAACTGCAAGTCTTGATGACCGACATGTAACCGCACCTTGGGGTACAACAACTATGCAAATCGCTTTGGAAACCCAAAACAGTGAGTAATAGTCCATGAAAGAGCCCAGAATCGAACAAACCTAGGATTATTGATGAACGATACTAAAACGCACACTCGGGTTTGTCTATGATGGAAATCGCTCACGGACCTCAAATCAGTGAGTAATAGTCCACGAAACGGGTCAGAATCGGCCAAAACCGCGAGTGTTGACGACCAACACATAAACGCACCCTGGGGTTCGTGTATCATGGAAATCGCTCACGGACCTCAAATCTGTGAGTAATAGTCCACGAAACGGGTCAGAATCGGCCAAAACCACGAGTGTTGATGACCGACACATAAACGCACCCTGGTGTTCGTCAATGATGGAAATCACTACGGGACCCCCCAGAACAGTGGGTAAGTCCACAAAACGGGCCAGAATCCGCCAAAACTGCGAGTCTTGATGACCGACATGTAAACGCACCCGGGGTTCGTCAATCGTGGAAATCACTTCGGGACCACAGAAAAGTGGGTAATAGTCCACGAAACGGGCAAGAATCGGCCAAAACTGCAAGTCTTGATGATCGACACGTAAGCGCACCTTGGGGTACAACAACTATGCAAATCGCTTCGGAACCCCAAAACATAGAGTAATAGTCCGTGGAAGAGCCTAGAATCGAACATACCTAGGATTATTGATGAACGGTACTTAAACGCACCCTGGGTTCGTGTATCATGGAAATCGCTCACGGACCTCAAATCTGTGAGTAATAGTCCACGAAACGGGTCAGAATCGGCCAAAACCACGAGTGTTGATGACCGACACATAAACGCACTCTGGTGTTCGTCAATGATGGAAATCACTCCGGGACCCCCAGAACAGTGGGTAGTAGTCCACGAAACGGGCAAGAATCGGCCAAAACTGCAAGTCTTGATGACCGACACGTAAGCGCACCTTGGGGTACAACAACTATGCAAATCGCTTCGGAACCCCAAAACATAGAGTAATAGTCCGTGGAAGAGCCTAGAATCGAACAAACCTAGGATTATTGATGAACGATACATAAACGCACCTTGGGGTTCGTGTATCATGGAAATCGCTCACGGACTTCAAGTCTGTGAGTAATAGTCCACGAAACGGGTCAGAATCGGCCAAAACCACGAGTGTTGATGACCGACACATAAACGCACTCTGGTGTTCGTCAATGATGGAAATCACTCCAGGACCCCCAGAACAGTGGGTATTAGTCCACGAAACGGGCAAGAATCGGCCAAAACTGCAAGTCTTGATGACCGACATGTAAAAGCACCCCGGGGTTCGTCAATCATGGAAATCACTTCGGGACCCCCAAAACAATAGGTAATAGTCCACCAAATGGGCCAGAATCGGCCAAAACTGCAAGTCTTGATGACCGACATGTAACCGCATCTTGGGGTACAACAACTATGCAAATCGCTTTGGAAACCCAAAACAGTGAGTAATAGTCCATGAAAGAGCCCAGAATCGAACAAACCTAGGATTATTGATGAACGATACTAAAACGCACACTCGGGTTTGTCTATGATGGAAATCGCTCACGGACCTCAAATCAGTGAGTAATAGTCCACGAAACGGGTCAGAATCGGCCAAAACCGCGAGTGTTGACGACCAACACATAAACGCACCCTGGGGTTCGTGTATCATGGAAATCGCTCACGGACCTCAAATCTGTGAGTAATAGTCCACGAAACGGGTCAGAATCGGCCAAAACCACGAGTGTTGATGACCGACACATAAACGCACTCTGGTGTTCGTCAATGATGGAAATCACTCCGGGACCCCCAGAACAGTGGGTAGTAGTCCACGAAACGGGCAAGAATCGGCCAAAACTGCAAGTCTTGATGACCGACACGTAAGCGCACCTTGGGGTACAACAACTATGCAAATCGCTTCGGAACCCCAAAACATAGAGTAATAGTCCGTGGAAGAGCCTAGAATCGAACATACCTAGGATTATTGATGAACGATACTTAAACGCACCCTGGGGTTCGTGTATCATGGAAATCGCTCACGGACCTCAAATCTGTGAGTAATAGTCCACGAAACGGGTCAGAATCGGCCAAAACCACGAGTGTTGATGACCGACACATAAACGCACCCTGGTGTTCGTCAATGATGGAAATCACTACGGGACCCCCAGAACAGTGGGTAAGTCCACAAAACGGGCCAGAATCGGCCAAAACTGCGAGTCTTGATGACCGACATGTAAACGCACCCGGGGTTCGTCAATCGTGGAAATCACTTCGGGACCACAGAAAAGTGGGTAATAGTCCACGAAACGGGCAAGAATCGGCCAAAACTGCAAGTCTTGATGACCGACAGGTAAGCGCACCTTGGGGTACAACAACTATGCAAATCGCTTCGGAACCCCAAAACATAGAGTAATAGTCCGTGGAAGAGCCTAGAATCGAACATACCTAGGATTATTGATGAACGATACTTAAACGCACCCTGGGGTTCGTGTATCATGGAAATCGCTCACGGACCTCAAATCTGTGAGTAATAGTCCACGAAACGGGTCAGAATCGGCCAAAACCACGAGTGTTGATGACCGACACATAAACGCACTCTGGTGTTCGTCAATGATGGAAATCACTCCGGGACCCCCAGAACAGTGGGTAGTAGTCCACGAAACGGGCAAGAATCGGCCAAAACTGCAAGTCTTGATGACCGACACGTAAGCGCACCTTGGGGTACAACAACTATGCAAATCGCTTCGGAACCCCAAAACATAGAGTAATAGTCCGTGGAAGAGCCTAGAATCGAACAAACCTAGGATTATTGATGAAGGATACTTAAACGCACCCTGGGGTTCGTGTATCATGGAAATCGCTCACGGACTTCAAATCTGTGAGTAATAGTCCACGAAACGGGTCAGAATCGGCCAAAACCACGAGTGTTGATGACTGACACATAAACGCACTCTGGTGTTCGTCAATGATGGAAATCACTCCGGGACCCCCAGAACAGTGGGTATTAGTCCACGAAACGGGCAAGAATCGGCCAAAACTGCAAGTCTTGATGACCGACATGTAAAAGCACCCCGGGGTTCGTCAATCATGGAAATCACTTCGGGACCCCCAAAACAATAGGTAATAGTCCACCAAATGGGCCAGAATCGGCCAAAACTGCAAGTCTTGATGACCGACATGTAACCGCACCTTGGGGTACAACAACTATGCAAATCGCTTTGGAAACCCAAAACAGTGAGTAATAGTCCATGAAAGAGCCCAGAATCGAACAAACCTAGGATTATTGATGAACGATACTAAAACGCACACTCGGGTTTGTCTATGATGGAAATCGCTCACGGACCTCAAATCAGTGAGTAATAGTCCACGAAACGGGTCAGAATCGGCCAAAACCGCGAGTGTTGACGACCAACACATAAACGCACCCTGGGGTTCGTGTATCATGGAAATCGCTCACGGACCTCAAATCTGTGAGTAATAGTCCACGAAACAGGTCAGAATCGGCCAAAACCACGAGTGTTGATGACCGACACATAAACGCACCCTGGTGTTCGTCAATGATGGAAATCACTACGGGACCCCCCAGAACAGTGGGTAAGTCCACAAAACGGGCCAGAATCCGCCAAAACTGCGAGTCTTGATGACCGACATGTAAACGCACCCGGGGTTCGTCAATCGTGGAAATCACTTCGGGACCACAGAAAAGTGGGTAATAGTCCACGAAACGGGCAAGAATCGGCCAAAACTGCAAGTCTTGATGATCGACACGTAAGCGCACCTTGGGGTACAACAACTATGCAAATCGCTTCGGAACCCCAAAACATAGAGTAATAGTCCGTGGAAGAGCCTAGAATCGAACATACCTAGGATTATTGATGAAGGATACTTAAACGCACCCTGGGGTTCGTGTATCATGGAAATCGCTCACGGACCTCAAATCTGTGAGTAATAGTCCACGAAACGGGTCAGAATCGGCCAAAACCACGAGTGTTGATGACCGACACATAAACGCACTCTGGTGTTCGTCAATGATGGAAATCACTCCGGGACCCCCAGAACAGTGGGTAGTAGTCCACGAAACGGGCAAGAATCGGCCAAAACTGCAAGTCTTGATGACCGACACGTAAGCGCACCTTGGGGTACAACAACTATGCAAATCGCTTCGGAACCCCAAAACATAGAGTAATAGTCCGTGGAAGAGCCTAGAATCGAACAAACCTAGGATTATTGATGAACGATACATAAACGCACCTTGGGGTTCGTGTATCATGGAAATCGCTCACGGACTTCAAGTCTGTGAGTAATAGTCCACGAAACGGGTCAGAATCGGCCAAAACCACGAGTGTTGATGACCGACACATAAACGCACTCTGGTGTTCGTCAATGATGGAAATCACTCCGGGACCCCCAGAACAGTGGGTATTAGTCCACGAAACGGGCAAGAATCGGCCAAAACTGCAAGTCTTGATGACCGACATGTAAAAGCACCCCGGGGTTCGTCAATCATGGAAATCACTTCGGGACCCCCAAAACAATAGGTAATAGTCCACCAAATGGGCCAGAATCGGCCAAAACTGCAAGTCTTGATGACCGACATGTAACCGCACCTTGGGGTACAACAACTATGCAAATCGCTTTGGAAACCCAAAACAGTGAGTAATAGTCCATGAAAGAGCCCAGAATCGAACAAACCTAGGATTATTGATGAACGATACTAAAACGCACACTCGGGTTTGTCTATGATGGAAATCGCTCACGGACCTCAAATCAGTGAGTAATAGTCCACGAAACGGGTCAGAATCGGCCAAAACCGCGAGTGTTGACGACCAACACATAAACGCACCCTGGGGTTCGTGTATCATGGAAATCGCTCACGGACCTCAAATCTGTGAGTAATAGTCCACGAAACGGGTCAGAATCGGCCAAAACCACGAGTGTTGATGACCGACACATAAACGCACTCTGGTGTTCGTCAATGATGGAAATCACTCCGGGACCCCCCAGAACAGTGGGTAAGTCCACGAAACGGGCCAGAATCCGCCAAAACTACGAGTCTTGATGACCGACATGTAAACGCACCCGGGGTTCGTCAATCGTGGAAATCACTTCGGGACCACAGAAAAGTGGGTAATAGTCCACGAAACGGGCAAGAATCGGCCAAAACTGCAAGTCTTGATGATCGACACGTAAGCGCACCTTGGGGTACAACAACTATGCAAATCGCTTCGGAACCCCAAAACATAGAGTAATAGTCCGTGGAAGAGCCTAGAATCGAACATACCTAGGATTATTGATGAACGGTACTTAAACGCACCCTGGGGTTCGTGTATCATGGAAATCGCTCACGGACCTCAAATCTGTGAGTAATAGTCCACGAAACGGGTCAGAATCGGCCAAAACCACGAGTGTTGATGACCGACACATAAACGCACTCTGGTGTTCGTCAATGATGGAAATCACTCCGGGACCCCCAGAACAGTGGGTAGTAGTCCACGAAACGGGCAAGAATCGGCCAAAACTGCAAGTCTTGATGACCGACACGTAAGCGCACCTTGGGGTACAACAACTATGCAAATCGCTTCGGAACCCCAAAACATAGAGTAATAGTCCGTGGAAGAGCCTAGAATCGAACAAACCTAGGATTATTGATGAACGATACATAAACGCACCCTGGGGTTCGTGTATCATGGAAATCGCTCACGGACTTCAAGTCTGTGAGTAATAGTCCACGAAACGGGTCAGAATCGGCCAAAACCACGAGTGTTGATGACCGACACATAAACGCACTCTGGTGTTCGTCAATGATGGAAATCACTCCGGGACCCCCAGAACAGTGGGTATTAGTCCACGAAACGGGCAAGAATCGGCCAAAACTGCAAGTCTTGATGACCGACATGTAGAAGCACCCCGGGGTTCGTCAATCATGGAAATCACTTCGGGACCCCCAAAACAATAGGTCATAGTCCACCAAATGGGCCAGAATCGGCCAAAACTGCAAGTCTTGATGACCGACATGTAACCGCACCTTGGGGTACAACAACTATGCAAATCGCTTTGGAAACCCAAAACAGTGAGTAATAGTCCATGAAAGAGCCCAGAATCGAACAAACCTAGGATTATTGATGAACGATACTAAAACGCACACTCGGGTTTGTCTATGATGGAAATCGCTCACGGACCTCAAATCAGTGAGTAATAGTCCACGAAACGAGTCAGAATCGGCCAAAACCGCGAGTGTTGACGACCAACACATAAACGCACCCTGGGGTTCGTGTATCATGGAAATCGCTCACGGACCTCAAATCTGTGAGTAATAGTCCACGAAACGGGTCAGAATCGGCCAAAACCACGAGTGTTGATGACCGACACATAAACGCACCCTAGTGTTCGTCAATGATGGAAATCACTACGGGACCCCCCAGAACAGTGGGTAAGTCCACAAAACGGGCCAGAATCCGCCAAAACTGCGAGTCTTGATGACCGACACATAAACGCACCCGGGGTTCGTCAATCGTGGAAATCACTTCGGGACCACAGAAAAGTGGGTTATAGTCCACGAAACGGGCAAGAATCGGCCAAAACTGCAAGTCTTGATGATCGACACGTAAGCGCACCTTGGGGTACAACAACTATGCAAATCGCTTCGGAACCCCAAAACATAGAGTAATAGTCCGTGGAAGAGCCTAGAATCGAACATACCTAGGATTATTGATGAACGGTACTTAAACGCACCCTGGGGTTCGTGTATCATGGAAATCGCTCACGGACCTCAAATCTGTGAGTAATAGTCCACGAAACGGGTCAGAATCGGCCAAAACCACGAGTGTTGATGACCGACACATAAACGCACTCTGGTGTTCGTCAATGATGGAAATCACTCCGGGACCCCCAGAACAGTGGGTAGTAGTCCACGAAACGGGCAAGAATCGGCCAAAACTGCAAGTCTTGATGACCGACATGTAAAAGCACCCCGGGGTTCGTCAATCATGGAAATCACTTCGGGACCCCCAAAACAATAGGTAATAGTCCACCAAATGGGCCAGAATCGGCCAAAACTGCAAGTCTTGATGACCGACATGTAACCGCACCTTGGGGTACAACAACTATGCAAATCGCTTTGGAAACCCAAAACAGTGAGTAATAGTCCATGAAAGAGCCCAGAATCGAACAAACCTAGGATTATTGATGAACGATACTAAAACGCACACTCGGGTTTGTCTATGATGGAAATCGCTCACGGACCTCAAATCAGTGAGTAATAGTCCACGAAACGGGTCAGAATCGGCCAAAACCGCGAGTGTTGACGACCAACACATAAACGCACCCTGGGGTTCGTGTATCATGGAAATCGCTCACGGACCTCAAATCTGTGAGTAATAGTCCACGAAACGGGTCAGAATCGGCCAAAACCACGAGTGTTGATGACCGACACATAAACGCACCCTGGTGTTCGTCAATGATGGAAATCACTACGGGACCCCCCAGAACAGTGGGTAAGTCCACAAAACGGGCCAGAATCCGCCAAAACTACGAGTCTTGATGACCGACATGTAAACGCACCCGGGGTTCGTCAATCGTGGAAATCACTTCGGGACCACAGAAAAGTGGGTAATAGTCCACGAAACGGGCAAGAATCGGCCAAAACTGCAAGTCTTGATGATCGACACGTAAGCGCACCTTGGGGTACAACAACTATGCAAATCGCTTCGGAACCCCAAAACATAGAGTAATAGTCCGTGGAAGAGCCTAGAATCGAACATACCTAGGATTATTGATGAACGGTACTTAAACGCACCCTGGGGTTCGTGTATCATGGAAATCGCTCACGGACCTCAAATCTGTGAGTAATAGTCCACGAAACGGGTCAGAATCGGCCAAAACCACGAGTGTTGATGACCGACACATAAACGCACTCTGGTGTTCGTCAATGATGGAAATCACTCCGGGACCCCCAGAACAGTGGGTAGTAGTCCACGAAACGGGCAAGAATCGGCCAAAACTGCAAGTCTTGATGACCGACACGTAAGCGCACCTTGGGGTACAACAACTATGCAAATCGCTTCGGAACCCCAAAACATAGAGTAATAGTCCGTGGAAGAGCCTAGAATCGAACAAACCTAGGATTATTGATGAACGATACATAAACGCACCCTGGGGTTCGTGTATCATGGAAATCGCTCACGGACTTCAAGTCTGTGAGTAATAGTCCACGAAACGGGTCAGAATCGGCCAAAACCACGAGTGTTGATGACCGACACATAAACGCACTCTGGTGTTCGTCAATGATGGAAATCACTCCGGGACCCCCAGAACAGTGGGTATTAGTCCACGAAACGGGCAAGAATCGGCCAAAACTGCAAGTCTTGATGACCGACATGTAAAAGCACCCCGGGGTTCATCAATCATGGAAATCACTTCGGGACCCCCAAAACAATAGGTAATAGTCCACCAAATGGGCCAGAATCGGCCAAAACTGCAAGTCTTGATGACCGACATGTAACCGCACCTTGGGGTACAACAACTATGCAAATCGCTTTGGAAACCCAAAACAGTGAGTAATAGTCCATGAAAGAGCCCAGAATCGAACAAACCTAGGATTATTGATGAACGATACTAAAACGCACACTCGGGTTTGTCTATGATGGAAATCGCTCACGGACCTCAAATCAGTGAGTAATAGTCCACGAAACGGGTCAGAATCGGCCAAAACCGCGAGTGTTGACGACCAACACATAAACGCACCTTGGGGTTCGTGTATCATGGAAATCGCTCACGGACCTCAAATCTGTGAGTAATAGTCCACGAAACGGGTCAGAATCGGCCAAAACCACGAGTGTTGATGACCGACACATAAACGCACCCTGGTGTTCGTCAATGATGGAAATCACTACGGGACCCCCCAGAACAGTGGGTAAGTCCACAAAACGGGCCAGAATCCGCCAAAACTGCGAGTCTTGATGACCGACATGTAAACGCACCCGGGGTTCGTCAATCGTGGAAATCACTTCGGGACCACAGAAAAGTGGGTAATAGTCCACGAAACGGGCAAGAATCGGCCAAAACTGCAAGTCTTGATGATCGACACGTAAGCGCACCTTGGGGTACAACAACTATGCAAATCGCTTCGGAACCCCAAAACATAGAGTAATAGTCCGTGGAAGAGCCTAGAATCGAACATACCTAGGATTATTGATGAACGGTACTTAAACGCACCCTGGGGTTCGTGTATCATGGAAATCGCTCACGGACCTCAAATCTGTGAGTAATAGTCCACGAAACGGGTCAGAATCGACCAAAACCGCGAGTGTTGACGACCAACACATAAACGCACCCTGGGGTTCGTGTATCATGGAAATCGCTCACGGACCTCAAATCTGTGAGTAATAGTCCACGAAACGGGTCAGAATCGGCCAAAACCACGAGTGTTGATGACCGACACATAAACGCACTCTGGTGTTCGTCAATGATGGAAATCACTCCGGGACCCCCAGAACAGTGGGTAGTAGTCCACGAAACGGGCAAGAATCGGCCAAAACTGCAAGTCTTGATGACCGACATGTAAAAGCACCCCGGGGTTCGTCAATCATGGAAATCACTTCGGGACCCCCAAAACAATAGGTAATAGTCCACCAAATGGGCCAGAATCGGCCAAAACTGCAAGTCTTGATGACCGACATGTAACCGCACCTTGGGGTACAACAACTATGCAAATCGCTTTGGAAACCCAAAACAGTGAGTAATAGTCCATGAAAGAGCCCAGAATCGAACAAACCTAGGATTATTGATGAACGATACTAAAACGCACACTCGGGTTTGTCTATGATGGAAATCGCTCACGGACCTCAAATCAGTGAGTAATAGTCCACGAAATGGGTCAGAATCGGCCAAAACCGCGAGTGTTGACGACCAACACATAAACGCACCCTGGGGTTCGTGTATCATGGAAATCGCTCACGGACCTCAAATCTGTGAGTAATAGTCCACGAAACGGGTCAGAATCGGCCAAAACCACGAGTGTTGATGACCGACACATAAACGCACCCTGGTGTTCGTCAATGATGGAAATCACTACGGGACCCCCCAGAACAGTGGGTAAGTCCACAAAACGGGCCAGAATCCGCCAAAACTGCGAGTCTTGATGACCGACATGTAAACGCACCCGGGGTTCGTCAATCGTGGAAATCACTTCGGGACCACAGAAAAGTGGGTAATAGTCCACGAAACGGGCAAGAATCGGCCAAAACTGCAAGTCTTGATGATCGACACGTAAGCGCACCTTGGGGTACAACAACTATGCAAATCGCTTCGGAACCCCAAAACATAGAGTAATAGTCCGTGGAAGAGCCTAGAATCGAACATACCTAGGATTATTGATGAAGGGTACTTAAACGCACCCTGGGGTTCGTGTATCATGGAAATCGCTCACGGACCTCAAATCTGTGAGTAATAGTCCACGAAACGGGTCAGAATCGGCCAAAACCACGAGTGTTGATGACCGACACATAAACGCACTCTGGTGTTCGTCAATGATGGAAATCACTCCGGGACCCCCAGAACAGTGGGTAGTAGTCCACGAAACGGGCAAGAATCGGCCAAAACTGCAAGTCTTGATGACCGATACGTAAGCGCACCTTGGGGTACAACAACTATGCAAATCGCTTCGGAACCCCAAAACATAGAGTAATAGTCCGTGGAAGAGCCTAGAATCGAACAAACCTAGGATTATTGATGAACGATACATAAACGCACCCTGGGTTCGTGTATCATGGAAATCGCTCACGGACTTCAAGTCTGTGAGTAATAGTCCACGAAAAGGGTCAGAATCGGCCAAAACCACGAGTGTTGATGACCGACACATAAACGCACTCTGGTGTTCGTCAATGATGGAAATCACTCCGGGACCCCCAGAACAGTGGGTAGTAGTCCACGAAACGGGCAAGAATCGGCCAAAACTGCAAGTCTTGATGACCGACATGTAAAAGCACCCCGGGGTTCGTCAATCATGGAAATCACTTCGGGACCCCCAAAACAATAGGTAATAGTCCACCAAATGGGCCAGAATCGGCCAAAACTGCAAGTCTTGATGACCGACATGTAACCGCACCTTGGGGTACAACAACTATGCAAATCGCTTTGGAAACCCAAAACAGTGAGTAATAGTCCATGAAAGAGCCCAGAATCGAACAAACCTAGGATTATTGATGAACGATACTAAAACGCACACTCGGGTTTGTCTATGATGGAAATCGCTCACGGACCTCAAATCAGTGAGTAATAGTCCACGAAATGGGTCAGAATCGGCCAAAACCGCGAGTGTTGACGACCAACACATAAACGCACCCTGGGGTTCGTGTATCATGGAAATCGCTCACGGACCTCAAATCTGTGAGTAATAGTCCACGAAACGGGTCAGAATCGGCCAAAACCACGAGTGTTGATGACCGACACATAAACGCACCCTGGTGTTCGTCAATGATGGAAATCACTACGGGACCCCCCAGAACAGTGGGTAAGTCCACAAAACGGGCCAGAATCCGCCAAAACTGCGAGTCTTGATGACCGACATGTAAACGCACCCGGGGTTCGTCAATCGTGGAAATCACTTCGGGACCACAGAAAAGTGGGTAATAGTCCACGAAACGGGCAAGAATCGGCCAAAACTGCAAGTCTTGATGATCGACACGTAAGCGCACCTTGGGGTACAACAACTATGCAAATCGCTTCGGAACCCCAAAACATAGAGTAATAGTCCGTGGAAGAGCCTAGAATCGAACATACCTAGGATTATTGATGAAGGGTACTTAAACGCACCCTGGGGTTCGTGTATCATGGAAATCGCTCACGGACCTCAAATCTGTGAGTAATAGTCCACGAAACGGGTCAGAATCGGCCAAAACCACGAGTGTTGATGACCGACACATAAACGCACTCTGGTGTTCGTCAATGATGGAAATCACTCCGGGACCCCCAGAACAGTGGGTAGTAGTCCACGAAACGGGCAAGAATCGGCCAAAACTGCAAGTCTTGATGACCGATACGTAAGCGCACCTTGGGGTACAACAACTATGCAAATCGCTTCGGAACCCCAAAACATAGAGTAATAGTCCGTGGAAGAGCCTAGAATCGAACAAACCTAGGATTATTGATGAACGATACATAAACGCACCCTGGGTTCGTGTATCATGGAAATCGCTCACGGACTTCAAGTCTGTGAGTAATAGTCCACGAAAAGGGTCAGAATCGGCCAAAACCACGAGTGTTGATGACCGACACATAAACGCACTCTGGTGTTCGTCAATGATGGAAATCACTCCGGGACCCCCAGAACAGTGGGTATTAGTCCACGAAACGGGCAAGAATCGGCCAAAACTGCAAGTCTTGATGACCGACATGTAAAAGCACCCCTGGGTTCGTCAATCATGGAAATCACTTCGGGACCCCCAAAACAATAGGTAATAGTCCACCAAATGGGCCAGAATCGGCCAAAACTGCAAGTCTTGATGACCGACATGTAACCGCACCTTGGGGTACAACAACTATGCAAATCGCTTTGGAAACCCAAAACAGTGAGTAATAGTCCATGAAAGAGCCCAGAATCGAACAAACCTAGGATTATTGATGAACGATACTAAAACGCACACTCGGGTTTGTCTATGATGGAAATCGCTCACGGACCTCAAATCAGTGAGTAATAGTCCACGAAACGGGTCAGAATCGGCCAAAACCGCGAGTGTTGATGACCAACACATAAACGCACCCTGGGGTTCGTGTATCATGGAAATCGCTCACGGACCTCAAATCTGTGAGTAATAGTCCACGAAACGGGTCAGAATCGGCCAAAACCACGAGTGTTGATGACCGACACATAAACGCACCCTGGTGTTCGTCAATGATGGAAATCACTACGGGACCCCCCAGAACAGTGGGTAAGTCCACAAAACGGGCCAGAATCCGCCAAAGCTGCGAGTCTTGATGACCGACATGTAAACGCACCCGGGGTTCGTCAATCGTGGAAATCACTTCGGGACCACAGAAAAGTGGGTAATAGTCCACGAAACGGGCAAGAATCGGCCAAAACTGCAAGTCTTGATGATCGACACGTAAGCGCACCTTGGGGTACAACAACTATGCAAATCGCTTCGGAACCCCAAAACATAGAGTAATAGTCCGTGGAAGAGCCTAGAATCGAACATACCTAGGATTATTGATGAACGGTACTTAAACGCACCCTGGGTTCGTGTATCATGGAAATCGCTCACGGACCTCAAATCTGTGAGTAATAGTCCACGAAACGGGTCAGAATCGGCCAAAACCACGAGTGTTGATGACCGACACATAAACGCACTCTGGTGTTCGTCAATGATGGAAATCACTCCGGGACCCCCAGAACAGTGGGTAGTAGTCCACGAAACGGGCAAGAATCGGCCAAAACTGCAAGTCTTGATGACCGATACGTAAGCGCACCTTGGGGTACAACAACTATGCAAATCGCTTCGGAACCCCAAAACATAGAGTAATAGTCCGTGGAAGAGCCTAGAATCGAACAAACCTAGGATTATTGATGAACGATACATAAACGCACCCTGGGGTTCGTGTATCATGGAAATCGCTCACGGACTTCAAGTCTGTGAGTAATAGTCCACGAAACGGGTCAGAATCGGCCAAAACCACGAGTGTTGATGACCGACACATAAACGCACTCTGGTGTTCGTCAATGATGGAAATCACTCCGGGACCCCCAGAACAGTGGGTATTAGTCCACGAAACGGGCAAGAATCGGCCAAAACTGCAAGTCTTGATGACCGACATGTAAAAGCACCCCTGGGTTCGTCAATCATGGAAATCACTTCGGGACCCCCAAAACAATAGGTAATAGTCCACCAAATGGGCCAGAATCGGCCAAAACTGCAAGTCTTGATGACCGACATGTAACCGCACCTTGGGGTACAACAACTATGCAAATCGCTTTGGAAACCCAAAACAGTGAGTAATAGTCCATGAAAGAGCCCAGAATCGAACAAACCTAGGATTATTGATGAACGATACTAAAACGCACACTCGGGTTTGTCTATGATGGAAATCGCTCACGGACCTCAAATCAGTGAGTAATAGTCCACGAAACGGGTCAGAATCGGCCAAAACCGCGAGTGTTGACGACCAACACATAAACGCACCCTGGGGTTCGTGTATCATGGAAATCGCTCACGGACCTCAAATCTGTGAGTAATAGTCCACGAAACGGGTCAGAATCGGCCAAAACCACGAGTGTTGATGACCGACACATAAACGCACCCTGGTGTTCGTCAATGATGGAAATCACTACGGGACCCCCCAGAACAGTGGGTAAGTCCACAAAACGGGCCAGAATCCGCCAAAACTGCGAGTCTTGATGACCGACATGTAAATGCACCCGGGGTTCGTCAATCCTGGAAATCACTTCGGGACCACAGAAAAGTGGGTAATAGTCCACGAAACGGGCAAGAATCGGCCAAAACTGCAAGTCTTGATGATCGACACGTAAGCGCACCTTGGGGTACAACAACTATGCAAATCGCTTCGGAACCCCAAAACATAGAGTAATAGTCCGTGGAAGAGCCTAGAATCGAACATACCTAGGATTATTGATGAACGATACTTAAACGCACCCTGGGGTTTGTGTATCATGGAAATCGCTCACGGACCTCAAATCTGTGAGTAATAGTCCACGAAACGGGTCAGAATCGGCCAAAACCACGAGTGTTGATGACCGGCACATAAACGCACCCTGGTGTTCGTCAATGATGGAAATCACTACGGGACCCCCAGAACAGTGGGTAAGTCCACAAAACGGGCCAGAATCGGCCAAAACTGCGAGTCTTGATGACCGACATGTAAACGCACCCGGGGTTCGTCAATCGTGGAAATCACTTCGGGACCACAGAAAAGTGGGTAATAGTCCACGAAACGGGCAAGAATCGGCCAAAACTACAAGTCTTGATGATCGACACGTAAGCGCACCTTGGGGTACAACAACTATGCAAATCGCTTCGGAACCCCAAAACATAGAGTAATAGTCCGTGGAAGAGCCTAGAATCGAACATACCTAGGACTATTGATGAACGATACTTAAACGCACCCTGGGGTTCGTGTATCATGGAAATCGCTCACGGACCTCAAATCTGTGAGTAATAGTCCACGAAACGGGTCAGAATCGGCCAAAACCACGAGTGTTGATGACCGACACATAAACGCACTCTGGTGTTCGTCAATGATGGAAATCACTCCGGGACCCCCAGAACAGTGGGTAGTAGTCCACGAAACGGGCAAGAATCGGCCAAAACTGCAAGTCTTGATGACTGACACGTAAGCGCACCTTGGGGTACAACAACTATGCAAATCGCTTCGGAACCCCAAAACATAGAGTAATAGTCCGTGGAAGAGCCTAGAATCGAACAAACCTAGGATTATTGATGAACGATACATAAACGCACCCTGGGGTTCGTGTATCATGGAAATCGCTCACGGACTTCAAATCTGTGAGTAATAGTCCACGAAACGGGTCAGAATCGGCCAAAACCACGAGTGTTGATGACCGACACATAAACGCACTCTGGTGTTCGTCAATGATGGAAATCACTCCGGGACCCCCAGAACAGTGGGTAGTAGTCCACGAAACGGGCAAGAATCGGCCAAAACTGCAAGTCTTGATGACCGACATGTAAACGCACCCCGGGGTTCGTAAATCATGGAAATCACTTCGGGACCCCCAAAACAATAGGTAATAGTCCACCAAATGGGCCAGAATCGGCCAAAACTGCAAGTCTTGATGACCGACATGTAAGCGCACCTTGGGGTACAACAACTATGCAAATCGCTTTGGAAACCCAAAACAGTGAGTAATAGTCCATGAAAGAGCCCAGAATCGAACAAACCTAGGATTATTGATGAACGATTCTAAAACGCACACTCGGGTTTGTCTATGATGGAAATCGCTCACGGACCTCAAATCAGTGAGTAATAGTCCACGAAACGGGTCAGAATCGGCCAAAACCGCGAGTGTTGACGACCAACAGATAAACGCACCCTGGGGTTTGTGTATCATGGAAATCGCTCACGGACCTCAAATCTGTGAGTAATAGTCCACGAAACGGGTCAGAATCGGCCACAACCACGAGTGTTGATGACCGACACATAAACGCACCCTGGTATTCGTCAATGATGGAAATCACTACGGGACCCCCAGAACAGTGGGTAAGTCCACAAAACGGGCCAGAATCGGCCAAAACTGCGAGTCTTGATGACCGACATGTAAACCCACCCGGGGTTCGTCAATCGTGGAAATCACTTCGGGACCACAGAAAAGTGGGTAATAGTCCACGAAACGGGCAAGAATCGGCCAAAACTGCAAGTCTTGATGATCGACACGTAAGCGCACCTTGGGGTACAACAACTATGCAAATCGCTTCGGAACCCCAAAACATAGAGTAATAGTCCGTGGAAGAGCCTAGAATCGAACATACCTAGGACTATTGATGAACGATACTTAAACGCACCCTGGGGTTCGTGTATCATGGAAATCGCTCACGGACCTCAAATCTGTGAGTAATAGTCCACGAAACGGGTCAGAATCGGCCAAAACCACGAGTGTTGATGACCGACACATAAACGCACTCTGGTGTTCGTCAATGATGGAAATCACTCCGGGACCCCCAGAACAGTGGGTAGTAGTCCACGAAACGGGCAAGAATCGGCCAAAACTGCAAGTCTTGATGACTGACACGTAAGCGCACCTTGGGGTACAACAACTATGCAAATCGCTTCGGAACCCCAAAACATAGAGTAATAGTCCGTGGAAGAGCCTAGAATCGAACAAACCTAGGATTATTGATGAACGATACATAAACGCACCCTGGGGTTCGTGTATCATGGAAATCGCTCACGGACTTCAAATCTGTGAGTAATAGTCCACGAAACGGGTCAGAATCGGCCAAAACCACGAGTGTTGATGACCGACACATAAACGCACTCTGGTGTTCGTCAATGATGGAAATCACTCCGGGACCCCCAGAACAGTGGGTAGTAGTCCACGAAACGGGCAAGAATCGGCCAAAACTGCAAGTCTTGATGACCGACATGTAAACGCACCCCGGGGTTCGTAAATCATGGAAATCACTTCGGGACCCCCAAAACAATAGGTAATAGTCCACCAAATGGGCCAGAATCGGCCAAAACTGCAAGTCTTGATGACCGACATGTAAGCGCACCTTGGGGTACAACAACTATGCAAATCGCTTTGGAAACCCAAAACAGTGAGTAATAGTCCATGAAAGAGCCCAGAATCGAACAAACCTAGGATTATTGATGAACGATTCTAAAACGCACACTCGGGTTTGTCTATGATGGAAATCGCTCACGGACCTCAAATCAGTGAGTAATAGTCCACGAAACGGGTCAGAATCGGCCAAAACCGCGAGTGTTGACGACCAACAGATAAACGCACCCTGGGGTTTGTGTATCATGGAAATCGCTCACGGACCTCAAATCTGTGAGTAATAGTCCACGAAACGGGTCAGAATCGGCCACAACCACGAGTGTTGATGACCGACACATAAACGCACCCTGGTATTCGTCAATGATGGAAATCACTACGGGACCCCCAGAACAGTGGGTAAGTCCACAAAACGGGCCAGAATCGGCCAAAACTGCGAGTCTTGATGACCGACATGTAAACCCACCCGGGGTTCGTCAATCGTGGAAATCACTTCGGGACCACAGAAAAGTGGGTAATAGTCCACGAAACGGGCAAGAATCGGCCAAAACTGCAAGTCTTGATGATCGACACGTAAGCGCACCTTGGGGTACAACAACTATGCAAATCGCTTCGGAACCCCAAAACATAGAGTAATAGTCCGTGGAAGAGCCTAGAATCGAACATACCTAGGACTATTGATGAACGATACTTAAACGCACCCTGGGGTTCGTGTATCATGGAAATCGCTCACGGACCTCAAATCTGTGAGTAATAGTCCACGAAACGGGTCAGAATCGGCCAAAACCACGAGTGTTGATGACCGACACATAAACGCACTCTGGTGTTCGTCAATGATGGAAATCACTCCGGGACCCCCAGAACAGTGGGTAGTAGTCCACGAAACGGGCAAGAATCGGCCAAAACTGCAAGTCTTGATGACTGACACGTAAGCGCACCTTGGGGTACAACAACTATGCAAATCGCTTCGGAACCCCAAAACATAGAGTAATAGTCCGTGGAAGAGCCTAGAATCGAACAAACCTAGGATTATTGATGAACGATACATAAACGCACCCTGGGGTTCGTGTATCATGGAAATCGCTCACGGACTTCAAATCTGTGAGTAATAGTCCACGAAACGGGTCAGAATCGGCCAAAACCACGAGTGTTGATGACCGACACATAAACGCACTCTGGTGTTCGTCAATGATGGAAATCACTCCGGGACCCCCAGAACAGTGGGTAGTAGTCCACGAAACGGGCAAGAATCGGCCAAAACTGCAAGTCTTGATGACCGACATGTAAACGCACCCCGGGGTTCGTCAATCATGGAAATCACTTCGGGACCCCCAAAACAATAGGTAATAGTCCACCAAATGGGCCAGAATCGGCCAAAACTGCAAGTCTTGATGACCGACATGTAAGCGCACCTTGGGGTACAACAACTATGCAAATCGCTTTGGAAACCCAAAACAGTGAGTAATAGTCCATGAAAGAGCCCAGAATCGAACAAACCTAGGATTATTGATGAACGATTCTAAAACGCACACTCGGGTTTGTCTATGATGGAAATCGCTCACGGACCTCAAATCAGTGAGTAATAGTCCACGAAACGGGTCAGAATCGGCCAAAACCGCGAGTGTTGACGACCAACAGATAAACGCACCCTGGGGTTTGTGTATCATGGAAATCGCTCACGGACCTCAAATTTGTGAGTAATAGTCCACGAAACGGGTCAGAATCGGCCAAAACCACGAGTGTTGATGACCGACACATAAACGCACTCTGGTGTTCGTCAATGATGGAAATCACTCCGGGACCCCCAGAACAGTGGGTAGTAGTCCACGAAACGGGCAAGAATCGGCCAAAACTGCAAGTCTTGATGACCGACATGTAAGCGCACCTTGGGGTACAACAACTATGCAAATCGCTTTGGAAACCCAAAACAGTGAGTAATAGTCCATGAAAGAGCCCAGAATCGAACAAACCTAGGATTATTGATGAACGATACTAAAACGCACACTCGGGTTTGTCTATGATGGAAATCGCTCACGGACCTCAAATCAGTGAGTAATAGTCCACGAAACGGGTCAGAATCGGCCAAAACCGCGAGTGTTGACGACCAACAGATAAACGCACCCTGGGGTTTGTGTATCATGGAAATCGCTCACGGACCTCAAATCTGTGAGTAATAGTCCACGAAACGGGTCAGAATCGGCCAAAACCACGAGTGTTGATGACCGACACATAAACGCACCCTGGTGTTCGTCAATGATGGAAATCACTACGGGACCCCCAGAACAGTGGGTAAGTCCACAAAACGGGCCAGAATCGGCCAAAACTGCGAGTCTTGATGACCGACATGTAAACGCACCCGGGGTTCGTCAATCGTGGAAATCACTTCGGGACCACAGAAAAGTGGGTAATAGTCCACGAAACGGGCAAGAATCGGCCAAAACTGCAAGTCTTGATGATCGACACGTAAGCGCACCTTGGGGTACAACAACTATGCAAATCGCTTCGGAACCCCAAAACATAGAGTAATAGTCCGTGGAAGAGCCTAGAATCGAACATACCTAGGATTATTGATGAACGATACTTAAACGCACCCTGGGGTTTGTGTATCATGGAAATCGCTCACGGACCTCAAATCTGTGAGTAATAGTCCACGAAACGGGTCAGAATCGGCCAAAACCGCGAGTGTTGACGACCAACACATAAACGCACCCTGGGGTTCGTGTATCATGGAAATCGCTCACGGACTTCAAATCTGTGAGTAATAGTCCACGAAACGGGTCAGAATCGGCCAAAACCACGAGTGTTGATGACCGACACATAAACGCACTCTGGTGTTCGTCAATGATGGAAATCACTCCGGGACCCCCAGAACAGTGGCTAGTAGTCCACGAAACGGGCAAGAATCGGCCAAAACTGCAAGTCTTGATGACCGACATGTAAACGCACCCCGGGGTTCGTCAATCATGGAAATCACTTCGGGACCCCCAAAACAATAGGTAATAGTCCACCAAATGGGCCAGAATCGGCCAAAACTGCAAGTCTTGATGACCGACATGTAAGCGCACCTTGGGGTACAACAACTATGCAAATCGCTTTGGAAACCCAAAACAGTGAGTAATAGTCCATGAAAGAGCCCAGAATCGAACAAACCTAGGATTATTGATGAACGATACTAAAACGCACACTCGGGTTTGTCTATGATGGAAATCGCTCACGGACCTCAAATCAGTGAGTAATAGTCCACGAAACGGGTCAGAATCGGCCAAAACCGCGAGTGTTGACGACCAACACATAAACGCACCCTGGGGTTCGTGTATCATGGAAATCGCTCACGGACCTCAAATCTGTGAGTAATAGTCCACGAAACGGGTCAGAATCGGCCAAAACCACGAGTGTTGATGACCGACACATAAACGCACTCTGGTGTTCGTCAATGATGGAAATCACTCCGGGACCCCCAGAACAGTGGGTAATAGTCCACGAAACGGGCAAGAATCGGCCAAAACTGCAAGTCTGGATGACCGACATGTAAACGCACCCCGGGGTTCGTCAATCATGGAAATCACTTCGGGACCCCCAGAACAATAGGTAATAGTCCACCAAACAGGCCAGAATCGGCCAAAACTGCAAGTCTTTATGACCGACATGTAAGCGCACCTTGGGGTACAACAACTATGCAAATCGCTTCGGAACCCCAAAACAGTGAGTAATAGTCCATGAAAGAGCCCAGAATCGAACAATCCTAGGATTATTGCTGGATGATACTTAAACGCACCCTGGGGTTCGTCTATCATGGAAATCGCTCACGGACCTCAAATATGTGAGTAATAGTCCAGGAAACGGGTCAGAATCGGCCAAAACCGCGAGTGTTGATAACCGACACATAAACGCACCCTGGTGTTCGTCAATGATGGAAATCACTACGGGACACCGAGAACAGTGGGTAAGTCCACAAAACGGGCCAGAATCGGCCAAAACTGCGAGTCTTGATGACCGACATGTAAACGCACCCCGGGGTTCGTCAATCGTGGAAATCACTTCGGCACCACAGAAAAGTGGGTAATAGTCCACGAAACGGGCCAGAATCGGCCAAAACTGCGAGTCTTAATGACCGACACGTAAGCGCACCTTGGGGTACAACAACTATGCAAATCGCTTTGGAAACCCAAAATAGTGAGTGATAGTCCATAGAAGAGCCCAGAATCGAACAAACCTAGGATTATTGATGAACGATACTTAAACGGACACTCGGGTTCGTCTATCATGGAAATCGCTCACGGACCTCAAATCAGTGAGTAATAGTCCACGAAACGGGTCAGAATTGGCCAAAACCGCGAGTGTTGACGACTAACACATAAACGCACCCTGGGGTTCGTGTATCATGGAAATCGCTCACGCACCTCAAATCTGTGAGTAATAGTCCACGAAACGGGTCAGAATCAGCCAAAGCCACGAGTGTTGATGACCGACACATAAACGCACTCTGGTGTTCGTCAATGATGGAAATCACTCCGGGACCCCCAGAACAGTGGGTAATAGTCCACGAAACGGGCAAGAATCGGCCAAAACTGCAAGTCTGGATGACCGACATGTAAACGCACCCCGGGGTTCGTCAATCATGGAAATCACTTCGGGACCCCCAGAACAATAGGTAATAGTCCACCAAACAGGCAGAATCGGCCAAAACTGCAAGTTTTGATGACCGACACGTAAGCGCACCTTGGGGTACAATAACTATGCAAATCGCTTCGGAACCCCAAAACATAGAGTAATAGTCTGTGGAAGAGCCTAGAATCGAACAAACCTAGGATTATTGATGAACGATACTTAAACGCACCCTGGGGTTCGTGTATCAGGAAATCGCTCACGGACCTCAAATCAGTGAGTAATAGTCCACGAAACGGGTCAGAATCGGCCAAGACCACGAGTGTTGATGACCGACACATAAACGCACTCTGGTGTTCGTCAATGATGGAAATCACTGCGGGACCCCCAGAACAGTGGGTAGTAGTCCACGAAACGGGCAAGAATCGGCCAAAACTGCAAGTCTTGATGACCGACATGTAAACGCACCCCGGGGTTCGTCAATCATGGAAATCACTTCGGGACCCCCAGAACAATAGGTAATAGTCCACCAAACGGGCCAGAATCGGCCAAAACTGCAAGTCTTGATGACCGACATGTAAGCGCACCTTGGGGTACAACAACTATGCAAATCCCTTCGGAACCCCAAAACTGTGAGTAATAGTCCATGAAAGAGCCCAGAATCGAACAATCCTAGGATTATTGCTGAACGATACTTAAACGCACCCTGGGGTTCGTCTATCATGGAAATCGCTCAAGGACCGCAAATATATGAGTAATAGTCTAGGAAACGGGTTAGAATCGGCCAAAACCGCGAGTGTTGATGACCGACACAAAAATGCACCCTAGTGTTCGTCAATGATGGAAATCACTACGGGACCCCGAGAACAGTGGGTAAGTCCACAAAACGGGCCAGAATCGGCCAAAACTGCGAGTCTTGATGACCGACATGTAAACGCACCCGGGGTTCGTCAATCGTGGAAATCACTTCGGGACCACAGAAAAGTGGGTAATAGTCCACGAAACGGGCCAGAATCGGCCAAAACTGCCAGTCTTGATGACCGACACGTAAGCGCACCTTGGGGTACAACAACTATGCAAATCGCTTTGGAAACCCAAAACAGTGAGTAGTAGTCCATGAAAGAGCCCAGAATCGAACAAACCTAGGATTATTGATGAACGATACTTAAACGCACACTCGGGTTCGTCTATCATGGAAATCACTCACGGACCTCAAATCTGTGAGTAATAGTCCACGAAACGGGTCAGAATCGGCCAAAACCGCGAGTGTTGACGACCAACACATAAACACACCCTGGGGTTCGTGTATCATGGAAATCTCTCACGGACCTCAAATCTGTGAGTAATAGTCCACGAAACGGGTCAGAATCGGCCAAAACCACGAGTGTTGATGACCGACACATAAACGCACTCTGGTGTTCGTCAATGATGGAAATCACTCCGGGACCCCCAGAACAGTGGGTAATAGTCCACGAAACGGGCAAGAATCGGCCAAAACTGCAAGTCTTGATGACCGACACGTAAACGCACCCCGGGGTTCGTAAATCATGGAAATCACTTCGGGACCCCCAGAACAATAGGTAATAGTCCACCAAACGGGTCAGAATCGGCCAAAACTTCAAGTCTTGATGACCGACACGTAAGCGCACCTTGGGGTACAACAACTATGCAAATCGCATCGGAACCCCAAAACATAGAGTAATAGTCCGGGGAAGAGCCTAGAATCGAACAAACCTAGGATTATTGATGAACGATACTTAAACGCACACTCGGGTTCGTCTATCATGGAAATCGCTCACGGACCTCAAATCAGTGAGTAATAGTCCACGAAACGGGTCAGAATCGGCCAAAACCGCGAGTGTTGACGACCAACACATAAACGCACCCTGGGGTTCGTGTATCATGGAAATCGCTCACGAACCTCAAATCTGTGAGTAATAGTCCACGAAACGGGTCAGAATCGGCCAAAACCACGAGTGTTGATGACCGACACATAAACGCACTCTCGTGTTCGTCAATGATGGAAATCACTCCGGGACCCCCAGAACAGTGGGTAATAGTCCACGAAACGGGCAAGAATTGGCCAAAACTGCAAGTCTTGATGACCGACATGTAAACGCACCCCGGGGTTCGTCAATCATGGAAATCACTTCGGGACCCCCAGAACAATAGGTAATAGTCCACCAAACGGGCCAGAATCGGACAAAACTGCAAGTCTTGATGACCGACACGTAAGCGCACCTTGGGGTACAACAACTATGAAAATCGCTTCGGAACCCCAAAACATAGAGTAATAGTCCGTGGAAGAGCCTAGAATCGAACAAACCTAGGATTATTGATGAACGATACTTAAACGCACACTCGGGTTCGTCTATCATGGAAATCGCTCACGGACCTCAAATCTGTGAATAATAGTCCACGAAACGGGTCAGAATCGGCCAAAACCACGAGTGTTGTTGACCGACACATAAACGCACTCTGGTGTTCGTCAATGATGGAAATCACTCCGGGACCCCCAGAACAGTGGGTAATAGTCCACGAAACGGGCAAGAATCGGCCAAAACTGCAAGTCTTGATGACCGACATGTAAACGCACCCCGGGGTTCGTCAATCATGGAAATCACTTCGGGACCCCGAGAACAATAGGTAATACTCCACCAAACGGGCCAGAATCGGCCAAAACTGCAAGTCTTGATGACCGACATGTAAGCGCACCTTGGGGTACAACAACTATGCAAATCGCTTCGGAACCCCAAAACATAGAGTAATAGTCTGGGGAAGAGCCTAGAATCGAACAAACCTAGGATTATTGATGAACGATACTTAAACGCACACTCGGGTTCGTCTATCATGGAAATCGCTCACGGACCTCAAATCAGTGAGTAATAGTCGACGAAACGGGTCAGAATCGGCCAAAACCGCGAGTGTTGACGACGAACACATAAGCGCACCCTGGGGTTCGTGTATCATGGAAATCGCTCACGAACCTCAAATCTGTGAGTAATAGTCCACGAAACGGGTCAGAATCGGCCAAAACCACGAGTGTTGATGACCGACACATAAACGCACTCTCGTGTTCGTCAATGATGGAAATCACTCCGGGACCCCCAAAACAGTGGGTAATAGTCCACGAAACGGGCAAGAATCGGCCAAAACTGCAAGTCTTGATGACCGACATGTAAACGCACCCCGGGGTTCGTCAATCATGGAAATCACTTCGGGACCCCCAGAACAATAGGTAATAGTCCACCAAACGGGCCAGAATCGGCCAAAACTGCAAGTCTTGATGACCGACACGTAAACGCACCCCGGGGTTCGTAAATCATGGAAATCACTTCGGGACCCCCAGAACAATAGGTAATAGTCCACCAAACGGGTCAGAATCGGCCAAAACTGCAAGTCTTGATGACCGACACGTAAGCGCACCTTGGGGTACAACAACTATGCAAATCGCATCGGAACCCCAAAACATAGAGTAATAGTCCGGGGAAGAGCCTAGAATCGAACAAACCTAGGATTATTGATGAACGATACTTAAACGCACACTCGGGTTCGTCTATCATGGAAATCGCTCACGGACCTCAAATCAGTGAGTAATAGTCCACGAAACGGGTCAGAATCGGCCAAAACCGCGAGTGTTGACGACCAACACATAAACGCACCCTGGGGTTCGTGTATCATGGAAATCGCTCACGAACCTCAAATCTGTGAGTAATAGTCCACGAAACGGGTCAGAATCGGCCAAAACCACGAGTGTTGATGACCGACACATAAACGCACTCTCGTGTTCGTCAATGATGGAAATCACTCCGGGACCCCCAGAACAGTGGGTAATAGTCCACGAAACGGGCAAGAATTGGCCAAAACTGCAAGTCTTGATGACCGACATGTAAACGCACCCCGGGGTTCGTCAATCATGGAAATCACTTCGGGACCCCCAGAACAATAGGTAATAGTCCACCAAACGGGCCAGAATCGGACAAAACTGCAAGTCTTGATGACCGACACGTAAGCGCACCTTGGGGTACAACAACTATGAAAATCGCTTCGGAACCCCAAAACATAGAGTAATAGTCCGTGGAAGAGCCTAGAATCGAACAAACCTAGGATTATTGATGAACGATACTTAAACGCACACTCGGGTTCGTCTATCATGGAAATCGCTCAGGGACCTCAAATATGTGAGTAATAGTCCACGAAACGGGTCAGAATCGGCCAAAACCACGAGTGTTGTTGACCGACACATAAACGCATTCTGGTGTTCGTCAATGATGGAAATCACTCCGGGACCCCAGAACAGTGGGTAATAGTCCACGAAACGGGCAAGAATCGGCCAAAACTGCAAGTCTTGATGACCGACATGTAAACGCACCCCGGGGTTCGTCAATCATGGAAATCACTTCGGGACCCCGAGAACAATAGGTAATACTCCACCAAACGGGCCAGAATCGGCCAAAACTGCAAGTCTTGATGACCGACATGTAAGCGCACCTTGGGGTACAACAACTATGCAAATCGCTTCGGAACCCCAAAACATAGAGTAATAGTCCGGGGAAGAGCCTAGAATCGAACAAACCTAGGATTATTGATGAACGATACTTAAACGCACACTCGGGTTCGTCTATCATGGAAATCGCTCACGGACCTCAAATCAGTGAGTAATAGTCGACGAAACGGGTCAGAATCGGCCAAAACCGCGAGTGTTGACGACCAACACATAAGCGCACCCTGGGGTTCGTGTATCATGGAAATCGCTCACGAACCTCAAATCTGTGAGTAATAGTCCACGAAACGGGTCAGAATCGGCCAAAACCACGAGTGTTGATGACCGACACATAAACGCACTCTCGTGTTCGTCAATGATGGAAATCACTCCGGGACCCCCAAAACAGTGGGTAATAGTCCACGAAACGGGCAAGAATCGGCCAAAACTGCAAGTCTTGATGACCGACATGTAAACGCACCCCGGGGTTCGTCAATCATGGAAATCACTTCGGGACCCCCAGAACAATAGGTAATAGTCCACCAAACGGGCCAGAATCGGCCAAAACTGCAAGTCTTGATGACCGACACGTAAACGCACCCCAGGGTTCGTAAATCATGGAAATCACTTCGGGACCCCCAGAACAATAGGTAATAGTCCACCAAACGGGTCAGAATCGGCCAAAACTGCAAGTCTTGATGACCGACACGTAAGCGCACCTTGGGGTACAACAACTATGCAAATCGCATCGGAACCCCAAAACATAGAGTAATAGTCCGGGGAAGAGCCTAGAATCGAACAAACCTAGGATTATTGATGAACGATACTTAAACGCACACTCGGGTTCGTCTATCATGGAAATCGCTCACGGACCTCAAATCAGTGAGTAATAGTCCACGAAACGGGTCAGAATCGGCCAAAACCGCGAGTGTTGACGACCAACACATAAACGCACCCTGGGGTTCGTGTATCATGGAAATCGCTCACGAACCTCAAATCTGTGAGTAATAGTCCACGAAACGGGTCAGAATCGGCCAAAACCACGAGTGTTGATGACCGACACATAAACGCACTCTCGTGTTCGTCAATGATGGAAATCACTCCGGGACCCCCAGAACAGTGGGTAATAGTCCACGAAACGGGCAAGAATTGGCCAAAACTGCAAGTCTTGATGACCGACATGTAAACGCACCCCGGGGTTCGTCAATCATGGAAATCACTTCGGGACCCCCAGAACAATAGGTAATAGTCCACCAAACGGGCCAGAATCGGACAAAACTGCAAGTCTTGATGACCGACACGTAAGCGCACCTTGGGGTACAACAACTATGAAAATCGCTTCGGAACCCCAAAACATAGAGTAATAGTCCGTGGAAGAGCCTAGAATCGAACAAACCTAGGATTATTGATGAACGATACATAAACGCACACTCGGGTTCGTCTATCATGGAAATCGCTCACGGACCTCAAATCTGTGAATAATAGTCCACGAAACGGGTCAGAATCGGCCAAAACCACGAGTGTTGTTGACCGACACATAAACGCATTCTGGTGTTCGTCAATGATGGAAATCACTCCGGGACCCCAGAACAGTGGGTAATAGTCCACGAAACGGGCAAGAATCGGCCAAAACTGCAAGTCTTGATGACCGACATGTAAACGCACCCCGGGGTTCGTCAATCATGGAAATCACTTCGGGACCCCGAGAACAATAGGTAATACTCCACCAAACGGGCCAGAATCGGCCAAAACTGCAAGTCTTGATGACCGACATGTAAGCGCACCTTGGGGTACAACAACTATGCAAATCGCTTCGGAACCCCAAAACATAGAGTAATAGTCCGGGGAAGAGCCTAGAATCGAACAAACCTAGGATTATTGATGAACGATACTTAAACGCACACTCGGGTTCGTCTATCATGGAAATCGCTCACGGACCTCAAATCAGTGAGTAATAGTCCACGAAACGGGTCAGAATCGGCCAAAACCGCGAGTGTTGACGACCAACACATAAACGCACCCTGGGGTTCGTGTATCATGGAAATCGCTCACGAACCTCAAATCTGTGAGTAATAGTCCACGAAACGGGTCAGAATCGGCCAAAACCACGAGTGTTGATGACCGACACATAAACGCACTCTCGTGTTCGTCAATGATGGAAATCACTCCGGGACCCCCAAAACAGTGGGTAATAGTCCACGAAACGGGCAAGAATCGGCCAAAACTGCAAGTCTTGATGACCGACATGTAAACGCACCCCGGGGTTCGTCAATCATGGAAATCACTTCGGGACCCCCAGAACAATAGGTAATAGTCCACCAAACGGGCCAGAATCGGACAAAACTGCAAGTCTTGATGACCGACACGTAAACGCACCCCGGGGTTCGTAAATCATGGAAATCACTTCGGGACCCCCAGAACAATAGGTAATAGTCCACCAAACGGGTCAGAATCGGCCAAAACTGCAAGTCTTGATGACCGACACGTAAGCGCACCTTGGGGTACAACAACTATGCAAATCGCATCGGAACCCCAAAACATAGAGTAATAGTCCGGGGAAGAGCCTAGAATCGAACAAACCTAGGATTATTGATGAACGATACTTAAACGCACACTCGGGTTCGTCTATCATGGAAATCGCTCACGGACCTCAAATCTGTGAATAATTGTCCACGAAACGGGTCAGAATCGGCCAAAACCACGAGTGTTGTTGACCGACACATAAACGCACTCTGGTGTTCGTCAATGATGGAAATCACTCCGGGACCCCCAGAACAGTGGGTAATAGTCCACGAAACGGGCAAGAATCGGCCAAAACTGCAAGTCTTGATGACCGACATGTAAACGCACCCCGGGGTTCGTCAATCATGGAAATCACTTCGGGACCCCGAGAACAATAGGTAATACTCCACCAAACGGGCCAGAATCGGCCAAAACTGCAAGTCTTGATGACCGACACGTAAGCGCACCTTGGGGTACAACAACTATGAAAATCGCTTCGGAACCCCAAAACATAGAGTAATAGTCCGGGGAAGAGCCTAGAATCGAACAAACCTAGGATTATTGATGAACGATACTTAAACGCACACTCGGGTTCGTCTATCATGGAAATCGCTCACGGACCTCAAATCAGTGAGTAATAGTCCACGAAACGGGTCAGAATCGGCCAAAACCGCGAGTGTTGACGACCAACACATAAACGCACCCTGGGGTTCGTGTATCATGGAGATCGCTCACGAACCTCAAATCTGTGAGTAATAGTCCACGAAACGGGTCAGAATCGGCCAAAACCACGAGTGTTGATGACCGACACATAAACGCACTCTCGTGTTCGTCAATGATGGAAATCACTCCGGGACCCCCAGAACAGTGGGTAATAATCCACGAAACGGGCAAGAATCGGCCAAAACTGCAAGTCTTGATGACCGACATGTAAACGCACCCCGGGGTTCGTCAATCATGGAAATCACTTCGGGACCCCCAGAACAATAGGTAATAGTCCACCAAACGGGCCAGAATCGGCCAAAACTGCAAGTCTTGATGACCGACACGTAAGCGCACCTTGGGGTACAACAACTATGAAAATCGCTTCGGAACCCCAAAACATAGAGTAATAGTCCGTGGAACAGCCTAGAATCGAACAAACCTAGGATTATTGATGAACGATACTTAAACGCACACTGGGGTTCGTGTATCATGGAAATCGCTCACGGACCTCAAATCTGTGAATAATAGTCCACGAAACGGGTCAGAATCGGCCAAAACCACGAGTGTTGTTGACCGACACATAAACGCACTCTGGTGTTCGTCAATGATGGAAATCACTCCGGGACCCCCAGAACAGTGGGTAATAGTCCACGAAACGGGCAAGAATCGGCCAAAACTGCAAGTCTTGATGACCGACATGTAAACGCACCCCGGGGTTCGTCAATCATGGAAATCACTTCGGGACCCCGAGAACAATAGGTAATACTCCACCAAACGGGCCAGAATCGGCCAAAACTGCAAGTCTTGATGACCGACACGTAAGCGCACCTTGGGGTACAACAACTATGAAAATCGCTTCGGAACCCCAAAACATAGAGTAATAGTCCGGGGAAGAGCCTAGAATCGAACAAACCTAGGATTATTGATGAACGATACTTAAACGCACACTCGGGTTCGTCTATCATGGAAATCGCTCACGGACCTCAAATCAGTGAGTAATAGTCCACGAAACGGGTCAGAATCGGCCAAAACCGCGAGTGTTGACGACGAACACATAAACGCACCCTGGGGTTCGTGTATCATGGAGATCGCTCACGAACCTCAAATCTGTGAGTAATAGTCCACGAAACGGGTCAGAATCGGCCAAAACCACGAGTGTTGATGACCGACACATAAACGCACTCTCGTGTTCGTCAATGATGGAAATCACTCCGGGACCCCCAGAACAGTGGGTAATAATCCACGAAACGGGCAAGAATCGGCCAAAACTGCAAGTCTTGATGACCGACATGTAAACGCACCCCGGGGTTCGTCAATCATGGAAATCACTTCGGGACCCCCAGAACAATAGGTAATAGTCCACCAAACGGGCCAGAATCGGCCAAAACTGCAAGTCTTGATGACCGACACGTAAGCGCACCTTGGGGTACAACAACTATGAAAATCGCTTCGGAACCCCAAAACATAGAGTAATAGTCCGTGGAACAGCCTAGAATCGAACAAACCTAGGATTATTGATGAACGATACTTAAACGCACACTGGGGTTCGTGTATCATGGAAATCGCTCACGGACCTCAAATCTGTGAATAATAGTCCACGAAACGGGTCAGAATCGGCCAAAACCACGAGTGTTGTTGACCGACACATAAACGCACTCTGGTGTTCGTCAATGATGGAAATCACTCCGGGACCCCCAGAACAGTGGGTAATAGTCCACGAAACGGGCAAGAATCGGCCAAAACTGCAAGTCTTGATGACCGACATGTAAACGCACCCCGGGGTTCGTCAATCATGGAAATCACTTCGGGACCCCCAGAACAATAGGTAATAGTCCACCAAACGGGCCAGAATCGGACAAAACTGCAAGTCTTGATGACCGACACGTAAGCGCACCTTGGGGTACAACAACTATGAAAATCGCTTCGGAACCCCAAAACATAGAGTAATAGTCCGTGGAAGAGCCTAGAATCGAACAAACCTAGGATTATTGATGAACGATACTTAAACGCACACTCGGGTTCGTCTATCATGGAAATCGCTCACGGACCTCAAATCTGTGAATAATAGTCCACGAAACGGGTCAGAATCGGCCAAAACCACGAGTGTTGTTGACCGACACATAAACGCACTCTGGTGTTCGTCAATGATGGAAATCACTCCGGGACCCCCAGAACAGTGGGTAATAGTCCACGAAACGGGCAAGAATCGGCCAAAACTGCAAGTCTTGATGACCGACATGTAAACGCACCCCGGGGTTCGTCAATCATGGAAATCACTTCGGGACCCCGAGAACAATAGGTAATACTCCACCAAACGGGCCAGAATCGGCCAAAACTGCAAGTCTTGATGACCGACATGTAAGCGCACCTTGGGGTACAACAACTATGCAAATCGCTTCGGAACCCCAAAACATAGAGTAATAGTCTGGGGAAGAGCCTAGAATCGAACAAACCTAGGATTATTGATGAACGATACTTAAACGCACACTCGGGTTCGTCTATCATGGAAATCGCTCACGGACCTCAAATCAGTGAGTAATAGTCGACGAAACGGGTCAGAATCGGCCAAAACCGCGAGTGTTGACGACGAACACATAAGCGCACCCTGGGGTTCGTGTATCATGGAAATCGCTCACGAACCTCAAATCTGTGAGTAATAGTCCACGAAACGGGTCAGAATCGGCCAAAACCACGAGTGTTGATGACCGACACATAAACGCACTCTCGTGTTCGTCAATGATGGAAATCACTCCGGGACCCCCAAAACAGTGGGTAATAGTCCACGAAACGGGCAAGAATCGGCCAAAACTGCAAGTCTTGATGACCGACATGTAAACGCACCCCGGGGTTCGTCAATCATGGAAATCACTTCGGGACCCCCAGAACAATAGGTAATAGTCCACCAAACGGGCCAGAATCGGCCAAAACTGCAAGTCTTGATGACCGACACGTAAACGCACCCCGGGGTTCGTAAATCATGGAAATCACTTCGGGACCCCCAGAACAATAGGTAATAGTCCACCAAACGGGTCAGAATCGGCCAAAACTGCAAGTCTTGATGACCGACACGTAAGCGCACCTTGGGGTACAACAACTATGCAAATCGCATCGGAACCCCAAAACATAGAGTAATAGTCCGGGGAAGAGCCTAGAATCGAACAAACCTAGGATTATTGATGAACGATACTTAAACGCACACTCGGGTTCGTCTATCATGGAAATCGCTCACGGACCTCAAATCAGTGAGTAATAGTCCACGAAACGGGTCAGAATCGGCCAAAACCGCGAGTGTTGACGACCAACACATAAACGCACCCTGGGGTTCGTGTATCATGGAAATCGCTCACGAACCTCAAATCTGTGAGTAATAGTCCACGAAACGGGTCAGAATCGGCCAAAACCACGAGTGTTGATGACCGACACATAAACGCACTCTCGTGTTCGTCAATGATGGAAATCACTCCGGGACCCCCAGAACAGTGGGTAATAGTCCACGAAACGGGCAAGAATTGGCCAAAACTGCAAGTCTTGATGACCGACATGTAAACGCACCCCGGGGTTCGTCAATCATGGAAATCACTTCGGGACCCCCAGAACAATAGGTAATAGTCCACCAAACGGGCCAGAATCGGACAAAACTGCAAGTCTTGATGACCGACACGTAAGCGCACCTTGGGGTACAACAACTATGAAAATCGCTTCGGAACCCCAAAACATAGAGTAATAGTCCGTGGAAGAGCCTAGAATCGAACAAACCTAGGATTATTGATGAACGATACTTAAACGCACACTCGGGTTCGTCTATCATGGAAATCGCTCAGGGACCTCAAATATGTGAGTAATAGTCCACGAAACGGGTCAGAATCGGCCAAAACCACGAGTGTTGTTGACCGACACATAAACGCATTCTGGTGTTCGTCAATGATGGAAATCACTCCGGGACCCCAGAACAGTGGGTAATAGTCCACGAAACGGGCAAGAATCGGCCAAAACTGCAAGTCTTGATGACCGACATGTAAACGCACCCCGGGGTTCGTCAATCATGGAAATCACTTCGGGACCCCGAGAACAATAGGTAATACTCCACCAAACGGGCCAGAATCGGCCAAAACTGCAAGTCTTGATGACCGACATGTAAGCGCACCTTGGGGTACAACAACTATGCAAATCGCTTCGGAACCCCAAAACATAGAGTAATAGTCCGGGGAAGAGCCTAGAATCGAACAAACCTAGGATTATTGATGAACGATACTTAAACGCACACTCGGGTTCGTCTATCATGGAAATCGCTCACGGACCTCAAATCAGTGAGTAATAGTCGACGAAACGGGTCAGAATCGGCCAAAACCGCGAGTGTTGACGACCAACACATAAGCGCACCCTGGGGTTCGTGTATCATGGAAATCGCTCACGAACCTCAAATCTGTGAGTAATAGTCCACGAAACGGGTCAGAATCGGCCAAAACCACGAGTGTTGATGACCGACACATAAACGCACTCTCGTGTTCGTCAATGATGGAAATCACTCCGGGACCCCCAAAACAGTGGGTAATAGTCCACGAAACGGGCAAGAATCGGCCAAAACTGCAAGTCTTGATGACCGACATGTAAACGCACCCCGGGGTTCGTCAATCATGGAAATCACTTCGGGACCCCGAGAACAATAGGTAATACTCCACCAAACGGGCCAGAATCGGCCAAAACTGCAAGTCTTGATGACCGACACGTAAGCGCACCTTGGGGTACAACAACTATGCAAATCGCTTCGGAACCCCAAAACATAGAGTAATAGTCCGTGGAAGAGCCTAGAATCGAACAAACCTAGGATTATTGATGAACGATACTTAAACGCACACTCGGGTTCGTCTATCATGGAAATCGCTCACGGACCTCAAATCTGTGAATAATAGTCCACGAAACGGGTCAGAATCGGCCAAAACCACGAGTGTTGTTGACCGACACATAAACGCACTCTGGTGTTCGTCAATGATGGAAATCACTCCGGGACCCCCAGAACAGTGGGTAATAGTCCACGAAACGGGCAAGAATCGGCCAAAACTGCAAGTCTTGATGACCGACATGTAAACGCACCCCGGGGTTCGTCAATCATGGAAATCACTTCGGGACCCCGAGAACAATAGGTAATACTCCACCAAACGGGCCAGAATCGGCCAAAACTGCAAGTCTTGATGACCGACATGTAAGCGCACCTTGGGGTACAACAACTATGCAAATCGCTTCGGAACCCCAAAACATAGAGTAATAGTCTGGGGAAGAGCCTAGAATCGAACAAACCTAGGATTATTGATGAACGATACTTAAACGCACACTCGGGTTCGTCTATCATGGAAATCGCTCACGGACCTCAAATCAGTGAGTAATAGTCGACGAAACGGGTCAGAATCGGCCAAAACCGCGAGTGTTGACGACGAACACATAAGCGCACCCTGGGGTTCGTGTATCATGGAAATCGCTCACGAACCTCAAATCTGTGAGTAATAGTCCACGAAACGGGTCAGAATCGGCCAAAACCACGAGTGTTGATGACCGACACATAAACGCACTCTCGTGTTCGTCAATGATGGAAATCACTCCGGGACCCCCAAAACAGTGGGTAATAGTCCACGAAACGGGCAAGAATCGGCCAAAACTGCAAGTCTTGATGACCGACATGTAAACGCACCCCGGGGTTCGTCAATCATGGAAATCACTTCGGGACCCCCAGAACAATAGGTAATAGTCCACCAAACGGGCCAGAATCGGCCAAAACTGCAAGTCTTGATGACCGACACGTAAACGCACCCCGGGGTTCGTAAATCATGGAAATCACTTCGGGACCCCCAGAACAATAGGTAATAGTCCACCAAACGGGTCAGAATCGGCCAAAACTGCAAGTCTTGATGACCGACACGTAAGCGCACCTTGGGGTACAACAACTATGCAAATCGCATCGGAACCCCAAAACATAGAGTAATAGTCCGGGGAAGAGCCTAGAATCGAACAAACCTAGGATTATTGATGAACGATACTTAAACGCACACTCGGGTTCGTCTATCATGGAAATCGCTCACGGACCTCAAATCAGTGAGTAATAGTCCACGAAACGGGTCAGAATCGGCCAAAACCGCGAGTGTTGACGACCAACACATAAACGCACCCTGGGGTTCGTGTATCATGGAAATCGCTCACGAACCTCAAATCTGTGAGTAATAGTCCACGAAACGGGTCAGAATCGGCCAAAACCACGAGTGTTGATGACCGACACATAAACGCACTCTCGTGTTCGTCAATGATGGAAATCACTCCGGGACCCCCAGAACAGTGGGTAATAGTCCACGAAACGGGCAAGAATTGGCCAAAACTGCAAGTCTTGATGACCGACATGTAAACGCACCCCGGGGTTCGTCAATCATGGAAATCACTTCGGGACCCCCAGAACAATAGGTAATAGTCCACCAAACGGGCCAGAATCGGACAAAACTGCAAGTCTTGATGACCGACACGTAAGCGCACCTTGGGGTACAACAACTATGAAAATCGCTTCGGAACCCCAAAACATAGAGTAATAGTCCGTGGAAGAGCCTAGAATCGAACAAACCTAGGATTATTGATGAACGATACTTAAACGCACACTCGGGTTCGTCTATCATGGAAATCGCTCAGGGACCTCAAATATGTGAGTAATAGTCCACGAAACGGGTCAGAATCGGCCAAAACCACGAGTGTTGTTGACCGACACATAAACGCATTCTGGTGTTCGTCAATGATGGAAATCACTCCGGGACCCCAGAACAGTGGGTAATAGTCCACGAAACGGGCAAGAATCGGCCAAAACTGCAAGTCTTGATGACCGACATGTAAACGCACCCCGGGGTTCGTCAATCATGGAAATCACTTCGGGACCCCGAGAACAATAGGTAATACTCCACCAAACGGGCCAGAATCGGCCAAAACTGCAAGTCTTGATGACCGACATGTAAGCGCACCTTGGGGTACAACAACTATGCAAATCGCTTCGGAACCCCAAAACATAGAGTAATAGTCCGGGGAAGAGCCTAGAATCGAACAAACCTAGGATTATTGATGAACGATACTTAAACGCACACTCGGGTTCGTCTATCATGGAAATCGCTCACGGACCTCAAATCAGTGAGTAATAGTCGACGAAACGGGTCAGAATCGGCCAAAACCGCGAGTGTTGACGACCAACACATAAGCGCACCCTGGGGTTCGTGTATCATGGAAATCGCTCACGAACCTCAAATCTGTGAGTAATAGTCCACGAAACGGGTCAGAATCGGCCAAAACCACGAGTGTTGATGACCGACACATAAACGCACTCTCGTGTTCGTCAATGATGGAAATCACTCCGGGACCCCCCAAAACAGTGGGTAATAGTCCACGAAACGGGCAAGAATCGGCCAAAACTGCAAGTCTTGATGACCGACATGTAAACGCACCCCGGGGTTCGTCAATCATGGAAATCACTTCGGGACCCCCAGAACAATAGGTAATAGTCCACCAAACGGGCCAGAATCGGCCAAAACTGCAAGTCTTGATGACCGACACGTAAACGCACCCCAGGGTTCGTAAATCATGGAAATCACTTCGGGACCCCCAGAACAATAGGTAATAGTCCACCAAACGGGTCAGAATCGGCCAAAACTGCAAGTCTTGATGACCGACACGTAAGCGCACCTTGGGGTACAACAACTATGCAAATCGCATCGGAACCCCAAAACATAGAGTAATAGTCCGGGGAAGAGCCTAGAATCGAACAAACCTAGGATTATTGATGAACGATACTTAAACGCACACTCGGGTTCGTCTATCATGGAAATCGCTCACGGACCTCAAATCAGTGAGTAATAGTCCACGAAACGGGTCAGAATCGGCCAAAACCGCGAGTGTTGACGACCAACACATAAACGCACCCTGGGGTTCGTGTATCATGGAAATCGCTCACGAACCTCAAATCTGTGAGTAATAGTCCACGAAACGGGTCAGAATCGGCCAAAACCACGAGTGTTGATGACCGACACATAAACGCACTCTCGTGTTCGTCAATGATGGAAATCACTCCGGGACCCCCAGAACAGTGGGTAATAGTCCACGAAACGGGCAAGAATTGGCCAAAACTGCAAGTCTTGATGACCGACATGTAAACGCACCCCGGGGTTCGTCAATCATGGAAATCACTTCGGGACCCCCAGAACAATAGGTAATAGTCCACCAAACGGGCCAGAATCGGACAAAACTGCAAGTCTTGATGACCGACACGTAAGCGCACCTTGGGGTACAACAACTATGAAAATCGCTTCGGAACCCCAAAACATAGAGTAATAGTCCGTGGAAGAGCCTAGAATCGAACAAACCTAGGATTATTGATGAACGATACTTAAACGCACACTCGGGTTCGTCTATCATGGAAATCGCTCACGGACCTCAAATCTGTGAATAATAGTCCACGAAACGGGTCAGAATCGGCCAAAACCACGAGTGTTGTTGACCGACACATAAACGCATTCTGGTGTTCGTCAATGATGGAAATCACTCCGGGACCCCAGAACAGTGGGTAATAGTCCACGAAACGGGCAAGAATCGGCCAAAACTGCAAGTCTTGATGACCGACATGTAAACGCACCCCGGGGTTCGTCAATCATGGAAATCACTTCGGGACCCCGAGAACAATAGGTAATACTCCACCAAACGGGCCAGAATCGGCCAAAACTGCAAGTCTTGATGACCGACATGTAAGCGCACCTTGGGGTACAACAACTATGCAAATCGCTTCGGAACCCCAAAACATAGAGTAATAGTCCGGGGAAGAGCCTAGAATCGAACAAACCTAGGATTATTGATGAACGATACTTAAACGCACACTCGGGTTCGTCTATCATGGAAATCGCTCACGGACCTCAAATCTGTGAATAATAGTCCACGAAACGGGTCAGAATCGGCCAAAACCACGAGTGTTGTTGACCGACACATAAACGCATTCTGGTGTTCGTCAATGATGGAAATCACTCCGGGACCCCAGAACAGTGGGTAATAGTCCACGAAACGGGCAAGAATCGGCCAAAACTGCAAGTCTTGATGACCGACATGTAAACGCACCCCGGGGTTCGTCAATCATGGAAATCACTTCGGGACCCCGAGAACAATAGGTAATACTCCACCAAACGGGCCAGAATCGGCCAAAACTGCAAGTCTTGATGACCGACATGTAAGCGCACCTTGGGGTACAACAACTATGCAAATCGCTTCGGAACCCCAAAACATAGAGTAATAGTCCGGGGAAGAGCCTAGAATCGAACAAACCTAGGATTATTGATGAACGATACTTAAACGCACACTCGGGTTCGTCTATCATGGAAATCGCTCACGGACCTCAAATCAGTGAGTAATAGTCCACGAAACGGGTCAGAATCGGCCAAAACCGCGAGTGTTGACGACCAACACATAAACGCACCCTGGGGTTCGTGTATCATGGAAATCGCTCACGAACCTCAAATCTGTGAGTAATAGTCCACGAAACGGGTCAGAATCGGCCAAAACCACGAGTGTTGATGACCGACACATAAACGCACTCTCGTGTTCGTCAATGATGGAAATCACTCCGGGACCCCCAAAACAGTGGGTAATAGTCCACGAAACGGGCAAGAATCGGCCAAAACTGCAAGTCTTGATGACCGACATGTAAACGCACCCCGGGGTTCGTCAATCATGGAAATCACTTCGGGACCCCCAGAACAATAGGTAATAGTCCACCAAACGGGCCAGAATCGGACAAAACTGCAAGTCTTGATGACCGACACGTAAACGCACCTCGGGGTTCGTAAATCATGGAAATCACTTCGGGACCCCCAGAACAATAGGTAATAGTCCACCAAACGGGTCAGAATCGGCCAAAACTGCAAGTCTTGATGACCGACACGTAAGCGCACCTTGGGGTACAACAACTATGCAAATCGCATCGGAACCCCAAAACATAGAGTAATAGTCCGGGGAAGAGCCTAGAATCGAACAAACCTAGGATTATTGATGAACGATACTTAAACGCACACTCGGGTTCGTCTATCATGGAAATCGCTCACGGACCTCAAATCTGTGAATAATTGTCCACGAAACGGGTCAGAATCGGCCAAAACCACGAGTGTTGTTGACCGACACATAAACGCACTCTGGTGTTCGTCAATGATGGAAATCACTCCGGGACCCCCAGAACAGTGGGTAATAGTCCACGAAACGGGCAAGAATCGGCCAAAACTGCAAGTCTTGATGACCGACATGTAAACGCACCCCGGGGTTCGTCAATCATGGAAATCACTTCGGGACCCCGAGAACAATAGGTAATACTCCACCAAACGGGCCAGAATCGGCCAAAACTGCAAGTCTTGATGACCGACACGTAAGCGCACCTTGGGGTACAACAACTATGAAAATCGCTTCGGAACCCCAAAACATAGAGTAATAGTCCGGGGAAGAGCCTAGAATCGAACAAACCTAGGATTATTGATGAACGATACTTAAACGCACACTCGGGTTCGTCTATCATGGAAATCGCTCACGGACCTCAAATCAGTGAGTAATAGTCCACGAAACGGGTCAGAATCGGCCAAAACCGCGAGTGTTGACGACCAACACATAAACGCACCCTGGGGTTCGTGTATCATGGAGATCGCTCACGAACCTCAAATCTGTGAGTAATAGTCCACGAAACGGGTCAGAATCGGCCAAAACCACGAGTGTTGATGACCGACACATAAACGCACTCTCGTGTTCGTCAATGATGGAAATCACTCCGGGACCCCCAGAACAGTGGGTAATAATCCACGAAACGGGCAAGAATCGGCCAAAACTGCAAGTCTTGATGACCGACATGTAAACGCACCCCGGGGTTCGTCAATCATGGAAATCACTTCGGGACCCCCAGAACAATAGGTAATAGTCCACCAAACGGGCCAGAATCGGCCAAAACTGCAAGTCTTGATGACCGACACGTAAGCGCACCTTGGGGTACAACAACTATGAAAATCGCTTCGGAACCCCAAAACATAGAGTAATAGTCCGTGGAACAGCCTAGAATCGAACAAACCTAGGATTATTGATGAACGATACTTAAACGCACACTGGGGTTCGTGTATCATGGAAATCGCTCACGGACCTCAAATCTGTGAATAATAGTCCACGAAACGGGTCAGAATCGGCCAAAACCACGAGTGTTGTTGACCGACACATAAACGCACTCTGGTGTTCGTCAATGATGGAAATCACTCCGGGACCCCCAGAACAGTGGGTAATAGTCCACGAAACGGGCAAGAATCGGCCAAAACTGCAAGTCTTGATGACCGACATGTAAACGCACCCCGGGGTTCGTCAATCATGGAAATCACTTCGGGACCCCCAGAACAATAGGTAATAGTCCACCAAACGGGCCAGAATCGGACAAAACTGCAAGTCTTGATGACCGACACGTAAACGCACCCCGGGGTTCGTAAATCATGGAAATCACTTCGGGACCCCCAGAACAATAGGTAATAGTCCACCAAACGGGTCAGAATCGGCCAAAACTGCAAGTCTTGATGACCGACACGTAAGCGCACCTTGGGGTACAACAACTATGCAAATCGCATCGGAACCCCAAAACATAGAGTAATAGTCCGGGGAAGAGCCTAGAATCGAACAAACCTAGGATTATTGATGAACGATACTTAAACGCACACTCGGGTTCGTCTATCATGGAAATCGCTCACGGACCTCAAATCTGTGAATAATTGTCCACGAAACGGGTCAGAATCGGCCAAAACCACGAGTGTTGTTGACCGACACATAAACGCACTCTGGTGTTCGTCAATGATGGAAATCACTCCGGGACCCCCAGAACAGTGGGTAATAGTCCACGAAACGGGCAAGAATCGGCCAAAACTGCAAGTCTTGATGACCGACATGTAAACGCACCCCGGGGTTCGTCAATCATGGAAATCACTTCGGGACCCCGAGAACAATAGGTAATACTCCACCAAACGGGCCAGAATCGGCCAAAACTGCAAGTCTTGATGACCGACACGTAAGCGCACCTTGGGGTACAACAACTATGAAAATCGCTTCGGAACCCCAAAACATAGAGTAATAGTCCGGGGAAGAGCCTAGAATCGAACAAACCTAGGATTATTGATGAACGATACTTAAACGCACACTCGGGTTCGTCTATCATGGAAATCGCTCACGGACCTCAAATCAGTGAGTAATAGTCCACGAAACGGGTCAGAATCGGCCAAAACCGCGAGTGTTGACGACCAACACATAAACGCACCCTGGGGTTCGTGTATCATGGAGATCGCTCACGAACCTCAAATCTGTGAGTAATAGTCCACGAAACGGGTCAGAATCGGCCAAAACCACGAGTGTTGATGACCGACACATAAACGCACTCTCGTGTTCGTCAATGATGGAAATCACTCCGGGACCCCCAGAACAGTGGGTAATAATCCACGAAACGGGCAAGAATCGGCCAAAACTGCAAGTCTTGATGACCGACATGTAAACGCACCCCGGGGTTCGTCAATCATGGAAATCACTTCGGGACCCCCAGAACAATAGGTAATAGTCCACCAAACGGGCCAGAATCGGCCAAAACTGCAAGTCTTGATGACCGACACGTAAGCGCACCTTGGGGTACAACAACTATGAAAATCGCTTCGGAACCCCAAAACATAGAGTAATAGTCCGTGGAACAGCCTAGAATCGAACAAACCTAGGATTATTGATGAACGATACTTAAACGCACACTAGGGTTCGTGTATCATGGAAATCGCTCACGGACCTCAAATCTGTGAATAATAGTCCACGAAACGGGTCAGAATCGGCCAAAACCACGAGTGTTGTTGACCGACACATAAACGCACTCTGGTGTTCGTCAATGATGGAAATCACTCCGGGACCCCCAGAACAGTGGGTAATAGTCCACGAAACGGGCAAGAATCGGCCAAAACTGCAAGTCTTGATGACCGACATGTAAACGCACCCCGGGGTTCGTCAATCATGGAAATCACTTCGGGACCCCCAGAACAATAGGTAATAGTCCACCAAACGGGCCAGAATCGGACAAAACTGCAAGTCTTGATGACCGACACGTAAGCGCACCTTGGGGTACAACAACTATGAAAATCGCTTCGGAACCCCAAAACATAGAGTAATAGTCCGTGGAAGAGCCTAGAATCGAACAAACCTAGGATTATTGATGAACGATACTTAAACGCACACTCGGGTTCGTCTATCATGGAAATCGCTCACGGACCTCAAATCAGTGAGTAATAGTCCACGAAACGGGTCAGAATCGGCCAAAACCGCGAGTGTTGACGACGAACACATAAACGCACCCTGGGGTTCGTGTATCATGGAGATCGCTCACGAACCTCAAATCTGTGAGTAATAGTCCACGAAACGGGTCAGAATCGGCCAAAACCACGAGTGTTGATGACCGACACATAAACGCACTCTCGTGTTCGTCAATGATGGAAATCACTCCGGGACCCCCAGAACAGTGGGTAATAATCCACGAAACGGGCAAGAATCGGCCAAAACTGCAAGTCTTGATGACCGACATGTAAACGCACCCCGGGGTTCGTCAATCATGGAAATCACTTCGGGACCCCCAGAACAATAGGTAATAGTCCACCAAACGGGCCAGAATCGGCCAAAACTGCAAGTCTTGATGACCGACACGTAAGCGCACCTTGGGGTACAACAACTATGAAAATCGCTTCGGAACCCCAAAACATAGAGTAATAGTCCGTGGAACAGCCTAGAATCGAACAAACCTAGGATTATTGATGAACGATACTTAAACGCACACTGGGGTTCGTGTATCATGGAAATCGCTCACGGACCTCAAATCTGTGAATAATAGTCCACGAAACGGGTCAGAATCGGCCAAAACCACGAGTGTTGTTGACCGACACATAAACGCACTCTGGTGTTCGTCAATGATGGAAATCACTCCGGGACCCCCAGAACAGTGGGTAATAGTCCACGAAACGGGCAAGAATCGGCCAAAACTGCAAGTCTTGATGACCGACATGTAAACGCACCCCGGGGTTCGTCAATCATGGAAATCACTTCGGGACCCCCAGAACAATAGGTAATAGTCCACCAAACGGGCCAGAATCGGACAAAACTGCAAGTCTTGATGACCGACCCGTAAGCGCACCTTGGGGTACAACAACTATGAAAATCGCTTCGGAACCCCAAAACATAGAGTAATAGTCCGTGGAAGAGCCTAGAATCGAACAAACCTAGGATTATTTATGAACGATACTTAAACGCACACTCGGGTTCGTCTATCATGGAAATCGCTCACGGACCTCAAATCTGTGAATAATAGTCCACGAAACGGGTCAGAATCGGCCAAAACCACGAGTGTTGTTGACCGACACATAAACGCACTCTGGTGTTCGTCAATGATGGAAATCACTCCGGGACCCCCAGAACAGTGGGTAATAGTCCACGAAACGGGCAAGAATCGGCCAAAACTGCAAGTCTTGATGACCGACATGTAAACGCACCCCGGGGTTCGTCAATCATGGAAATCACTTCGGGACCCCGAGAACAATAGGTAATACTCCACCAAACGGGCCAGAATCGGCCAAAACTGCAAGTCTTGATGACCGACACGTAAGCGCACCTTGGGGTACAACAACTATGAAAATCGCTTCGGAACCCCAAAACATAGAGTAATAGTCCGTGGAACAGCCTAGAATCGAACAAACCTAGGATTATTGATGAACGATACTTAAACGCACACTGGGGTTCGTGTATCATGGAAATCGCTCACGGACCTCAAATCTATGAATAATAGTCCACGAAACGGGTCAGAATCGGCCAAAACCACGAGTGTTGTTGACCGACACATAAACGCACTCTGGTGTTCGTCAATGATGGAAATCACTCCGGGACCCCCAGAACAGTGGGTAATAGTCCACGAAACGGGCAAGAATCGGCCAAAACTGCAAGTCTTGATGACCGACATGTAAACGCACCCCGGGGTTCGTCAATCATGGAAATCACTTCGGGACCCCCAGAACAATAGGTAATAGTCCACCAAACGGGCCAGAATCGGACAAAACTACAAGTCTTGATGACCGACACGTAAGCGCACCTTGGGGTACAACAACTATGAAAATCGCTTCGGAACCCCAAAACATAGAGTAATAGTCCGGGGAAGAGCCTAGAATCGAACAAACCTAGGATTATTGATGAACGATACTTAAACGCACACTCGGGTTCGTCTATCATGGAAATCGCTCACGGACCTCAAATCAGTGAGTAAGAGTCCACGAAACGGGTCAGAATCGGCCAAAACCGCGAGTGTTGACGACCAACACATATACGCACCCTGGGGTTCGTGTATCATGGAGATCGCTCACGAACCTCAAATCTGTGAGTAATAGTCCACGAAACGGGTCAGAATCGGCCAAAACCACGAGTGTTGATGACCCACACATAAACGCACTCTCGTGTTCGTCAATGATGGAAATCACTCCGGGACCCCCAGAACAGTGGGTAATAATCCACGAAACGGGCAAGAATCGGCCAAAACTGCAAGTCTTGATGACCGACATGTAAACGCACCCCGGGGTTCGTCAATCATGGAAATCACTTCGGGACCCCCAGAACAATAGGTAATAGTCCACCAAACGGGCCAGAATCGGCCAAAACTGCAAGTCTTGATGACCGACACGTAAGCGCACCTTGGGGTACAACAACTATGAAAATCGCTTCGGAACCCCAAAACATAGAGTAATAGTCCGTGGAACAGCCTAGAATCGAACAAACCTAGGATTATTGATGAACGATACTTAAACGCACACTGGGGTTCGTGTATCATGGAAATCGCTCACGGACCTCAAATCTGTGAATAATAGTCCACGAAACGGGTCAGAATCGGCCAAAACCACGAGTGTTGTTGACCGACACATAAACGCACTCTGGTGTTCGTCAATGATGGAAATCACTCCGGGACCCCCAGAACAGTGGGTAATAGTCCACGAAACGGGCAAGAATCGGCCAAAACTGCAAGTCTTGATGACCGACATGTAAACGCACCCCGGGGTTCGTCAATCATGGAAATCACTTCGGGACCCCCAGAACAATAGGTAATAGTCCACCAAACGGGCCAGAATCGGACAAAACTGCAAGTCTTGATGACCGACACGTAAGCGCACCTTGGGGTACAACAACTATGAAAATCGCTTCGGAACCCCAAAACATAGAGTAATAGTCCGTGGAAGAGCCTAGAATCGAACAAACCTAGGATTATTGATGAACGATACTTAAACGCACACTCGGGTTCGTCTATCATGGAAATCGCTCACGGACCTCAAATCAGTGAGTAATAGTCCACGAAACGGGTCAGAATCGGCCAAAACCGCGAGTGTTGACGACGAACACATAAACGCACCCTGCGGTTCGTGTATCATGGAGATCGCTCACGAACCTCAAATCTGTGAGTAATAGTCCACGAAACGGGTCAGAATCGGCCAAAACCACGAGTGTTGATGACCGACACATAAACGCACTCTCGTGTTCGTCAATGATGGAAATCACTCCGGGACCCCCAGAACAGTGGGTAATAATCCACGAAACGGGCAAGAATCGGCCAAAACTGCAAGTCTTGATGACCGACATGTAAACGCACCCCGGGGTTCGTCAATCATGGAAATCACTTCGGGACCCCCAGAACAATAGGTAATAGTCCACCAAACGGGCCAGAATCGGCCAAAACTGCAAGTCTTGATGACCGACACGTAAGCGCACCTTGGGGTACAACAACTATGAAAATCGCTTCGGAACCCCAAAACATAGAGTAATAGTCCGTGGAACAGCCTAGAATCGAACAAACCTAGGATTATTGATGAACGATACTTAAACGCACACTGGGGTTCGTGTATCATGGAAATCGCTCACGGACCTCAAATCTGTGAATAATAGTCCACGAAACGGGTCAGAATCGGCCAAAACCACGAGTGTTGTTGACCGACACATAAACGCACTCTGGTGTTCGTCAATGATGGAAATCACTCCGGGACCCCCAGAACAGTGGGTAATAGTCCACGAAACGGGCAAGAATCGGCCAAAACTGCAAGTCTTGATGACCGACATGTAAACGCACCCCGGGGTTCGTCAATCATGGAAATCACTTCGGGACCCCCAGAACAATAGGTAATAGTCCACCAAACGGGCCAGAATCGGACAAAACTGCAAGTCTTGATGACCGACCCGTAAGCGCACCTTGGGGTACAACAACTATGAAAATCGCTTCGGAACCCCAAAACATAGAGTAATAGTCCGTGGAAGAGCCTAGAATCGAACAAACCTAGGATTATTTATGAACGATACTTAAACGCACACTCGGGTTCGTCTATCATGGAAATCGCTCACGGACCTCAAATCTGTGAATAATAGTCCACGAAACGGGTCAGAATCGGCCAAAACCACGAGTGTTGTTGACCGACACATAAACGCACTCTGGTGTTCGTCAATGATGGAAATCACTCCGGGACCCCCAGAACAGTGGGTAATAGTCCACGAAACGGGCAAGAATCGGCCAAAACTGCAAGTCTTGATGACCGACATGTAAACGCACCCCGGGGTTCGTCAATCATGGAAATCACTTCGGGACCCCCGAGAACAATAGGTAATACTCCACCAAACGGGCCAGAATCGGCCAAAACTGCAAGTCTTGATGACCGACACGTAAGCGCACCTTGGGGTACAACAACTATGAAAATCGCTTCGGAACCCCAAAACATAGAGTAATAGTCCGTGGAACAGCCTAGAATCGAACAAACCTAGGATTATTGATGAACGATACTTAAACGCACACTGGGGTTCGTGTATCATGGAAATCGCTCACGGACCTCAAATCTATGAATAATAGTCCACGAAACGGGTCAGAATCGGCCAAAACCACGAGTGTTGTTGACCGACACATAAACGCACTCTGGTGTTCGTCAATGATGGAAATCACTCCGGGACCCCCAGAACAGTGGGTAATAGTCCACGAAACGGGCAAGAATCGGCCAAAACTGCAAGTCTTGATGACCGACATGTAAACGCACCCCGGGGTTCGTCAATCATGGAAATCACTTCGGGACCCCCAGAACAATAGGTAATAGTCCACCAAACGGGCCAGAATCGGACAAAACTACAAGTCTTGATGACCGACACGTAAGCGCACCTTGGGGTACAACAACTATGAAAATCGCTTCGGAACCCCAAAACATAGAGTAATAGTCCGTGGAAGAGCCTAGAATCGAACAAACCTAGGATTATTGATGAACGATACTTAAACGCACACTCGGGTTCGTCTATCATGGAAATCGCTCACGGACCTCAAATCTGTGAATAATAGTCCACGAAACGGGTCAGAATCGGCCAAAACCACGAGTGTTGTTGACCGACACATAAACGCACTCTGGTGTTCGTCAATGATGGAAATCACTCCGGGACCCCCAGAACAGTGGGTAATAGTCCACGAAACGGGCAAGAATCGGCCAAAACTGCAAGTCTTGATGACCGACATGTAAACGCACCCCGGGGTTCGTCAATCATGGAAATCACTTCGGGACCCCGAGAACAATAGGTAATACTCCACCAAACGGGCCAGAATCGGCCAAAACTGCAAGTCTTGATGACCGACATGTAAGCGCACCTTGGGGTACAACAACTATGCAAATCGCTTCGGAACCCCAAAACATAGAGTAATAGTCCGGGGAAGAGCCTAGAATCGAACAAACCTAGGATTATTGATGAACGATACTTAAACGCACACTCGGGTTCGTCTATCATGGAAATCGCTCACGGACCTCAAATCAGTGAGTAATAGTCCACGAAACGGGTCAGAATCGGCCAAAACCGCGAGTGTTGACGACCAACACATAAGCGCACCCTGGGGTTCGTGTATCATGGAAATCGCTCACGAACCTCAAATCTGTGAGTAATAGTCCACGAAACGGGTCAGAATTGGCCAAAACCACGAGTGTTGATGACCGACACATAAACGCACTCTCGTGTTCGTCAATGATGGAAATCACTCCGGGACCCCCAAAACAGTGGGTAATAGTCCACGAAACGGGCAAGAATCGGCCAAAACTGCAAGTCTTGATGACCGACACGTAAGCGCACCTTGGGGTACAACAACTATGAAAATCGCTTCGGAACCCCAAAACATAGAGTAATAGTCCGTGGAAGAGCCTAGAATCGAACAAACCTAGGATTATTGATGAACGATACTTAAACGCACACTCGGGTTCGTCTATCATGGAAATCGCTCACGGACCTCAAATCTGTGAATAATAGTCCACGAAACGGGTCAGAATCGGCCAAAACCACGAGTGTTGTTGACCGACACATAAACGCACTCTGGTGTTCGTCAATGATGGAAATCACTCCGGGACCCCCAGAACAGTGGGTAATAGTCCACGAAACGGGCAAGAATCGGCCAAAACTGCAAGTCTTGATGACCGACATGTAAACGCACCCCGGGGTTCGTCAATCATGGAAATCACTTCGGGACCCCGAGAACAATAGGTAATACTCCACCAAACGGGCCAGAATCGGCCAAAACTGCAAGTCTTGATGACCGACATGTAAGCGCACCTTGGGGTACAACAACTATGCAAATCGCTTCGGAACCCCAAAACATAGAGTAATAGTCCGGGGAAGAGCCTAGAATCGAACAAACCTAGGATTATTGATGAACGATACTTAAACGCACACTCGGGTTCGTCTATCATGGAAATCGCTCACGGACCTCAAATCAGTGAGTAATAGTCCACGAAACGGGTCAGAATCGGCCAAAACCGCGAGTGTTGACGACCAACACATAAGCGCACCCTGGGGTTCGTGTATCATGGAAATCGCTCACGAACCTCAAATCTGTGAGTAATAGTCCACGAAACGGGTCAGAATTGGCCAAAACCACGAGTGTTGATGACCGACACATAAACGCACTCTCGTGTTCGTCAATGATGGAAATCACTCCGGGACCCCCAAAACAGTGGGTAATAGTCCACGAAACGGGCAAGAATCGGCCAAAACTGCAAGTCTTGATGACCGACATGTAAACGCACCCCGGGGTTCGTAAATCATGGAAATCACTTCGGGACCCCCAGAACAATAGGTAATAGTCCACCAAACGGGCCAGAATCGGCCAAAACTGCAAGTCTTGATGACCGACACGTAAACGCACCCCGGGGTTCGTAAATCATGGAAATCACTTCGGGACCCCCAGAACAATAGGTAATAGTCCACCAAACGGGTCAGAATCGGCCAAAACTGCAAGTCTTGATGACCGACACGTAAGCGCACCTTGGGGTACAACAACTATGCAAATCGCATCGGAACCCCAAAACATAGAGTAATAGTCCGGGGAAGAGCCTAGAATCGAACAAACCTAGGATTATTGATGAACGATACTTAAACGCACACTCGGGTTCGTCTATCATGGAAATCGCTCACGGACCTCAAATCTGTGAATAATAGTCCACGAAACGGGTCAGAATCGGCCAAAACCACGAGTGTTGTTGACCGACACATAAACGCACTCTGGTGTTCGTCAATGATGGAAATCACTCCGGGACCCCCAGAACAGTGGGTAATAGTCCACGAAACGGGCAAGAATCGGCCAAAACTGCAAGTCTTGATGACCGACATGTAAACGCACCCCGGGGTTCGTCAATCATGGAAATCACTTCGGGACCCCGAGAACAATAGGTAATACTCCACCAAACGGGCCAGAATCGGCCAAAACTGCAAGTCTTGATGACCGACACGTAAGCGCACCTTGGGGTACAACAACTATGAAAATCGCTTCGGAACCCCAAAACATAGAGTAATAGTCCGGGGAAGAGCCTAGAATCGAACAAACCTAGGATTATTGATGAACGATACTTAAACGCACACTCGGGTTCGTCTATCATGGAAATCGCTCACGGACCTCAAATCAGTGAGTAAGAGTCCACGAAACGGGTCAGAATCGGCCAAAACCGCGAGTGTTGACGACCAACACATAAACGCACCCTGGGGTTCGTGTATCATGGAGATCGCTCACGAACCTCAAATCTGTGAGTAATAGTCCACGAAACGGGTCAGAATCGGCCAAAACCACGAGTGTTGATGACCGACACATAAACGCACTCTGGTGTTCGTCAATGATGGAAATCACTCCGGGACCCCCAGAACAGTGGGTAATAGTCCACGAAACGGGCAAGAATTGGCCAAAACTGCAAGTCTTGATGACCGACATGTAAACGCACCCCGGGGTTCGTCAATCATGGAAATCACTTCGGGACCCCCAGAACAATAGGTAATAGTCCACCAAACGGGCCAGAATCGGACAAAACTGCAAGTCTTGATGACCGACACGTAAGCGCACCTTGGGGTACAACAACTATGAAAATCGCTTTGGAACCCCAAAACATAGAGTAATAGTCCGTGGAAGAGCCTAGAATCGAACAAACCTAGGATTATTGATGAACGATACTTAAACGCACACTCGGGTTCGTCTATCATGGAAATCGCTCACGGACCTCAAATCTGTGAATAATAGTCCACGAAACGGGTCAGAATCGGCCAAAACCACGAGTGTTGTTGACCGACACATAAACGCACTCTGGTGTTCGTCAATGATGGAAATCACTCCGGGACCCCCAGAACAGTGGGTAATAGTCCACGAAACGGGCAAGAATCGGCCAAAACTGCAAGTCTTGATGACCGACATGTAAACGCACCCCGGGGTTCGTCAATCATGGAAATCACTTCGGGACCCCGAGAACAATAGGTAATACTCCACCAAACGGGCCAGAATCGGCCAAAACTGCAAGTCTTGATGACCGACATGTAAGCGCACCTTGGGGTACAACAACTATGCAAATCGCTTCGGAACCCCAAAACATAGAGTAATAGTCCGGGGAAGAGCCTAGAATCGAACAAACCTAGGATTATTGATGAACGATACTTAAACGCACACTCGGGTTCGTCTATCATGGAAATCGCTCACGGACCTCAAATCAGTGAGTAATAGTCCACGAAACGGGTCAGAATCGGCCAAAACCGCGAGTGTTGACGACCAACACATAAGCGCACCCTGGGGTTCGTGTATCATGGAAATCGCTCACGAACCTCAAATCTGTGAGTAATAGTCCACGAAACGGGTCAGAATTGGCCAAAACCACGAGTGTTGATGACCGACACATAAACGCACTCTCGTGTTCGTCAATGATGGAAATCACTCCGGGACCCCCAAAACAGTGGGTAATAGTCCACGAAACGGGCAAGAATCGGCCAAAACTGCAAGTCTTGATGACCGACATGTAAACGCACCCCGGGGTTCGTAAATCATGGAAATCACTTCGGGACCCCCAGAACAATAGGTAATAGTCCACCAAACGGGCCAGAATCGGCCAAAACTGCAAGTCTTGATGACCGACACGTAAACGCACCCCGGGGTTCGTAAATCATGGAAATCACTTCGGGACCCCCAGAACAATAGGTAATAGTCCACCAAACGGGTCAGAATCGGCCAAAACTGCAAGTCTTGATGACCGACACGTAAGCGCACCTTGGGGTACAACAACTATGCAAATCGCATCGGAACCCCAAAACATAGAGTAATAGTCCGGGGAAGAGCCTAGAATCGAACAAACCTAGGATTATTGATGAACGATACTTAAACGAACACTCGGGTTCGTCTATCATGGAAATCGCTCACGGACCTCAAATCTGTGAATAATAGTCCACGAAACGGGTCAGAATCGGCCAAAACCACGAGTGTTGTTGACCGACACATAAACGCACTCTGGTGTTCGTCAATGATGGAAATCACTCCGGGACCCCCAGAACAGTGGGTAATAGTCCACGAAACGGGCAAGAATCGGCCAAAACTGCAAGTCTTGATGACCGACATGTAAACGCACCCCGGGGTTCGTCAATCATGGAAATCACTTCGGGACCCCGAGAACAATAGGTAATACTCCACCAAACGGGCCAGAATCGGCCAAAACTGCAAGTCTTGATGACCGACACGTAAGCGCACCTTGGGGTACAACAACTATGAAAATCGCTTCGGAACCCCAAAACATAGAGTAATAGTCCGGGGAAGAGCCTAGAATCGAACAAACCTAGGATTATTGATGAACGATACTTAAACGCACACTCGGGTTCGTCTATCATGGAAATCGCTCACGGACCTCAAATCTGTGAATAATAGTCCACGAAACGGGTCAGAATCGGCCAAAACCACGAGTGTTGTTGACCGACACATAAACGCACTCTGGTGTTCGTCAATGATGGAAATCACTCCGGGACCCCCAGAACAGTGGGTAATAGTCCACGAAACGGGCAAGAATCGGCCAAAACTGCAAGTCTTGATGACCGACATGTAAACGCACCCCGGGGTTCGTCAATCATGGAAATCACTTCGGGACCCCGAGAACAATAGGTAATACTCCACCAAACGGGCCAGAATCGGCCAAAACTGCAAGTCTTGATGACCGACATGTAAGCGCACCTTGGGGTACAACAACTATGCAAATCGCTTCGGAACCCCAAAACATAGAGTAATAGTCCGGGGAAGAGCCTAGAATCGAACAAACCTAGGATTATTGATGAACGATACTTAAACGCACACTCGGGTTCGTCTATCATGGAAATCGCTCACGGACCTCAAATCAGTGAGTAATAGTCCACGAAACGGGTCAGAATCGGCCAAAACCGCGAGTGTTGACGACCAACACATAAGCGCACCCTGGGGTTCGTGTATCATGGAAATCGCTCACGAACCTCAAATCTGTGAGTAATAGTCCACGAAACGGGTCAGAATTGGCCAAAACCACGAGTGTTGATGACCGACACATAAACGCACTCTCGTGTTCGTCAATGATGGAAATCACTCCGGGACCCCCAAAACAGTGGGTAATAGTCCACGAAACGGGCAAGAATCGGCCAAAACTGCAAGTCTTGATGACCGACACGTAAGCGCACCTTGGGGTACAACAACTATGAAAATCGCTTCGGAACCCCAAAACATAGAGTAATAGTCCGTGGAAGAGCCTAGAATCGAACAAACCTAGGATTATTGATGAACGATACTTAAACGCACACTCGGGTTCGTCTATCATGGAAATCGCTCACGGACCTCAAATCTGTGAATAATAGTCCACGAAACGGGTCAGAATCGGCCAAAACCACGAGTGTTGTTGACCGACACATAAACGCACTCTGGTGTTCGTCAATGATGGAAATCACTCCGGGACCCCCAGAACAGTGGGTAATAGTCCACGAAACGGGCAAGAATCGGCCAAAACTGCAAGTCTTGATGACCGACATGTAAACGCACCCCGGGGTTCGTCAATCATGGAAATCACTTCGGGACCCCGAGAACAATAGGTAATACTCCACCAAACGGGCCAGAATCGGCCAAAACTGCAAGTCTTGATGACCGACATGTAAGCGCACCTTGGGGTACAACAACTATGCAAATCGCTTCGGAACCCCAAAACATAGAGTAATAGTCCGGGGAAGAGCCTAGAATCGAACAAACCTAGGATTATTGATGAACGATACTTAAACGCACACTCGGGTTCGTCTATCATGGAAATCGCTCACGGACCTCAAATCAGTGAGTAATAGTCCACGAAACGGGTCAGAATCGGCCAAAACCGCGAGTGTTGACGACCAACACATAAGCGCACCCTGGGGTTCGTGTATCATGGAAATCGCTCACGAACCTCAAATCTGTGAGTAATAGTCCACGAAACGGGTCAGAATTGGCCAAAACCACGAGTGTTGATGACCGACACATAAACGCACTCTCGTGTTCGTCAATGATGGAAATCACTCCGGGACCCCCAAAACAGTGGGTAATAGTCCACGAAACGGGCAAGAATCGGCCAAAACTGCAAGTCTTGATGACCGACATGTAAACGCACCCCGGGGTTCGTAAATCATGGAAATCACTTCGGGACCCCCAGAACAATAGGTAATAGTCCACCAAACGGGCCAGAATCGGCCAAAACTGCAAGTCTTGATGACCGACACGTAAACGCACCCCGGGGTTCGTAAATCATGGAAATCACTTCGGGACCCCCAGAACAATAGGTAATAGTCCACCAAACGGGTCAGAATCGGCCAAAACTGCAAGTCTTGATGACCGACACGTAAGCGCACCTTGGGGTACAACAACTATGCAAATCGCATCGGAACCCCAAAACATAGAGTAATAGTCCGGGGAAGAGCCTAGAATCGAACAAACCTAGGATTATTGATGAACGATACTTAAACGCACACTCGGGTTCGTCTATCATGGAAATCGCTCACGGACCTCAAATCTGTGAATAATAGTCCACGAAACGGGTCAGAATCGGCCAAAACCACGAGTGTTGTTGACCGACACATAAACGCACTCTGGTGTTCGTCAATGATGGAAATCACTCCGGGACCCCCAGAACAGTGGGTAATAGTCCACGAAACGGGCAAGAATCGGCCAAAACTGCAAGTCTTGATGACCGACATGTAAACGCACCCCGGGGTTCGTCAATCATGGAAATCACTTCGGGACCCCGAGAACAATAGGTAATACTCCACCAAACGGGCCAGAATCGGCCAAAACTGCAAGTCTTGATGACCGACACGTAAGCGCACCTTGGGGTACAACAACTATGAAAATCGCTTCGGAACCCCAAAACATAGAGTAATAGTCCGGGGAAGAGCCTAGAATCGAACAAACCTAGGATTATTGATGAACGATACTTAAACGCACACTCGGGTTCGTCTATCATGGAAATCGCTCACGGACCTCAAATCAGTGAGTAAGAGTCCACGAAACGGGTCAGAATCGGCCAAAACCGCGAGTGTTGACGACCAACACATAAACGCACCCTGGGGTTCGTGTATCATGGAGATCGCTCACGAACCTCAAATCTGTGAGTAATAGTCCACGAAACGGGTCAGAATCGGCCAAAACCACGAGTGTTGATGACCGACACATAAACGCACTCTGGTGTTCGTCAATGATGGAAATCACTCCGGGACCCCCAGAACAGTGGGTAATAGTCCACGAAACGGGCAAGAATTGGCCAAAACTGCAAGTCTTGATGACCGACATGTAAACGCACCCCGGGGTTCGTCAATCATGGAAATCACTTCGGGACCCCCAGAACAATAGGTAATAGTCCACCAAACGGGCCAGAATCGGACAAAACTGCAAGTCTTGATGACCGACACGTAAGCGCACCTTGGGGTACAACAACTATGAAAATCGCTTTGGAACCCCAAAACATAGAGTAATAGTCCGTGGAAGAGCCTAGAATCGAACAAACCTAGGATTATTGATGAACGATACTTAAACGCACACTCGGGTTCGTCTATCATGGAAATCGCTCACGGACCTCAAATCTGTGAATAATAGTCCACGAAACGGGTCAGAATCGGCCAAAACCACGAGTGTTGTTGACCGACACATAAACGCACTCTGGTGTTCGTCAATGATGGAAATCACTCCGGGACCCCCAGAACAGTGGGTAATAGTCCACGAAACGGGCAAGAATCGGCCAAAACTGCAAGTCTTGATGACCGACATGTAAACGCACCCCGGGGTTCGTCAATCATGGAAATCACTTCGGGACCCCGAGAACAATAGGTAATACTCCACCAAACGGGCCAGAATCGGCCAAAACTGCAAGTCTTGATGACCGACACGTAAGCGCACCTTGGGGTACAACAACTATGAAAATCGCTTCGGAACCCCAAAACAGAGAGTAATAGTCCGGGGAAGAGCCTAGAATCGAACAAACCTAGGATTATTGATGAACGATACTTAAACGCACACTCGGGTTCGTCTATCATGGAAATCGCTCACGGACCTCAAATCAGTGAGTAATAGTCCACGAAACGGGTCAGAATCGGCCAAAACCGCGAGTGTTGACGACCAACACATAAGCGCACCCTGGGGTTCGTGTATCATGGAAATCGCTCACGAACCTCAAATCTGTGAGTAATAGTCCACGAAACGGGTCAGAATTGGCCAAAACCACGAGTGTTGATGACCGACACATAAACGCACTCTCGTGTTCGTCAATGATGGAAATCACTCCGGGACCCCCAAAACAGTGGGTAATAGTCCACGAAACGGGCAAGAATCGGCCAAAACTGCAAGTCTTGATGACCGACATGTAAACGCACCCCGGGGTTCGTAAATCATGGAAATCACTTCGGGACCCCCAGAACAATAGGTAATAGTCCACCAAACGGGCCAGAATCGGCCAAAACTGCAAGTCTTGATGACCGACACGTAAACGCACCCCGGGGTTCGTAAATCATGGAAATCACTTCGGGACCCCCAGAACAATAGGTAATAGTCCACCAAACGGGTCAGAATCGGCCAAAACTGCAAGTCTTGATGACCGACACGTAAGCGCACCTTGGGGTACAACAACTATGCAAATCGCATCGGAACCCCAAAACATAGAGTAATAGTCCGGGGAAGAGCCTAGAATCGAACAAACCTAGGATTATTGATGAACGATACTTAAACGCACACTCGGGTTCGTCTATCATGGAAATCGCTCACGGACCTCAAATCTGTGAATAATAGTCCACGAAACGGGTCAGAATCGGCCAAAACCACGAGTGTTGTTGACCGACACATAAACGCACTCTGGTGTTCGTCAATGATGGAAATCACTCCGGGACCCCCAGAACAGTGGGTAATAGTCCACGAAACGGGCAAGAATCGGCCAAAACTGCAAGTCTTGATGACCGACATGTAAACGCACCCCGGGGTTCGTCAATCATGGAAATCACTTCGGGACCCCGAGAACAATAGGTAATACTCCACCAAACGGGCCAGAATCGGCCAAAACTGCAAGTCTTGATGACCGACACGTAAGCGCACCTTGGGGTACAACAACTATGAAAATCGCTTCGGAACCCCAAAACATAGAGTAATAGTCCGGGGAAGAGCCTAGAATCGAACAAACCTAGGATTATTGATGAACGATACTTAAACGCACACTCGGGTTCGTCTATCATGGAAATCGCTCACGGACCTCAAATCAGTGAGTAAGAGTCCACGAAACGGGTCAGAATCGGCCAAAACCGCGAGTGTTGACGACCAACACATAAACGCACCCTGGGGTTCGTGTATCATGGAGATCGCTCACGAACCTCAAATCTGTGAGTAATAGTCCACGAAACGGGTCAGAATCGGCCAAAACCACGAGTGTTGATGACCGACACATAAACGCACTCTGGTGTTCGTCAATGATGGAAATCACTCCGGGACCCCCAGAACAGTGGGTAATAGTCCACGAAACGGGCAAGAATCGGCCAAAACTGCAAGTCTTGATGACCGACATGTAAACGCACCCCGGGGTTCGTAAATCATGGAAATCACTTCGGGACCCCCAGAACAATAGGTAATAGTCCACCAAACGGGCCAGAATCGGCCAAAACTGCAAGTCTTGATGACCGACACGTAAACGCACCCCGGGGTTCGTAAATCATGGAAATCACTTCGGGACCCCCAGAACAATAGGTAATAGTCCACCAAACGGGTCAGAATCGGCCAAAACTGCAAGTCTTGATGACCGACACGTAAGCGCACCTTGGGGTACAACAACTATGCAAATCGCATCGGAACCCCAAAACATAGAGTAATAGTCCGGGGAAGAGCCTAGAATCGAACAAACCTAGGATTATTGATGAACGATACTTAAACGCACACTCGGGTTCGTCTATCATGGAAATCGCTCACGGACCTCAAATCTGTGAATAATAGTCCACGAAACGGGTCAGAATCGGCCAAAACCACGAGTGTTGTTGACCGACACATAAACGCACTCTGGTGTTCGTCAATGATGGAAATCACTCCGGGACCCCCAGAACAGTGGGTAATAGTCCACGAAACGGGCAAGAATCGGCCAAAACTGCAAGTCTTGATGACCGACATGTAAACGCACCCCGGGGTTCGTCAATCATGGAAATCACTTCGGGACCCCGAGAACAATAGGTAATACTCCACCAAACGGGCCAGAATCGGCCAAAACTGCAAGTCTTGATGACCGACACGTAAGCGCACCTTGGGGTACAACAACTATGAAAATCGCTTCGGAACCCCAAAACATAGAGTAATAGTCCGGGGAAGAGCCTAGAATCGAACAAACCTAGGATTATTGATGAACGATACTTAAACGCACACTCGGGTTCGTCTATCATGGAAATCGCTCACGGACCTCAAATCAGTGAGTAAGAGTCCACGAAACGGGTCAGAATCGGCCAAAACCGCGAGTGTTGACGACCAACACATAAACGCACCCTGGGGTTCGTGTATCATGGAGATCGCTCACGAACCTCAAATCTGTGAGTAATAGTCCACGAAACGGGTCAGAATCGGCCAAAACCACGAGTGTTGATGACCGACACATAAACGCACTCTGGTGTTCGTCAATGATGGAAATCACTCCGGGACCCCCAGAACAGTGGGTAATAGTCCACGAAACGGGCAAGAATTGGCCAAAACTGCAAGTCTTGATGACCGACATGTAAACGCACCCCGGGGTTCGTCAATCATGGAAATCACTTCGGGACCCCCAGAACAATAGGTAATAGTCCACCAAACGGGCCAGAATCGGACAAAACTGCAAGTCTTGATGACCGACACGTAAGCGCACCTTGGGGTACAACAACTATGAAAATCGCTTCGGAACCCCAAAACATAGAGTAATAGTCCGTGGAAGAGCCTAGAATCGAACAAACCTAGGATTATTGATGAACGATACTTAAACGCACACTCGGGTTCGTCTATCATGGAAATCGCTCACGGACCTCAAATCTGTGAATAATAGTCCACGAAACGGGTCAGAATCGGCCAAAACCACGAGTGTTGTTGACCGACACATAAACGCACTCTGGTGTTCGTCAATGATGGAAATCACTCCGGGACCCCCAGAACAGTGGGTAATAGTCCACGAAACGGGCAAGAATCGGCCAAAACTGCAAGTCTTGATGACCGACATGTAAACGCACCCCGGGGTTCGTCAATCATGGAAATCACTTCGGGACCCCGAGAACAATAGGTAATACTCCACCAAACGGGCCAGAATCGGCCAAAACTGCAAGTCTTGATGACCGACACGTAAGCGCACCTTGGGGTACAACAACTATGAAAATCGCTTCGGAACCCCAAAACAGAGAGTAATAGTCCGGGGAAGAGCCTAGAATCGAACAAACCTAGGATTATTGATGAACAATACTTAAACGCACACTCGGGTTCGTCTATCATGGAAATCGCTCACGGACCTCAAATCAGTGAGTAATAGTCCACGAAACGGGTCAGAATCGGCCAAAACCGTGAGTGTTGACGACCAACACATAAACACACCCTGGGGTTCGTGTATCATGGAGATCGCTCACGAACCTCAAATCTGTGAGTAATAGTCCACGAAACGGGTCAGAATCGGCCAAAACCACGAGTGTTGATGACCGACACATAAACGCACTCTCGTGTTCGTCAATGATGGAAATCACTCCGGGACCCCCAGAACAGTGGGTAATAATCCACGAAACGGGCAAGAATCGGCCAAAACTGCAAGTCTTGATGACCGACATGTAAACGCACCCCGGGGTTCGTCAATCATGGAAATCACTTCGGGACCCCCAGAACAATAGGTAATAGTCCACCAAACGGGCCAGAATCGGCCAAAACTGCAAGTCTTTATGACCGACACGTAAGCGCACCTTGGGGTACAACAACTATGAAAATCGCTTCGGAACCCCAAAACATAGAGTAATAGTCCGTGGAACAGCCTAGAATCGAACAAACCTAGGATTATTGATGAACGATACTTAAACGCACACTGGGGTTCGTGTATCATGGAAATCGCTCACGGACCTCAAATATGTGAATAATAGTCCACGAAACGGGTCAGAATCGGCCAAAACCACGAGTGTTGTTGACCGACACATAAACGCACTCTGGTGTTCGTCAATGATGGAAATCACTCCGGGACCCCCAGAACAGTGGGTAATAGTCCACGAAACGGGCAAGAATCGGCCAAAACTGCAAGTCTTGATGACCGACATGTAAACGCACCCCGGGGTTCGTCAATCATGGAAATCACTTCGGGACCCCGAGAACAATAGGTAATACTCCACCAAACGGGCCAGAATCGGCCAAAACTGCAAGTCTTGATGACCGACACGTAAGCGCACCTTGGGGTACAACAACTATGAAAATCGCGTCGGAACCCCAAAACATAGAGTAATAGTCCGGGGAAGAGCCTAGAATCGAACAAACCTAGGATTATTGATGAACGATACTTAAACGCACACTCGGGTTCGTCTATCATGGAAATCGCTCACGGACCTCAAATCAGTGAGTAATAGTCCACGAAACGGGTCAGAATCGGCCAAAACCGCGAGTGTTGACGACCAACACATAAACGCACCCTGGGGTTCGTGTATCATGGAGATCGCTCACGAACCTCAAATCTGTGAGTAATAGTCCACGAAACGGGTCAGAATCGGCCAAAACCACGAGTGTTGATGACCGACACATAAACGCACTCTGGTGTTCGTCAATGATGGAAATCACTCCGGGACCCCCAGAACAGTGGGTAATAGTCCACGAAACGGGCAAGAATTGGCCAAAACTGCAAGTCTTGATGACCGACATGTAAACGCACCCCGGGGTTCGTCAATCATGGAAATCACTTCGGGACCCCCAGAACAATAGGTAATAGTCCACCAAACGGGCCAGAATCGGACAAAACTGCAAGTCTTGATGACCGACACGTAAGCGCACCTTGGGGTACAACAACTATGAAAATCGCTTCGGAACCCCAAAACATAGAGTAATAGTCCGTGGAAGAGCCTAGAATCGAACAAACCTAGGATTATTGATGAACGATACTTAAACGCACACTCGGGTTCGTCTATCATGGAAATCGCTCACGGACCTCAAATCTGTGAATAATAGTCCACGAAACGGGTCAGAATCGGCCAAAACCACGAGTGTTGTTGACCGACACATAAACGCACTCTGGTGTTCGTCAATGATGGAAATCACTCCGGGACCCCCAGAACAGTGGGTAATAGTCCACGAAACGGGCAAGAATCGGCCAAAACTGCAAGTCTTGATGACCGACATGTAAACGCACCCCGGGGTTCGTCAATCATGGAAATCACTTCGGGACCCCGAGAACAATAGGTAATACTCCACCAAACGGGCCAGAATCGGCCAAAACTGCAAGTCTTGATGACCGACACGTAAGCGCACCTTGGGGTACAACAACTATGAAAATCGCTTCGGAACCCCAAAACAGAGAGTAATAGTCCGGGGAAGAGCCTAGAATCGAACAAACCTAGGATTATTGATGAACAATACTTAAACGCACACTCGGGTTCGTCTATCATGGAAATCGCTCACGGACCTCAAATCAGTGAGTAATAGTCCACGAAACGGGTCAGAATCGGCCAAAACCGTGAGTGTTGACGACCAACACATAAACGCACCCTGGGGTTCGTGTATCATGGAGATCGCTCACGAACCTCAAATCTGTGAGTAATAGTCCACGAAACGGGTCAGAATCGGCCAAAACCACGAGTGTTGATGACCGACACATAAACGCACTCTCGTGTTCGTCAATGATGGAAATCACTCCGGGACCCCCAGAACAGTGGGTAATAATCCACGAAACGGGCAAGAATCGGCCAAAACTGCAAGTCTTGATGACCGACATGTAAACGCACCCCGGGGTTCGTCAATCATGGAAATCACTTCGGGACCCCCAGAACAATAGGTAATAGTCCACCAAACGGGCCAGAATCGGCCAAAACTGCAAGTCTTTATGACCGACACGTAAGCGCACCTTGGGGTACAACAACTATGAAAATCGCTTCGGAACCCCAAAACATAGAGTAATAGTCCGTGGAACAGCCTAGAATCGAACAAACCTAGGATTATTGATGAACGATACTTAAACGCACACTGGGGTTCGTGTATCATGGAAATCGCTCACGGACCTCAAATATGTGAATAATAGTCCACGAAACGGGTCAGAATCGGCCAAAACCACGAGTGTTGTTGACCGACACATAAACGCACTCTGGTGTTCGTCAATGATGGAAATCACTCCGGGACCCCCAGAACAGTGGGTAATAGTCCACGAAACGGGCAAGAATCGGCCAAAACTGCAAGTCTTGATGACCGACATGTAAACGCACCCCGGGGTTCGTCAATCATGGAAATCACTTCGGGACCCCGAGAACAATAGGTAATACTCCACCAAACGGGCCAGAATCGGCCAAAACTGCAAGTCTTGATGACCGACACGTAAGCGCACCTTGGGGTACAACAACTATGAAAATCGCTTCGGAACCCCAAAACATAGAGTAATAGTCCGGGGAAGAGCCTAGAATCGAACAAACCTAGGATTATTGATGAACGATACTTAAACGCACACTCGGGTTCGTCTATCATGGAAATCGCTCACGGACCTCAAATCAGTGAGTAATAGTCCACGAAACGGGTCAGAATCGGCCAAAACCGCGAGTGTTGACGACCAACACATAAACGCACCCTGGGGTTCGTGTATCATGGAAATCGCGCACGAACCTCAAATCTGTGAGTAATAGTCCACGAAACGGGTCAGAATCGGCCAAAACCACGAGTGTTGATGACCGACACATAAACGCACTCTCGTGTTCGTCAATGATGGAAATCACTCCGGGACCCCCAGAACAGTGGGTAATAGTCCACGAAACGGGCAAGAATTGGCCAAAACTGCAAGTCTTGATGACCGACATGTAAACGCACCCCGGGGTTCGTCAATCATGGAAATCACTTCGGGACCCCCAGAACAATAGGTAATAGTCCACCAAACGGGCCAGAATCGGACAAAACTGCAAGTCTTGATGACCGACACGTAAGCGCACCTTGGGGTACAACAACTATGAAAATCGCTTCGGAACCCCAAAACATAGAGTAATAGTCCGTGGAAGAGCCTAGAATCGAACAAACCTAGGATTATTGATGAACGATACTTAAACGCACACTCGGGTTCGTCTATCATGGAAATCGCTCACGGACCTCAAATCTGTGAATAATAGTCCACGAAACGGGTCAGAATCGGCCAAAACCACGAGTGTTGTTGACCGACACATAAACGCACTCTGGTGTTCGTCAATGATGGAAATCACTCCGGGACCCCCAGAACAGTGGGTAATAGTCCACGAAACGGGCAAGAATCGGCCAAAACTGCAAGTCTTGATGACCGACATGTAAACGCACCCCGGGGTTCGTCAATCATGGAAATCACTTCGGGACCCCGAGAACAATAGGTAATACTCCACCAAACGGGCCAGAATCGGCCAAAACTGCAAGTCTTGATGACCGACACGTAAGCGCACCTTGGGGTACAACAACTATGAAAATCGCTTCGGAACCCCAAAACAGAGAGTAATAGTCCGGGGAAGAGCCTAGAATCGAACAAACCTAGGATTATTGATGAACAATACTTAAACGCACACTCGGGTTCGTCTATCATGGAAATCGCTCACGGACCTCAAATCAGTGAGTAATAGTCCACGAAACGGGTCAGAATCGGCCAAAACCGTGAGTGTTGACGACCAACACATAAACGCACCCTAGGGTTCGTGTATCATGGAGATCGCTCACGAACCTCAAATCTGTGAGTAATAGTCCACGAAACGGGTCAGAATCGGCCAAAACCACGAGTGTTGATGACCGACACATAAACGCACTCTCGTGTTCGTCAATGATGGAAATCACTCCGGGACCCCCAGAACAGTGGGTAATAATCCACGAAACGGGCAAGAATCGGCCAAAACTGCAAGTCTTGATGACCGACATGTAAACGCACCCCGGGGTTCGTCAATCATGGAAATCACTTCGGGACCCCCAGAACAATAGGTAATAGTCCACCAAACGGGCCAGAATCGGCCAAAACTGCAAGTCTTTATGACCGACACGTAAGCGCACCTTGGGGTACAACAACTATGAAAATCGCTTCGGAACCCCAAAACATAGAGTAATAGTCCGTGGAACAGCCTAGAATCGAACAAACCTAGGATTATTGATGAACGATACTTAAACGCACACTGGGGTTCGTGTATCATGGAAATCGCTCACGGACCTCAAATATGTGAATAATAGTCCACGAAACGGGTCAGAATCGGCCAAAACCACGAGTGTTGTTGACCGACACATAAACGCACTCTGGTGTTCGTCAATGATGGAAATCACTCCGGGACCCCCAGAACAGTGGGTAATAGTCCACGAAACGGGCAAGAATCGGCCAAAACTGCAAGTCTTGATGACCGACATGTAAACGCACCCCGGGGTTCGTCAATCATGGAAATCACTTCGGGACCCCGAGAACAATAGGTAATACTCCACCAAACGGGCCAGAATCGGCCAAAACTGCAAGTCTTGATGACCGACACGTAAGCGCACCTTGGGGTACAACAACTATGAAAATCGCTTCGGAACCCCAAAACATAGAGTAATAGTCCGGGGAAGAGCCTAGAATCGAACAAACCTAGGATTATTGATGAACGATACTTAAACGCACACTCGGGTTCGTCTATCATGGAAATCGCTCACGGACCTCAAATCAGTGAGTAATAGTCCACGAAACGGGTCAGAATCGGCCAAAACCGCGAGTGTTGACGACCAACACATAAACGCACCCTGGGGTTCGTGTATCATGGAAATCGCTCACGAACCTCAAATCTGTGAGTAATAGTCCACGAAACGGGTCAGAATCGGCCAAAACCACGAGTGTTGATGACCGACACATAAACGCACTCTCGTGTTCGTCAATGATGGAAATCACTCCGGGACCCCCAGAACAGTGGGTAATAGTCCACGAAACGGGCAAGAATTGGCCAAAACTGCAAGTCTTGATGACCGACATGTAAACGCACCCCGGGGTTCGTCAATCATGGAAATCACTTCGGGACCCCCAGAACAATAGGTAATAGTCCACCAAACGGGCCAGAATCGGACAAAACTGCAAGTCTTGATGACCGACACGTAAGCGCACCTTGGGGTACAACAACTATGAAAATCGCTTCGGAACCCCAAAACATAGAGTAATAGTCCGTGGAAGAGCCTAGAATCGAACAAACCTAGGATTATTGATGAACGATACTTAAACGCACACTCGGGTTCGTCTATCATGGAAATCGCTCACGGACCTCAAATCTGTGAATAATAGTCCACGAAACGGGTCAGAATCGGCCAAAACCACGAGTGTTGTTGACCGACACATAAACGCACTCTGGTGTTCGTCAATGATGGAAATCACTCCGGGACCCCCAGAACAGTGGGTAATAGTCCACGAAACGGGCAAGAATCGGCCAAAACTGCAAGTCTTGATGACCGACATGTAAACGCACCCCGGGGTTCGTCAATCATGGAAATCACTTCGGGACCCCCGAGAACAATAGGTAATACTCCACCAAACGGGCCAGAATCGGCCAAAACTGCAAGTCTTGATGACCGACACGTAAGCGCACCTTGGGGTACAACAACTATGAAAATCGCTTCGGAACCCCAAAACAGAGAGTAATAGTCCGGGGAAGAGCCTAGAATCGAACAAACCTAGGATTATTGATGAACAATACTTAAACGCACACTCGGGTTCGTCTATCATGGAAATCGCTCACGGACCTCAAATCAGTGAGTAATAGTCCACGAAACGGGTCAGAATCGGCCAAAACCGTGAGTGTTGACGACCAACACATAAACGCACCCTGGGGTTCGTGTATCATGGAGATCGCTCACGAACCTCAAATCTGTGAGTAATAGTCCACGAAACGGGTCAGAATCGGCCAAAACCACGAGTGTTGATGACCGACACATAAACGCACTCTCGTGTTCGTCAATGATGGAAATCACTCCGGGACCCCCAGAACAGTGGGTAATAATCCACGAAACGGGCAAGAATCGGCCAAAACTGCAAGTCTTGATGACCGACATGTAAACGCACCCCGGGGTTCGTCAATCATGGAAATCACTTCGGGACCCCCAGAACAATAGGTAATAGTCCACCAAACGGGCCAGAATCGGCCAAAACTGCAAGTCTTTATGACCGACACGTAAGCGCACCTTGGGGTACAACAACTATGAAAATCGCTTCGGAACCCCAAAACATAGAGTAATAGTCCGTGGAACAGCCTAGAATCGAACAAACCTAGGATTATTGATGAACGATACTTAAACGCACACTGGGGTTCGTGTATCATGGAAATCGCTCACGGACCTCAAATATGTGAATAATAGTCCACGAAACGGGTCAGAATCGGCCAAAACCACGAGTGTTGTTGACCGACACATAAACGCACTCTGGTGTTCGTCAATGATGGAAATCACTCCGGGACCCCCAGAACAGTGGGTAATAGTCCACGAAACGGGCAAGAATCGGCCAAAACTGCAAGTCTTGATGACCGACATGTAAACGCACCCCGGGGTTCGTCAATCATGGAAATCACTTCGGGACCCCCGAGAACAATAGGTAATACTCCACCAAACGGGCCAGAATCGGCCAAAACTGCAAGTCTTGATGACCGACACGTAAGCGCACCTTGGGGTACAACAACTATGAAAATCGCTTCGGAACCCCAAAACATAGAGTAATAGTCCGGGGAAGAGCCTAGAATCGAACAAACCTAGGATTATTGATGAACGATACTTAAACGCACACTCGGGTTCGTCTATCATGGAAATCGCTCACGGACCTCAAATCAGTGAGTAATAGTCCACGAAACGGGTCAGAATCGGCCAAAACCGCGAGTGTTGACGACCAACACATAAACGCACCCTGGGGTTCGTGTATCATGGAAATCGCTCACGAACCTCAAATCTGTGAGTAATAGTCCACGAAACGGGTCAGAATCGGCCAAAACCACGAGTGTTGATGACCGACACATAAACGCACTCTCGTGTTCGTCAATGATGGAAATCACTCCGGGACCCCCAGAACAGTGGGTAATAGTCCACGAAACGGGCAAGAATTGGCCAAAACTGCAAGTCTTGATGACCGACATGTAAACGCACCCCGGGGTTCGTCAATCATGGAAATCACTTCGGGACCCCCAGAACAATAGGTAATAGTCCACCAAACGGGCCAGAATCGGACAAAACTGCAAGTCTTGATGACCGACACGTAAGCGCACCTTGGGGTACAACAACTATGAAAATCGCTTCGGAACCCCAAAACATAGAGTAATAGTCCGTGGAAGAGCCTAGAATCGAACAAACCTAGGATTATTGATGAACGATACTTAAACGCACACTCGGGTTCGTCTATCATGGAAATCGCTCACGGACCTCAAATCTGTGAATAATAGTCCACGAAACGGGTCAGAATCGGCCAAAAGCACGAGTGTTGTTGACCGACACATAAACGCACTCTGGTGTTCGTCAATGATGGAAATCACTCCGGGACCCCCAGAACAGTGGGTAATAGTCCACGAAACGGGCAAGAATCGGCCAAAACTGCAAGTCTTGATGACCGACATGTAAACGCACCCCGGGGTTCGTCAATCATGGAAATCACTTCGGGACCCCGAGAACAATAGGTAATACTCCACCAAACGGGCCAGAATCGGCCAAAACTGCAAGTCTTGATGACCGACACGTAAGCGCACCTTGGGGTACAACAACTATGAAAATCGCTTCGGAACCCCAAAACAGAGAGTAATAGTCCGGGGAAGAGCCTAGAATCGAACAAACCTAGGATTATTGATGAACAATACTTAAACGCACACTCGGGTTCGTCTATCATGGAAATCGCTCACGGACCTCAAATCAGTGAGTAATAGTCCACGAAACGGGTCAGAATCGGCCAAAACCGTGAGTGTTGACGACCAACACATAAACGCACCCTGGGGTTCGTGTATCATGGAGATCGCTCACGAACCTCAAATCTGTGAGTAATAGTCCACGAAACGGGTCAGAATCGGCCAAAACCACGAGTGTTGATGACCGACACATAAACGCACTCTCGTGTTCGTCAATGATGGAAATCACTCCGGGACCCCCAGAACAGTGGGTAATAATCCACGAAACGGGCAAGAATCGGCCAAAACTGCAAGTCTTGATGACCGACATGTAAACGCACCCCGGGGTTCGTCAATCATGGAAATCACTTCGGGACCCCCAGAACAATAGGTAATAGTCCACCAAACGGGCCAGAATCGGCCAAAACTGCAAGTCTTTATGACCGACACGTAAGCGCACCTTGGGGTACAACAACTATGAAAATCGCTTCGGAACCCCAAAACATAGAGTAATAGTCCGTGGAACAGCCTAGAATCGAACAAACCTAGGATTATTGATGAACGATACTTAAACGCACACTGGGGTTCGTGTATCATGGAAATCGCTCACGGACCTCAAATATGTGAATAATAGTCCACGAAACGGGTCAGAATCGGCCAAAACCACGAGTGTTGTTGACCGACACATAAACGCACTCTGGTGTTCGTCAATGATGGAAATCACTCCGGGACCCCCAGAACAGTGGGTAATAGTCCACGAAACGGGCAAGAATCGGCCAAAACTGCAAGTCTTGATGACCGACATGTAAACGCACCCCGGGGTTCGTCAATCATGGAAATCACTTCGGGACCCCGAGAACAATAGGTAATACTCCACCAAACGGGCCAGAATCGGCCAAAACTGCAAGTCTTGATGACCGACACGTAAGCGCACCTTGGGGTACAACAACTATGAAAATCGCTTCGGAACCCCAAAACATAGAGTAATAGTCCGGGGAAGAGCCTAGAATCGAACAAACCTAGGATTATTGATGAACGATACTTAAACGCACACTCGGGTTCGTCTATCATGGAAATCGCTCACGGACCTCAAATCAGTGAGTAATAGTCCACGAAACGGGTCAGAATCGGCCAAAACCGCGAGTGTTGACGACCAACACATAAACGCACCCTGGGGTTCGTGTATCATGGAAATCGCTCACGAACCTCAAATCTGTGAGTAATAGTCCACGAAACGGGTCAGAATCGGCCAAAACCACGAGTGTTGATGACCGACACATAAACGCACTCTCGTGTTCGTCAATGATGGAAATCACTCCGGGACCCCCAGAACAGTGGGTAATAGTCCACGAAACGGGCAAGAATTGGCCAAAACTGCAAGTCTTGATGACCGACATGTAAACGCACCCCGGGGTTCGTCAATCATGGAAATCACTTCGGGACCCCCAGAACAATAGGTAATAGTCCACCAAACGGGCCAGAATCGGACAAAACTGCAAGTCTTGATGACCGACACGTAAGCGCACCTTGGGGTACAACAACTATGAAAATCGCTTCGGAACCCCAAAACATAGAGTAATAGTCCGTGGAAGAGCCTAGAATCGAACAAACCTAGGATTATTGATGAACGATACTTAAACGCACACTCGGGTTCGTCTATCATGGAAATCGCTCACGGACCTCAAATCTGTGAATAATAGTCCACGAAACGGGTCAGAATCGGCCAAAACCACGAGTGTTGTTGACCGACACATAAACGCACTCTGGTGTTCGTCAATGATGGAAATCACTCCGGGACCCCCAGAACAGTGGGTAATAGTCCACGAAACGGGCAAGAATCGGCCAAAACTGCAAGTCTTGATGACCGACATGTAAACGCACCCCGGGGTTCGTCAATCATGGAAATCACTTCGGGACCCCGAGAACAATAGGTAATACTCCACCAAACGGGCCAGAATCGGCCAAAACTGCAAGTCTTGATGACCGACACGTAAGCGCACCTTGGGGTACAACAACTATGAAAATCGCTTCGGAACCCCAAAACAGAGAGTAATAGTCCGGGGAAGAGCCTAGAATCGAACAAACCTAGGATTATTGATGAACAATACTTAAACGCACACTCGGGTTCGTCTATCATGGAAATCGCTCACGGACCTCAAATCAGTGAGTAATAGTCCACGAAACGGGTCAGAATCGGCCAAAACCGTGAGTGTTGACGACCAACACATAAACGCACCCTGGGGTTCGTGTATCATGGAGATCGCTCACGAACCTCAAATCTGTGAGTAATAGTCCACGAAACGGGTCAGAATCGGCCAAAACCACGAGTGTTGATGACCGACACATAAACGCACTCTCGTGTTCGTCAATGATGGAAATCACTCCGGGACCCCCAGAACAGTGGGTAATAATCCACGAAACGGGCAAGAATCGGCCAAAACTGCAAGTCTTGATGACCGACATGTAAACGCACCCCGGGGTTCGTCAATCATGGAAATCACTTCGGGACCCCCAGAACAATAGGTAATAGTCCACCAAACGGGCCAGAATCGGCCAAAACTGCAAGTCTTTATGACCGACACGTAAGCGCACCTTGGGGTACAACAACTATGAAAATCGCTTCGGAACCCCAAAACATAGAGTAATAGTCCGTGGAACAGCCTAGAATCGAACAAACCTAGGATTATTGATGAACGATACTTAAACGCACACTGGGGTTCGTGTATCATGGAAATCGCTCACGGACCTCAAATATGTGAATAATAGTCCACGAAACGGGTCAGAATCGGCCAAAACCACGAGTGTTGTTGACCGACACATAAACGCACTCTGGTGTTCGTCAATGATGGAAATCACTCCGGGACCCCCAGAACAGTGGGTAATAGTCCACGAAACGGGCAAGAATCGGCCAAAACTGCAAGTCTTGATGACCGACATGTAAACGCACCCCGGGGTTCGTCAATCATGGAAATCACTTCGGGACCCCGAGAACAATAGGTAATACTCCACCAAACGGGCCAGAATCGGCCAAAACTGCAAGTCTTGATGACCGACACGTAAGCGCACCTTGGGGTACAACAACTATGAAAATCGCTTCGGAACCCCAAAACATAGAGTAATAGTCCGGGGAAGAGCCTAGAATCGAACAAACCTAGGATTATTGATGAACGATACTTAAACGCACACTCGGGTTCGTCTATCATGGAAATCGCTCACGGACCTCAAATCAGTGAGTAATAGTCCACGAAACGGGTCAGAATCGGCCAAAACCGCGAGTGTTGACGACCAACACATAAACGCACCCTGGGGTTCGTGTATCATGGAAATCGCTCACGAACCTCAAATCTGTGAGTAATAGTCCACGAAACGGGTCAGAATCGGCCAAAACCACGAGTGTTGATGACCGACACATAAACGCACTCTCGTGTTCGTCAATGATGGAAATCACTCCGGGACCCCCAGAACAGTGGGTAATAGTCCACGAAACGGGCAAGAATTGGCCAAAACTGCAAGTCTTGATGACCGACATGTAAACGCACCCCGGGGTTCGTCAATCATGGAAATCACTTCGGGACCCCCAGAACAATAGGTAATAGTCCACCAAACGGGCCAGAATCGGACAAAACTGCAAGTCTTGATGACCGACACGTAAGCGCACCTTGGGGTACAACAACTATGAAAATCGCTTCGGAACCCCAAAACATAGAGTAATAGTCCGTGGAAGAGCCTAGAATCGAACAAACCTAGGATTATTGATGAACGATACTTAAACGCACACTCGGGTTCGTCTATCATGGAAATCGCTCACGGACCTCAAATCTGTGAATAATAGTCCACGAAACGGGTCAGAATCGGCCAAAAGCACGAGTGTTGTTGACCGACACATAAACGCACTCTGGTGTTCGTCAATGATGGAAATCACTCCGGGACCCCCAGAACAGTGGGTAATAGTCCACGAAACGGGCAAGAATCGGCCAAAACTGCAAGTCTTGATGACCGACATGTAAACGCACCCCGGGGTTCGTCAATCATGGAAATCACTTCGGGACCCCGAGAACAATAGGTAATACTCCACCAAACGGGCCAGAATCGGCCAAAACTGCAAGTCTTGATGACCGACACGTAAGCGCACCTTGGGGTACAACAACTATGAAAATCGCTTCGGAACCCCAAAACAGAGAGTAATAGTCCGGGGAAGAGCCTAGAATCGAACAAACCTAGGATTATTGATGAACAATACTTAAACGCACACTCGGGTTCGTCTATCATGGAAATCGCTCACGGACCTCAAATCAGTGAGTAATAGTCCACGAAACGGGTCAGAATCGGCCAAAACCGCGAGTGTTGACGACCAACACATAAACGCACCCTGGGGTTCGTGTATCATGGAGATCGCTCACGAACCTCAAATCTGTGAGTAATAGTCCACGAAACGGGTCAGAATCGGCCAAAACCATGAGTGTTGATGACCGACACATAAACGCACTCTCGTGTTCGTCAATGATGGAAATCACTCCGGGACCCCCAGAACAGTGGGTAATAATCCACGAAACGGGCAAGAATCGGCCAAAACTGCAAGTCTTGATGACCGACATGTAAACGCACCCCGGGGTTCGTCAATCATGGAAATCACTTCGGGACCCCCAGAACAATAGGTAATAGTCCACCAAACGGGCCAGAATCGGCCAAAACTGCAAGTCTTGATGACCGACACGTAAGCGCACCTTGGGGTACAACAACTATGAAAATCGCTTCGGAACCCCAAAACATAGAGTAATAGTCCGTGGAACAGCCTAGAATCGAACAAACCTAGGATTATTGATGAACGATACTTAAACGCACACTGGGGTTCGTGTATCATGGAAATCGCTCACGGACCTCAAATCTGTGAATAATAGTCCACGAAACGGGTCAGAATCGGCCAAAACCACGAGTGTTGTTGACCGACACATAAACGCTCTCTGGTGTTCATCAATGATGGAAATCACTCCGGGACCCCCAGAACAGTGGGTAATAGTCCACGAAACGGGCAAGAATCGGCCAAAACTGCAAGTCTTGATGACCGACATGTAAACGCACCCCGGGGTTCGTCAATCATGGAAATCACTTCGGGACCCCCAGAACAATTGGTAATAGTCCACCAAACGGGCCAGAATCGGACAAAACTGCAAGTCTTGATGACCGACACGTAAGCGCACCTTGGGGTACAACAACTATGAAAATCGCTTCGGAACCCCAAAACATAGAGTAATAGTCCGTGGAAGAGCCTAGAATCGAACAAACCTAGGATTATTGATGAACGATACTTAAACGCACACTCGGGTTCGTCTATCATGGAAATCGCTCACGGACCTCAAATCTGTGAATAATAGTCCACGAAACGGGTCAGAATCGGCCAAAACCACGAGTGTTGTTGACCGACACATAAACGCACTCTGGTGTTCGTCAATGATGGAAATCACTCCGGGACCCCCAGAACAGTGGGTAATAGTCCACGAAACGGGCAAGAATCGGCCAAAACTGCAAGTCTTGATGACCGACATGTAAACGCACCCCGGGGTTCGTCAATCATGGAAATCACTTCGGGACCCCGAGAACAATAGGTAATACTCCACCAAACGGGCCAGAATCGGCCAAAACTGCAAGTCTTGATGACCGACATGTAAGCGCACCTTGGGGTACAACAACTATGCAAATCGCTTCGGAACCCCAAAACATAGAGTAATAGTCCGGGGAAGAGCCTAGAATCGAACAAACCTAGGATTATTGATGAACGATACTTAAACGCACACTCGGGTTCGTCTATCATGGAAATCGCTCACGGACCTCAAATCAGTGAGTAATAGTCCACGAAACGGGTCAGAATCGGCCAAAACCGCGAGTGTTGACGACCAACACATAAGCGCACCCTGGGGTTCGTGTATCATGGAAATCGCTCACGAACCTCAAATCTGTGAGTAATAGTCCACGAAACGGGTCAGAATCGGCCAAAACCACGAGTGTTGATGACCGACACATAAACGCACTCTCGTGTTCGTCAATGATGGAAATCACTCCGGGACCCCCAAAACAGTGGGTAATAGTCCACGAAACGGGCAAGAATCGGCCAAAACTGCAAGTCTTGATGACCGACATGTAAACGCACCCCGGGGTTCGTAAATCATGGAAATCACTTCGGGACCCCCAGAACAATAGGTAATAGTCCACCAAACGGGCCAGAATCGGCCAAAACTGCAAGTCTTGATGACCGACACGTAAACGCACCCCGGGGTTCGTAAATCATGGAAATCACTTCGGGACCCCCAGAACAATAGGTAATAGTCCACCAAACGGGTCAGAATCGGCCAAAACTGCAAGTCTTGATGACCGACACGTAAGCGCACCTTGGGGTACAACAACTATGCAAATCGCATCGGAACCCCAAAACATAGAGTAATAGTCCGGGGAAGAGCCTAGAATCGAACAAACCTAGGATTATTGATGAACGATACTTAAACGCACACTCGGGTTCGTCTATCATGGAAATCGCTCACGGACCTCAAATCTGTGAATAATAGTCCACGAAACGGGTCAGAATCGGCCAAAACCACGAGTGTTGTTGACCGACACATAAACGCACTCTGGTGTTCGTCAATGATGGAAATCACTACGGGACCCCCAGAACAGTGGGTAATAGTCCACGAAACGGGCAAGAATCGGCCAAAACTGCAAGTCTTGATGACCGACATGTAAACGCACCCCGGGGTTCGTAAATCATGGAAATCACTTCGGGACCCCGAGAACAATAGGTAATACTCCACCAAACGGGCCAGAATCGGCCAAAACTGCAAGTCTTGATGACCGACACGTAAGCGCACCTTGGGGTACAACAACTATGAAAATCGCTTCGGAACCCCAAAACAGAGAGTAATAGTCCGGGGAAGAGCCTAGAATCGAACAAACCTAGGATTATTGATGAACGATACTTAAACGCACACTCGGGTTCGTCTATCATAGAAATCGCTCACGGACCTCAAATCAGTGAGTAATAGTCCACGAAACGGGTCAGAATCGGCCAAAACCGCGAGTGTTGACGACCAACACATAAACGCACCCTGGGGTTCGTGTATCATGGAGATCGCTCACGAACCTCAAATCTGTGAGTAATAGTCCACGAAACGGGTCAGAATCGGCCAAAACCACGAGTGTTGTTGACCGACACATAAACGCACTCTGGTGTTCGTCAATGATGGAAATCACTCCGGGACCCCCAGAACAGTGGGTAATAGTCCACGAAACGGGCAAGAATCGGCCAAACCTGCAAGTCTTGATGACCGACATGTAAACGCACCCCGGGGTTCGTCAATCATGGAAATCACTTCGGGACCCCGAGAACAATAGGTAATACTCCACCAAACGGGCCAGAATCGGCCAAAACTGCAAGTCTTGATGACCGACACGTAAGCGCACCTTGGGGTACAACAACTATGAAAATCGCTTCGGAACCCCAAAACATAGAGTAATAGTCCGTGGAACAGCCTAGAATCGAACAAACCTAGGATTATTGATGAACGATACTTAAACGCACACTGGGGTTCGTGTATCATGGAAATCGCTCACGGGCCTCAAATATGTGAATAATAGTCCACGAAACGGGTCAGAATCGGCCAAAACCACGAGTGTTGTTGACCGACACATAAACGCACTCTGGTGTTCGTCAATGATGGAAATCACTCCGGGACCCCCAGAACAGTGGGTAATAGTCCACGAAACGGGCAAGAATCGGCCAAAACTGCAAGTCTTGATGACCGACATGTAAACGCACCCCGGGGTTCGTCAATCATGGAAATCACTTCGGGACCCCGAGAACAATAGGTAATGCTCCACCAAACGGGCCAGAATCGGCCAAAACTGCAAGTCTTGATGACCGACACGTAAGCGCACCTTGGGGTACAACAACTATGAAAATCGCTTCGGAACCCCAAAACATAGAGTAATAGTCCGGGGATGAGCCTACAATCGAACAAACCTAGGATTATTGATGAACGATACTTAAACGCACACTCGGGTTCATCTATCATGGAAATCGCTCACGGACCTCAAATCAGTGAGTAATAGTCCACGAAACGGGTCAGAATCGGCCAAAACCGCGAGTGTTGACGACCAACACATAAACGCACCCTGGGGTTCGTGTATCATGGAAATCGCTCACGAACCTCAAATCTGTGAGTAATAGTCCACGAAACGGGTCAGAATCGGCCAAAACCACGAGTGTTGATGACCGACACATAAACGCACTCTCGTGTTCGTCAATGATGGAAATCACTCCGGGACCCCCAGAACAGTGGGTAATAGTCCACAAAACGGGCAAGAATTGGCCAAAACTGCAAGTCTTGATGACCGACATGTAAACGCACCCCGGGGTTCGTCAATCATGGAAATCACTTCGGGACCCCCAGAACAATAGGTAATAGTCCACCAAATGGGCCAGAATCGGACAAAACTGCAAGTCTTGATGACCGACACGTAAGCGCACCTTGGGGTACAACAACTATGAAAATCGCTTCGGAACCCCAAAACATAGAGTAATAGTCCGTGGAAGAGCCTAGAATCGAACAAACCTAGGATTATTGATGAACGATACTTAAACGCACACTCGGGTTCATCTATCATGGAAATCGCTCACGGACCTCAAATCTGTGAATAATAGTCCACGAAACGGGTCAGAATCGGCCAAAACCACGAGTGTTGTTGACCGACACATAAACGCACTCTGGTGTTCGTCAATGATGGAAATCACTCCGGGACCCCCAGAACAGTGGGTAATAGTCCACGAAACGGGCAAGAATCGGCCAAAACTGCAAGTCTTGATGACCGACATGTAAACGCACCCCGGGGTTCGTCAATCATGGAAATCACTTCGGGACCCCGAGAACAATAGGTAATACTCCACCAAACGGGCCAGAATCGGCCAAAACTGCAAGTCTTGATGACCGACATGTAAGCGCACCTTGGGGTACAACAACTATGCAAATCGCTTCGGAACCCCAAAACATAGAGTAATAGTCCGGGGAAGAGCCTAGAATCGAACAAACCTAGGATTATTGATGAACGATACTTAAACGCACACTCGGGTTCGTCTATCATGGAAATCGCTCACGGACCTCAAATCAGTGAGTAATAGTCCACGAAACGGGTCAGAATCGGCCAAAAACCGCGAGTGTTGACGACCAACACATAAGCGCACCCTGGGGTTCGTGTATCATGGAAATCGCTCACGAACCTCAAATCTGTGAGTAATAGTCCACGAAACGGGTCAGAATCGGCCAAAACCACGAGTGTTGATGACCGACACATAAACGCACTCTGGTGTTCGTCAATGATGGAAATCACTCCGGAACCCCCAGAACAGTGGGTAATAGTCCACGAAACGGGCAAGAATCGGCCAAAACTGCAAGTCTTGATGACCGACATGTAAACGCACCCCGGGGTTCGTCAATCATGGAAATCACTTCGGGACCCCGAGAACAATAGGTAAATACTCCACCAAACGGGCCAGAATCGGCCAAAACGGCAAGTCTTGATGACCGACACGTAAGCGCACCTTGGGGTACAACAACTATGAAAATCGCTTCGGAACCCCAAAACATAGAGTAATAGTCCGGGGAAGAGCCTAGAATCGAACAAACCTAGGATTATTGATGAACGATACTTAAACGCACACTCGGGTTCGTCTATCATGGAAATCGCTCACGGACCTCAAATCAGTGAGTAATAGTCCACGAAACGGGTCAGAATCGGCCAAAACCGCGAGTGTTGACGACCAACACATAAACGCACCCTCGGGTTCGTGTATCATGGAGATCGCTCACGAACCTCAAATCTGTGAGTAATAGTCCACGAAACGGGTCAGAATCGGCCAAAACCACGAGTGTTGATGACCGACACATAAACGCACTCTCGTGTTCGTCAATGATGGAAATCACTCCGGGACCCCCAGAACAGTGGGTAATAATCCACGAAACGGGCAAGAATCGGCCAAAACTGCAAGTCTTGATGACCGACATGTAAACGCACCCCGGGGTTCGTCAATCATGGAAATCACTTCGGGACCCCCAGAACAATAGGTAATAGTCCACCAAACGGGCCAGAATCGGCCAAAACTGCAAGTCTTGATGACCGACACGTAAGCGCACCTTGGGGTACAACAACTATGAAAATCGCTTTGGAACCCCAGAACATAGAGTAATAGTCCGTGGAACATCCTAGAATCGAACAAACCTAGGATTATTGATGAACGATACTTAAACGCACACTGGGGTTCGTGTATCATGGAAATCGCTCACGGACCTCAAATCTGTGAATAATAGTCCACGAAACGGGTCAGAATCGGCCAAAACCACGAGTGTTGTTGACCGACACATAAACGCACTCTGGTGTTCGTCAATGATGGAAATCACTCCGGGACCCCCAGAACAGTGGGTAATAGTCCACGAAACGGGCAAGAATCGGCCAAAACTGCAAGTCTTGATGACCGACATGTAAACGCACCCCGGGGTTCGTCAATCATGGAAATCACTTCGGGACCCCGAGAACAATAGGTAATACTCCACCAAACGGGCCAGAATCGGCCAAAACTGCAAGTCTTGATGACCGACACGTAAGCGCACCTTGGGGTACAACAACTATGAAAATCGCTTCGGAACCCCAAAACATCGAGTAATAGTCCGGGGAAGAGCCTAGAATCGAACAAACCTAGGATTATTGATGAACGATACTTAAACGCACACTCGGGTTCGTCTATCATGGAAATCGCTCACGGACCTCAAATCAGTGAGTAATAGTCCACGAAACGGGTCAGAATCGGCCAAAACCGCGAGTGTTGACGACCAACACATAAACGCACCCTGGGGTTCGTGTATCATGGAAATCGCTCACGAACCTCAAATCTGCGAGTAATAGTCCACGAAACGGGTCAGAATCGGCCAAAACCGTGAGTGTTGATGACCGACACATAAACGCACTCTGGTGTTCGTCAATGATGGAAATCACTCCGGGACCCCCAGAACAGTGGGTAATAGTCCACGAAACGGGCAAGAATCGGCCAAAACTGCAAGTCTTGATGACCGACATGTAAACGCACCCCGGGGTTCGTAAATCATGGAAATCACTTCGGGACCCCCAGAACAATAGGTAATAGTCCACCAAATGGGCCAGAATCGGCCAAAACTGCAAGTCTTGATGACCGACACGTAAGCGCACCTTGGGGTACAACAACTATGCAAATCGCATCGGAACCCCCAAAACATAGAGTAATAGTCCGTGGAACAGCCTAGAATCGAACAAACCTAGGATTATTGATGAACGATACTTAAACGCACACTCGGGTTCGTCTATCATGGAAATCGCTCACGGACCTCAAATCTGTGAATAATAGTCCACGAAACGGGTCAGAATCGGCCAAAACCACGAGTGTTGTTGACCGACACATAAACGCACTCTGGTGTTCGTCAATGATGGAAATCACTCCGGGACCCCCAGAACAGTGGGTAATAGTCCACGAAACGGGCAAGAATCGGCCAAAACTGCAAGTCTTGATGACCGACATGTAAACGCACCCCGGGGTTCGTCAATCATGGAAATCACTTCGGGACCCCGAGAACAATAGGTAATACTCCACCAAACGGGCCAGAATCGGCCAAAACTGCAAGTCTTGATGACCGACATGTAAGCGCACCTTGGGGTACAACAACTATGCAAATCGCTTCGGAACCCCAAAACATAGAGTAATAGTCCGGGGAAGAGCCTAGAATCGAACAAACCTAGGATTATTGATGAACGATACTTAAACGCACACTCGGGTTCGTCTATCATGGAAATCGCTCACGGACCTCAAATCAGTGAGTAATAGTCCACGAAACGGGTCAGAATCGGCCAAAACCGCGAGTGTTGACGACCAACACATAAACGCACCCTGGGGTTCGTGTATCATGGAAATCGCTCACGAACCTCAAATCTGTGAGTAATAGTCCACGAAACGGGTCAGAATCGGCCAAAACCACGAGTGTTGATGACCGACACATAAACGCACTCTCGTGTTCGTCAATGATGGAAATCACTCCGGGACCCCCAGAACAGTGGGTAATAGTCCACAAAACGGGCAAGAATTGGCCAAAACTGCAAGTCTTGATGACCGACATGTAAACGCACCCCGGGGTTCGTCAATCATGGAAATCACTTCGGGACCCCCAGAACAATAGGTAATAGTCCACCAAATGGGCCAGAATCGGACAAAACTGCAAGTCTTGATGACCGACACGTAAGCGCACCTTGGGGTACAACAACTATGAAAATCGCTTCGGAACCCCAAAACATAGAGTAATAGTCCGTGGAAGAGCCTAGAATCGAACAAACCTAGGATTATTGATGAACGATACTTAAACGCACACTCGGGTTCATCTATCATGGAAATCGCTCACGGACCTCAAATCTGTGAATAATAGTCCACGAAACGGGTCAGAATCGGCCAAAACCACGAGTGTTGTTGACCGACACATAAACGCACTCTGGTGTTCGTCAATGATGGAAATCACTCCGGGACCCCCAGAACAGTGGGTAATAGTCCACGAAACGGGCAAGAATCGGCCAAAACTGCAAGTCTTGATGACCGACATGTAAACGCACCCCGGGGTTCGTCAATCATGGAAATCACTTCGGGACCCCGAGAACAATAGGTAATACTCCACCAAACGGGCCAGAATCGGCCAAAACTGCAAGTCTTGATGACCGACATGTAAGCGCACCTTGGGGTACAACAACTATGCAAATCGCTTCGGAACCCCAAAACATAGAGTAATAGTCCGGGGAAGAGCCTAGAATCGAACAAACCTAGGATTATTGATGAACGATACTTAAACGCACACTCGGGTTCGTCTATCATGGAAATCGCTCACGGACCTCAAATCAGTGAGTAATAGTCCACGAAACGGGTCAGAATCGGCCAAAACCGCGAGTGTTGACGACCAACACATAAGCGCACCCTGGGGTTCGTGTATCATGGAAATCGCTCACGAACCTCAAATCTGTGAGTAATAGTCCACGAAACGGGTCAGAATCGGCCAAAACCACGAGTGTTGATGACCGACACATAAACGCACTCTGGTGTTCGTCAATGATGGAAATCACTCCGGAACCCCCAGAACAGTGGGTAATAGTCCACGAAACGGGCAAGAATCGGCCAAAACTGCAAGTCTTGATGACCGACATGTAAACGCACCCCGGGGTTCGTCAATCATGGAAATCACTTCGGGACCCCGAGAACAATAGGTAAATACTCCACCAAACGGGCCAGAATCGGCCAAAACGGCAAGTCTTGATGACCGACACGTAAGCGCACCTTGGGGTACAACAACTATGAAAATCGCTTCGGAACCCCAAAACATAGAGTAATAGTCCGGGGAAGAGCCTAGAATCGAACAAACCTAGGATTATTGATGAACGATACTTAAACGCACACTCGGGTTCGTCTATCATGGAAATCGCTCACGGACCTCAAATCAGTGAGTAATAGTCCACGAAACGGGTCAGAATCGGCCAAAACCGCGAGTGTTGACGACCAACACATAAACGCACCCTCGGGTTCGTGTATCATGGAGATCGCTCACGAACCTCAAATCTGTGAGTAATAGTCCACGAAACGGGTCAGAATCGGCCAAAACCACGAGTGTTGATGACCGACACATAAACGCACTCTCGTGTTCGTCAATGATGGAAATCACTCCGGGACCCCCAAGAACAGTGGGTAATAATCCACGAAACGGGCAAGAATCGGCCAAAACTGCAAGTCTTGATGACCGACATGTAAACGCACCCCGGGGTTCGTCAATCATGGAAATCACTTCGGGACCCCCCAGAACAATAGGTAATAGTCCACCAAACGGGCCAGAATCGGCCAAAACTGCAAGTCTTGATGACCGACACGTAAGCGCACCTTGGGGTACAACAACTATGAAAATCGCTTTGGAACCCCAGAACATAGAGTAATAGTCCGTGGAACATCCTAGAATCGAACAAACCTAGGATTATTGATGAACGATACTTAAACGCACACTGGGGTTCGTGTATCATGGAAATCGCTCACGGACCTCAAATCTGTGAATAATAGTCCACGAAACGGGTCAGAATCGGCCAAAACCACGAGTGTTGTTGACCGACACATAAACGCACTCTGGTGTTCGTCAATGATGGAAATCACTCCGGGACCCCCAGAACAGTGGGTAATAGTCCACGAAACGGGCAAGAATCGGCCAAAACTGCAAGTCTTGATGACCGACATGTAAACGCACCCCGGGGTTCGTCAATCATGGAAATCACTTCGGGACCCCGAGAACAATAGGTAATACTCCACCAAACGGGCCAGAATCGGCCAAAACTGCAAGTCTTGATGACCGACACGTAAGCGCACCTTGGGGTACAACAACTATGAAAATCGCTTCGGAACCCCAAAACATCGAGTAATAGTCCGGGGAAGAGCCTAGAATCGAACAAACCTAGGATTATTGATGAACGATACTTAAACGCACACTCGGGTTCGTCTATCATGGAAATCGCTCACGGACCTCAAATCAGTGAGTAATAGTCACGAAACGGGTCAGAATCGGCCAAAACCGCGAGTGTTGACGACCAACACATAAACGCACCCTGGGGTTCGTGTATCATGGAAATCGCTCACGAACCTCAAATCTGCGAGTAATAGTCCCACGAAACGGGTCAGAATCGGCCAAAACCGTGAGTGTTGATGACCGACACATAAACGCACTCTGGTGTTCGTCAATGATGGAAATCACTCCGGGACCCCCAGAACAGTGGGTAATAGTCCACGAAACGGGCAAGAATCGGCCAAAACTGCAAGTCTTGATGACCGACATGTAACGCACCCCGGGGTTCGTAAATCATGGAAATCACTTCGGGACCCCCAGAACAATAGGTAATAGTCCACCAAATGGGCCAGAATCGGCCAAAACTGCAAGTCTTGATGACCGGACACGTAAGCGCACCTTGGGGTACAACAACTATGCAAATCGCATCGGAACCCCCAAAACATAGAGTAATAGTCCGTGGAACAGCCTAGAATCGAACAAACCTAGGATTATTGATGAACGATACTTAAACGCACCACTCGGGTTCGTCTATCATGGAAATCGCTCACGGACCTCAAATCTGTGAATAATAGTCCACGAAACGGGTCAGAATCGGCCAAACCACGAGTGTTGTTGACCGACACAATAAACGCACTCTGGTGTTCGTCAATGATGGAAAATCACTCCGGGACCCCCAGAACAGTGGGTAATAGTCCACGAAACGGGCAAGAATCGGCCAAAACTGCAAGTCTTGATGACCGACATGTAAACGCACCCCGGGGTTCGTCAATCATGGAAATCACTTCGGGACCCCGAGAACAATAGGTAATACTCCACCAAACGGGCCAGAATCGGCCAAAACTGCAAGTCTTGATGACCGACATGTAAGCGCACCTTGGGGTACAACAACTATACAAATCGCTTCGGAACCCCAAACATAGAGTAATAGTCCGGGGAAGAGCCTAGAATCGAACAAACCTAGGATTATTGATGAACGATACTTAAACGCACACTCGGGTTCGTCTATCATGGAAATCGCTCACGGACCTCAAATCTGTGAATAATAGTCCACGAAACGGGTCAGAATCGGCCAAACCACGAGTGTTGTTGACCGACACATAAACGCACTCTCGGTGTTCGTCAATGATGGAAATCACTCCGGGACCCCCAGAACAGTGGGTATAGTCCACGAAACGGGCAAGAAGCGGCCAAAACTGCAAGTCTTGATGACCGACATGTAAACGCACCCCGGGGTTCGTCAATCATGGAAATCACTTCGGGACCCCGAGAACAATAGGTAATACTCCACCAAACGGGCCAGAATCGGCCAAAACTGCAAGTCTTGATGACCGACATGTAAGCGCACCTTGGGGTACAACAACTATGCAAATCGCTTCGGAACCCTAAAACATAGAGTAATAGTCCGGGGAAGAGCCTAGAATCGAACAAACCTAGGATTATTTGATGAACGATACTTAAACGCACACTCGGGTTCGTCTATCATGGAAATCGCTCACGGACCTCAAATCAGTGAGTAATAGTCCACGAAACGGGTCAGAATCGGCCAAAACCGCGAGTGTTGACGACCAACACATAAACGCACCCTGGGGTTCGTGGATCATGGAAATCGCTCACGAACCTCAAATCTGGAGTAATAGTCCACGAAACGGGTCAGAATCGGCCAAAACCGAGTGTTGATGACCGACACATAAACGCACTCTGGTGTTCGTCAATGATGGAAATCACTCCGGGACCCCCAGAACAGTGGGTAATAGTCCACGAAACGGGCAAGAATCGGCCAAAACTGCAAGTCTTGATGACCGACATGTAAACGCACCCCGGGGTTCGTCAATCATGGAAATCACTTCGGGACCCCCAGAACAATAGGTAATAGTCCACCAAACGGGCCAGAATCGGCCAAAACTGCAAGTCTTGATGACCGACACGTAAGCGCACCTTGGGGTACAACAACTATGCAAATCGCTTCGGAACCCCAAAACATAGAGTAATAGTCCGTGGAACAGCCTAGAATCGAACAAACCTAGGATTATTGATGAACGATACTTAAACGCACACTCGGGTTCGTCTATCATGGAAATCGCTCACGGACCTCAAATCTGTGATAATAGTCCACGAAACGGGTCAGAATCGGCCAAAACCACGAGTGTTGTTGACCGACACATAAACGCACTCTGGTGTTCGTCAATGATGGAAATCACTCCGGGACCCCCAGAACAGTGGGTAATAGTCCACGAAACGGGCAAGAATCGGCCAAAACTGCAAGTCTTGATGACCGACATGTAAACGCACCCCGGGGTTCGTCAATCATGGAAATCACTTCGGGACCCCGAGAACAATAGGTAATACTCCACCAAACGGGCCAGAATCGGCCAAAACTGCAAGTCTTGATGACCGACATGTAAGCGCACCTTGGGGTACAACAACTATGCAAATCGCTTCGGAACCCCAAAACATAGAGTAATAGTCCGGGGAAGAGCCTAGAATCGAACAAACCTAGGATTATTGATGAACGATACTTAAACGCACTCGGGTTCGTCTATCATGGAAATCGCTCACGGACCTCAAATCAGTGAGTAATAGTCCACGAAACGGGTCAGAATCGGCCAAAACCGCGAGTGTTGACGACCAACACATAAACGCACCCTGGGGTTCGTGTATCATGGAAATCGCTCACGACCTCAAATCTGTGAGTAATAGTCCACGAAACGGGTCAGAATCGGCCAAAACCACGAGTGTTGATGACCGACACATAAACGCACTCTCGTGTTCGTCAATGATGGAAATCACTCCGGGACCCCCAGAACAGTGGGTAATAGTCCACGAAACGGGCAAGAATCGGCCAAAACTGCAAGTCTTGATGACCGACATGTAAACGCACCCCGGGGTTCGTCAATCATGGAAATCACTTCGGGACCCCGAGAACAATAGGTAATACTCCACCAAACGGGCCAGAATCGGCCAAAACTGCAAGTCTTGATGACCGACATGTAAGCGCACCTTGGGGTACAACAACTATGCAAATCGCTTCGGAACCCCAAAACATAGAGTAATAGTCCGGGGAAGAGCCTAGAATCGAACAAACCTAGGATTATTGATGAACGATACTTAAACGCACACTCGGGTTCGTCTATCATGGAAATCGCTCACGGACCTCAAATCAGTGAGTAATAGTCCACGAAACGGGTCAGAATCGGCCAAAACCGCGAGTGTTGACGACCAACACATAAACGCACCCTGGGTTCGTGTATCATGGAAATCGCTCACGAACCTCAAATCTGTGAGTAATAGTCCACGAAACGGGTCAGAATCGGCCAAAACCACGAGTGTTGATGACCGACACATAAACGCACTCTCGTGTTCGTCAATGATGGAAATCACTCCGGGACCCCCAGAACAGTGGGTAATAGTCCACGAAACGGGCAAGAATCGGCCAAAACTGCAAGTCTTGATGACCGACATGTAAACGCACCCCGGGGTTCGTCAATCATGGAAATCACTTCGGGACCCCCAGAACAATAGGTAATAGTCCACCAAACGGGCCAGAATCGGCCAAAACTGCAAGTCTTGATGACCGACACGTAAGCGCACCTTGGGGTACAACAACTATGAAATCGCTTCGGAACCCCAAAACATAGAGTAATAGTCCGTGGAACAGCCTAGAATCAAAACCTAGGATTATTGATGAACGATACTTAAACGCACACTCGGGTTCGTCTATCATGGAAATCGCTCACGGACCTCAAATCTGTGAATAATAGTCCACGAAACGGGTCAGAATCGGCCAAAACCACGAGTGTTGTTGACCGACACATAAACGCACTCTGGTGTTCGTCAATGATGGAAATCACTCCGGGACCCCCAGAACAGTGGGTAATAGTCCACGAAACGGGCAAGAATCGGCCAAAACTGCAAGTCTTGATGACCGACATGTAAACGCACCCCGGGGTTCGTCAATCATGGAAATCACTTCGGGACCCCGAGAACAATAGGTAATACTCCACCAAACGGGCCAGAATCGGCCAAAACTGCAAGTCTTGATGACCGACATGTAAGCGCACCTTGGGGTACAACAACTATGCAAATCGCTTCGGAACCCCAAAACATAGAGTAATAGTCCGGGAAGAGCCTAGAATCGAACAAACCTAGGATTATTGATGAACGATACTTAAACGCACACTCGGGTTCGTCTATCATGGAAATCGCTCACGGACCTCAAATCAGTGAGTAATAGTCCACGAAACGGGTCAGAATCGGCCAAAACCGCGAGTGTTGACGACCAACACATAAACGCACCCTGGGGTTCGTGTATCATGGAAATCGCTCACGAACCTAAATCTGTGAGTAATAGTCCACGAAACGGGTCAGAATCGGCCAAAACCACGAGTGTTGATGACCGACACATAAACGCACTCTCGTGTTCGTCAATGATGGAAATCACTCCGGGACCCCCAGAACAGTGGGTAATAGTCCACGAAACGGGCAAGAATCGGCCAAAACTGCAAGTCTTGATGACCGACATGTAAACGCACCCCGGGGTTCGTCAATCATGGAAATCACTTCGGGACCCCGAGAACAATAGGTAATACTCCACCAAACGGGCCAGAATCGGCCAAAACTGCAAGTCTTGATGACCGACATGGCGCACCTTGGGGTACAACAACTATGCAAATCGCTTCGGAACCCCAAAACAAAGAGTAATAGTCCGGGGAAGAGCCTAGAAATCGAACAACCTAGGATTATTGATGAACGATACTTAAACGCACACTCGGGTTCGTCTATCATGGAAATCGCTCACGGACCTCAAATCAGTGAGTAATAGTCCACGAAACGGGTCAGAATCGGCCAAAACCGCGAGTGTTGACGACCAACACATAAACGCACCTGGGTTCGTGTATCATGGAAATCGCTCACGAACCTCAAATGTGAGTAATAGTCCACGAACGGGTCAGAATCGGCCAAAACCACGAGTGTTGATGACCGACACATAAACGCACTCTGGGTTCGTCAATGATGGAAATCACTCCGGGACCCCCAGAACAGTGGGTAATAGTCCACGAAACGGGCAAGAATCGGCCAAAACTGCAAGTCTTGATGACCGACATGTAAACGCCCCGGGGTTCGTCAATCATGGAAATCACTTCGGGACCCCGAGAACAATAGGTAATACTCCACCAAACGGGCCAGAATCGGCCAAAACTGCAAGTCTTGATGACCGACATGTAAGCGCACCTTGGGGTACAACAACTATGCAAATCGCTTCGGAACCCAAAACATAGAGTAATAGTCCGGGGAAGAGCCTAGAATCGAACAAACCTAGGATTATTGATGAACGATACTTAAACGCACACTCGGGTTCGTTATCATGGAAATCGCTCACGGACCTCAAATCAGTGAGTAATAGTCCAACGGGTCAGAATCGGCCAAAACCGCGAGTGTTGACGACCAACACATAAACGCACCTGGGTTCGTGTATCATGGGGAAATCGCTCACGAACCTCAAATCTGTGAGTAATAGTCCACGAAAGGGTCAGAATCGGCCAAACCACGAGTGTTGATGACCGACACATAAACGCACTCGTGTTCGTCAATGATGGAAATCACTCCGGGACCCCCAGAACAGGGGTAATAGTCCACGAAACGGGCAGAATCGGCCAAAACTGCAAGTCTGATGACCGACATGTAAACGCACCCCGGGGTTCGTCAATCATGGAAATCACTTCGGGACCCCAGAACAATAGGTAATAGTCCACCAAACGGGCCAGAATCGGCCAAAACTGCAGTTTGATGACCGACATGTAAGCGCACCTTGGGGTACAACAACTATGCAAATCGCTTCGGAACCCCAAAACTAGAGTAATAGTACGGGGAAGAGCCTAGAATCGAACAAACCTAGGATTATTGATGAACGATACTTAAACGCACACTCAGGTTCGTCTATCATGGAAATCGCTCAGGACCTCAAATCATTGGTAATAGTCCACGAAACGGGTCAGAATCGGCAAAACCGCGAGTGTTTGACGACCAACACATAAACGCACCCTGGGGTTCGTTGTATCATGGAAATCGCTCACGAACCTCAAATCTGTGAGTAATAGTCCACGAAACGGGTCGAATCGGCCAAAACCGAGTGTTGATGACCGACACATAAACGCACTCTCGTGTTCGTCAATGATGGAAATCACTCCGGACCCCCAGAACAGTGGGTAATAGTCCACGAAACGGGCAGAATCGGCCAAAACTGCAAGTCTTGATGACGACATGTAA